>NCVS01000030.1:50087-68903 GCA_003055095.1 Goniozus legneri
GGAAGGACAAAACGTATTATAAATACCGGATGACACGAGTGAGAAAGAGAGGGTGCAAAGGAGCTACAAGGAGAGCGGGAAATTCGCACACACCAAAGAACCACTGAAATTGCCATAGAAACCCGCTTGAGGAAGTTCTCGGATTTTTGTTACCCGGCCCGCACAATGGAACCGGATTTCTTCAACTGTCACGGTATAAATTTTTTCAGCCTTTTTATCTAATTTTCATTTTTTCAACGTCCTTTTTATCTATTGCAGTAGTTTTATTCCAAAATGTTAAGTTGTTGAAAATTTGAATAATTTTCCTTTATAGAATTTCTGAGTTCGATTCAATAATCATAACATCATTATATCATTAAATTTTTGATTATTTTACATCATTAGTGAGCTAACAATAAGTATAATCTAGAGTTGCTAGAATTGAATGAGCGGTGCAAAAATATAATGCTAAAAAATATAGAGGTGTACTCAAAAAGTAAATATTTTCAACTCTAAATTATAACGCGATGTCTTCTAAGCTTTTTAAATATGAATTATAAAGTTTCAAATCTCTGAGAAAATCTGAGCTGTTTCAGATATTAACTTAGGCTTTTCGATTTTATTTATATTTATATAACAATTTTTCAATTTTCACTTACGCCAGGACGATTGTGACCTCTGGGATTCAGTTGCCAGGATACCGTCGACTGCTGGAAGTGATCTTTGCCCCAGGAGCCGTTGTCGAAAGGATTATCTCCGATGTGCCCCTGAAACACAGATGAATCGAAAAAGTTAGCGAAATATAGTAACGCGAGTGTAATTAATTTTCGCACGCTTCGTTAGATAAGTACGCACGAGTGACTCGCACCTGGATCGACAAGAGAATCAAATCGCGAACACGCGATTATCAGATTTCGAGCTCGTGATATATCGATAATACGTAAATCGTGAATCCACAGACGAGCAGATTTGTATGAGGAGAACATTAGTGAGTGAAATAAATCAATAGATAATCAATTTGCGTGTGTGGCGAAATCTAAAAGACGTCTATCTTGCGAATCGGTAAAAAAGAAAGAAATGGTAAGGATTTTTGTCGTTCTTATCGACATAAAAAGATACCAGAGAAATCACCGATCTTTTTGACTTTTGTTGAGAGAAAAATAAAAATAAAAAAAAATTTAAAAAAAAATGGAAAAAAGTTCCTTGCGGTGAAGTCTCTTCTCGCGCTCTGTCGAACTTATTTTCGTAATATATTCTTAGGGGCGAGTCTCCAGCACCGGGGTGGTTAAACCTCACCTACTTTCTCTCTCCTTCTCACTCTCACTCGCTATTTTCAATCCCGCGAGCTCAAGAAGGAACGGGAGGTGGAGTCTTATATTTTTCTTTTTACTTTATTTCGAAACTAGAATCTTTCTCTCTCTCTCCCGGTTTGTCAAGATGGCACGCACGTATATCATTGGGGTATAATGAGAACACTCCGTCTTGGTCGTACCGTAATTCGCCCTCTCGCTTTGCATCCCTTCCCGCTATTATATTATTTTTTACACCGCCCGACGCTGACGTTGGAAATCGAGAATGCGCCCACTATAAACCATCTTTTATACTCTCGGAAAGTTGGAATAAAATCTGCGAGATTCTTTATAATTGATCGATTGTAGTTTAACTGCTCTAAAAATATAATAATATAAAAAATAGAAAATTGACTTCTATTTTTTAACATAATTGTAAAACGAGCAGAAAATCAATCATTTTCCATTTAAAAATTTGTATTTCTTGATACAAAAAATTCATGATACATAAAATGAAAATATTTTCATTAAAAACTTTCAAACTTAAAGAAAAATAAAAAAAAATCAAATAATAAAATAAATAATAATTAATTTATTTATTTATTTAATTTAAATCAAATTATTTTTAGTTTTTGAAAAAACTCAATTAAAACTCTTCTAAATGCATGAAATACATAAAGAATCGTAATCCAATAATAATTCCAAGTCTAGACAAAAGTACAAGAGTTTCGAAGTTGAATGAAAAATAACAACACAGCGAATATTGTATATCTATAATGTATACATATACAAATAGACTGGGCAGCGTATTGCGCACTTCATTTGCATCGTTGGTGCGCGGAGAGGAGAGCGTCTCGTCGAAACGAACGCAGCTGGACACACACGCGACAAAAGAAACGCGCAAACAAAACACGCGCGCAACTCCCAAGTTATGTGTGGCTCCAACACAGACACAAACCTAACGCTGAAAACCGTAGGAACGCGTTGCATGTTAAGTATTGTCCCTCGTGGTTGGAAATAAACAAGCGGAGAGATGGCCAGTCACTTCGATTGCTTTTGTGCGATCGAACGACGCCTTTTTCCATTTTCAACGAAAATATGTATTATCCACTCTCTCGTTTACTCTATCGTACTCCGCGATCCCACGATTGATTGCTTTCCGATATCCCCCTCCCCCTCTCCTCCCCCCTACCACCTTACTACCCTCGCGTGTTGTTCTTCCTACGTACGTGCAAGAGTAAGACAAAAGTTTTACGACATTTTTATTTCGTTCGCGATATATCGTGAAAATAACGCTTAATGGAAGAGGCCACGAATTGTCATTTGGATAATCGACTCGAGATTGTACAACTTTAATTTTGTTTGTTCTCGTCGATTGTTCGTTCTTTTTTTCACCAGGGAGTTTGTATTGCGACTAGCGAAGAGACAGGAATGAATAATTAGGCTGGGTTTTAGGCAAATATAGAAAATATTTGGCTAGAAAGAGAAAAAAAAACGTAATCACAATTACGTCCAGAGACTCCGCGCCAGCCTCGTTGATCGTTTTTTGAAGCAAACTCGAGCCGTTATCTCGGATTTCTAAAATCAACAAAACGATCCGCTGAAATTTTGTCTCTGGCGTAATCCACTTTTGCAAAGATCTAGGAGCGATCGTTGCTAGTCGCGAAAATAAAAAATGAGTAAAAAGGCTCTAATTTAGAAAATGTGTTTGTAAATTTTTAGCGAGTTATTTATAGAGGCGAGAAAAATGTATACTCCTTGCCTGTTAAAAATTGAACAAAAGAATAATTTTTTAGTAATGAATTTGTACACAACAAATTGGAGAGCTAACTGTACTGCTATATTTATTTTTTTATTTTATAAAATAAAAATGAAATTTATTTAGATAAAAATTAATTAAAAATAGAAATTCTGACTTTATTGAACGGTCAGAATCATTTCGGTAGTACAGGAATTTGGTCGATATAAAATTTTTTCATTGTACCTATGAAAAATGAAGTAACAGTGAAAAGTATAATAATTAGGATATCACGGTGCAATGCAGCGCGAAGTTGGAAAGACAAAGCAGAGGTGAGACTCGGCAGTAAAACACAGTGAATGTAGTATAGCTGCGGCAAAGTGCATTTAACGACTTATCTTATCTTAGAATTAGGTCGCAGTTATAGCGCTCGGGTTTTCCAGAGAACCCCCTCCCGGGACTACACACTCGTGAGAGAATATCAGACGCGAAACCCCGGTAACCCCTCGTAATTTATAGTGTCAAAAGATTAGCTCTTCGTTTTGTGAAACGAATCATTGACCGAATTAATCGATTCCAATTTTTAATTGGATTCGATGCAGCCTTAGGTCAACGCAGAACTAAACCAGAAAACTTAGACTTTGCAGAAATTATATTTGGAAATTATTTTATTCATAAAATTGAAAACTGTTTTTTATTGTTCCACTAAGACCATTTTTAGATTCATGTTAGCATTTTGAAAATTGTTATCAAATCTCTTGATGTCGACTTTCCACGAGAAAAGTTTGCATTAAAAACTAGCATATTTCAAAAAATGAAGAAAGGAAATATTCGACGAAAGAGCATTTCCGAAGGTTTGTTTACGCCATCTCGTCGATTTTTATCCCTGTTGGTTGGCCGTTAAGTTCGTGTAACTTCGGCAAATAGGAGGGTTCTCGAAGGCTCTCTCTCTCTCTCTCTCTCTCTCTCTCTCTCTCTCTCTCTCTTAGTAAGCCAAACGAGTTACGGCCGTCGGCGCACGGGCCTCTAAAAATAAATATGTTGTTTATTCACAAGTAAACCGGATGCCGTTGTTTGCTTTGAAGCAAATTGTTTTGTTAAGTTTCGCTCGGGCTATATATGCCTGTGCGTGCGAGTGTGAATGTGTGAAGCTTACGTGGCATCGCGCGACGAGAGTTTCGAAGCTTATGTATACGTCGAGGGGCTAGAGTGAGAGAGAGAGAGAGAGAGAGAGAGTACACGTGGAGACGACGATACTCATATGCTATCTTTGTACTTTACCGACCATCCTGGTCTCTAGTTAAGAGTTACAGCTGTACCGGCAAAGTATTAATAATTCCGATTGACGCGGCAAATGAAAAATAGAGATAGGAGGCAGAAAAAGGAAAGTACCAGGGAGTTTTCAGCGAGACTAATTGCGTAATGCAATTTAACGAGAGAGATTTCGCGGAGTAGCCGGAAAAAGGAGGGGGCCCGTGTAACTCACTTTGATAAACAATCCTCGTTTCACGAGTTATTAAATTTCTCTTTCCTCTCCGTTAATCAACAACATAAACAAAATAATTAAGAGTCGTTAATCGAATCTTTTATTTCTCTCTCCCGAGAAAGAACAGAAGCGATGAGAATATAATTTTAACGCGATTTGGTCGGGATATTTACTCACGCGCAAACGTTTTACGTTCGATGCAATTCGATTGATTGCATCGGCGCGCTTATCGGCGAATAAGGCGATCGAATCGGAATAAAACAACAAACCGCAATTAGAATTCGTTATTGGGTTGCCGGTTTCATGCATTTTCATGAAATAGCCTATATAACGGAACGCTCGTTCGACCAGTCTTCTAGTTCCCGATTGCGAATAATTGCTGTTCAATATGATTTCTATTATAAAAAAATATTCGAGTATTGACGGCGTTTATGAAAGAGCAAAAATCATGTCTCGCGCCCTCTCACGTCCCGCAGCTTCGACTGAAATTATTTGTGATCGTTGGCGAGAGAGCGGGAGTTCGCGCGAAAGCGCTGGCGGATAAACGCTTTTTCCCAATTTCAGCGGACGCTGTCGTCACCGGGCCGGGACACTTGTTCAAACAAGACGGCATAAATAACATCAGCGCGTAAATAACATTAACACGTGCGCTCTACATTGAGTCTGGAGCTTTCGGAAAGAGAGACTGGAGGTGGCCCTCATGAGCCCGATGATACAGGGACTGCGCAAAATTCCCTCAGGTCCCACGAGACTCTCGGACATTCGCCTTTCTTTGCTCTTCAACTCCAAACATTATAACTCATATCTTTAATCGGTTCGAACTATAAATGTTGAGAAATTAGACCGAAATCGAAAAAGAAAGAAAATAAAACAAGTTGGAAAAATATGGGTTGAAATACTAGTATATTTAAAATATAATTCTTACTAATTTTTCAATGATTGTCGTTATAATCACAAAAAAAGATTTTTGTAAAATCGAAAGTTGTATGTAAAATTTTTCGCGTCACGATCGAGTCACAAACCATAAAGATGCGTTAACCTCAAATACGTTTTCTCTCAAACCCCAAAGAGGTTGGCTTGAGGTATGGGGAGTTCTCGAAGAAAAAAAAACGAAATAAAAATTCGTTATTTATTCGGTGCGTCGGAGTCGAGAGGGGCCATATTTAATTTTTATTACGTCAGTTCTATGCATTGAGTTTCTCTGTATTTTACGAGAGGAAGAGCGAGGCAGACGTATTCCTTGGTAGGGTGAACGACAAAGGAGGGCTAGATATACAGCGCTGAGACGTAAACCATGAGAGAGAGGGAGAGAGAGAGAGAGAGTGAGAGAAGGTGGGGGGGGGGGGATATATGTAAATATAGCGTGATACATTGGATACTCGCTTATAAACACCCCATTTTTATTCGGGTAGCGTTTTCACCGCCACCTATCCCCACCATGCTGTTCTTTCTTATTCCCTCCTCCTCACTCTCGCACTAACCCCCGTCGGTATCCTCCGAAACCTATTCCATTCGGTAGGTGCTGGTCTTCATTGCCGTCATCCTCTCGCGCCGTAACAGCGCCTGCCTATTATTTTTCCGTTTTTATACGACACCACGTGCAACCACTACCCCTAAAGAGTATTCCCTGCCCCGACATTTTTTCCACTCTTATCCGAATTTTCCGATAAAATTTGTTTATGACTCCAGAGTTTAGCATTCCCCATCAAAGATCGAATAAAGTTGAATAATCTGTCACGATGCGGGATTAATATAGTCCAGTGATTCAACTCTATTTAGGCGAGTTTCCATTCGATCGAGCACAACTGCTCCGCAGGGGTAGAAAGGTCGGCCTTGATTTGCCTGATTTACTCGCACGGACGCTCCTCGTCACCTTTCCTTCGGTGCGTAAAAAAAAGGATAATATTCCAGAAAAAAAAGAGAAAATGTATGACACTATAGTGAATACGATTAAGTCTGCGGAAGCGTTGAGTTTTTATTTACAAGCGAAAAAAAAGTGAGAAAAGTTTGTTTTTAGAAGGGAAGCGAAATATAATTAGATTCCTCAATTTTTTTCTCTTCTTCTTCTCATTCGACAATTCATAAGAAAGAAAAGAAGAGTTTTCCGTCCACGTCGCTCGAGTGATTCCTAGCCTAGGCGGAAATAAACTCACTCCTCTTCTTCGAGCGCGCAAACTTGATATTCTGGGTGAACTCGGTATCGTTCAATTGAATTTTCAGTCTGATTTAAAGCTCGAACGAACGAGAGAGGTAGAGAGAGAGAGAGAGAGAGAGAGAGAGAGAGAGAGAGAGGGAGAGAGACATTTTTGCCTTGATTCGGCCGCAAAGTTTCTCTCTCGCACGACTGGTCTGCGATTCGAGAACTCTTTTTCTAAATACTCATAAACGAGTGTAACTGTAAAATTAAATAATAAATATTCAATTGAGCTCTCATTTCATCGATGAATTGCGAGCTTTGAGATTGATTGTAACCAAAAATCATTTTTGTTCATAAATTGACTGTGTAAATTTTTAAAAGTAAACGGAATTCAAAATTCAAATCGAATATCTTATTTCAAAAATCAGAGAGTTTGAGAGCTCCACTCAGGAATTGACGTTAAACAACAATCATCGAGCGTGGAATGTAAGAGTGGTGCTTTGTGCTTTTGAGCTTTTCACCACATTCAGTTATTACGTAATTGTAACGTGATTATTTATAATTGGCCGAACGAAACTATGACTCTCGCGCTCGCGATACTCGAAATTGAGGTATGCAGGAGTTTCTATTTTGCCATGCGGAGAGTAGACGCAAAAATATTTCGTCATTATGTATGCCTCTCGACGAATTTATTCCGATTCCAAACATTCTTTATCCTACGCCAAGTAGGTACGATCAAATGTCAAAAAGTTAATACTGCTTTAAAAGTCGGCAGTGTACTTACGTGTACGAGTACGTGTTGCGAAATGAAAAAATAACTCGAGTGTAGAAGAAGAAGAGAAAAAAAAAATAGGTAAGTCGACGGAGAATAACGATCCGCGTGAGTATTAACTCGATTTATTATTTCATATACAAGAGCCAAGAGTCGATAACGGACGTGGCACGTGCATTAGCATTTTTCTGTTGTTTAGAAATGAAATATACAGGGTGTTGTCGGCTGTGTGTGTGTGTGCGTGTGTGTGTGTGTGTGTGTGTGTGAGAGAGAGAGAGAAGGATAGAGAGAAGAAGAAAATGCCAAGTTCGTCTCGCGCAGGAGGGAGCTCTTGATCTTCGAATAAGTGGGACCGCGCTTTCCTGAATACCAAGTCCCGTCTATCGGGGAGTAAGAAAAATTTGAAAAAGAGGAAAAAATCTCGACACAATATACCACTCGAGGTTAATAACGTTCAATCGTACGTACCGATAGATTGAAACACTACCGCGAGTATAGAAATTTCATTAAAAATTGTAAAAACCGATATAAGAAAATTAACTGGAAGATTAGAAAGCCGTAAAGTTTTGAACTCGAGTTAAATGTCATGCGTATCGATTGGAGACTTTAGGCGCTAGCGGAGAACTTTCAACGCGTGAAAGTGTTTCAAAAAAGTAATACGTAGCACCAAAAATGTAATTCAATACTGAGAAATTTGATCGGTTTTTCGTCCGAATTTAAACAATTTCTGAATTATAAATAAATAAAATATTATGTATATTTTTATTTCAATAAAGATAAAATGTAAAATACTTATTTTTCAGGACCTAAACAAAATTTTTGAATCAGGATACATTGAGATGAAACAGATTATTCTCATTAGTACACTGAGAGAATACTAACAATGATAAATAATGCTTAGAAATATCACGCTAGAATGAAACGTCCACCTACATTTCTAAATATAATAGCATGACTAAATTTAACAGTGAAAGTATAAGAACCGACTTTTGAAAATTTTAGAAACTATAAACTATGTATAAATGAAACAAATTCCAGTAAATTCCAATTCTCTTACATCCTTCTAGGACTGAGCTTCACATATAGTATTATTATTTCAAGATCAGAGCTCGCGTAGCGAATATCTAATTGTAGTAACGTAGGCGCGCCATCTGGTATGTTTCTCTCATGTGGAAGAAATATTGTCCAGCCCAGACGCTCCAAGGAACTACGATCGCAGGACTAAACATACCCGAGCCAGTTGCTAGGCCAGCATAGGCACGCAGCTACTTCGCGAGGTTCGAGGGTGTTAGCCGAAATCTGTGAGGCACACAATCGTTTTCGTCGTGCTCCAGAACTCAACCAATTACAAACACTCGCGGCTTTGGCGATCTTCGATGTTAACTAAATACTAAACACCAACACAGGGTACTTCAAAAACCGCAAACATCTGCCACTTTTCTACTTCCACATTCAAGGGAAGTCCTATTTGTTATATTAGATAGTCACAGTCAATATACTATTCTATTCTATTATTTACTGTCATATTTCTAGTTTGACTAAGTTGTCTACTTTTCTTAGTGCATCAGAAGTTTTCCAAATTCAGTCAATCTGAGTCATTTTTTGAAATCGTCTTCGTGTTTATACCTTGTTAGCGGGGCAGCATCGCGTTTCACGGCGCGAATTCAAATTATCCATTATCGTGCCCCGACGCAATTATCACAATACCGACGCTATCCCCACTTGTGATATTACCATAGCCGACGTAACGCGAACCCTCCTGTATCTTACTGACTCGTAATGTACTTTACGGATATGTATTAGAAAATGAAATACTCGCTTGATATCGAGTAAAATTCAACGCGTAATTGGCTTTTAACCACCGCGGCGCCTCAGAAAAACAGTTTTTATTACCCTACTATATACATTGGGGGAGGAGGAAAGCGGGGGTGGGGAGAGGGTGCAGAAAAACTTATTAGGAAATTTGCAAAAATATGAGAAAAATTTGCTTTCACCGCGGCGTAGGTGAGAAAAGTCTATCGCAAAAAGCTTCGATGAGCGAAAAAGTGGACGATCGAGCGGTGATAAGCACGCGCGCACGTGGCTGAAAAATGCCGCGCATACCCAGACGAAAATTTACGAGATGAAACCGCGGCCCCAGTTTCTCTCACACCATGGACGTACCTCCGACCTCGTCGCGTGTCCCCGCGTATACTGTTTTACTTATTCTCGACCGGTTTTGGCCAATGGTCAGAAGATACTTTGTATATAAATTTTGGTTAGTGGTGGCTATCCCGGGTGACTCGCCAGTTCCGTGATACTGCGGTTTTGGCCGAGGGGGTGAGTTTCTCCCTTAGATATCGCGACCCTGCTGTGTCCGAAGTGCCGGACGACAGCGGGGAATGTCTTACAGCCGTGTCCACTAAGAGCCGGCCAAACTATTCGAACTGCGGAATAATCAAGTAGCGACCAGTTTTGGTGCTCGGTTAATCTGGAGTGCATCTGCCAAATGTGACTTGGACTCTTCAGGGTTGTTCTTAGATTTCTGAAAATTAAGAGTTTATTCAGTGATTTATCTTAAACAACAGTTCATTTCATCAAACAAAACATTTGTAAGTAAGTCAACAAAATTTTTATTTTCGGCGTACTAATTTGAAAAGACCCCAAGGAGAACGCGACTTCGTCCGCCCTTCTACACATTGGAAGTCAACCTTCATATCATATTTTATTCTCAAGTAGCACAATTTAATGGAGTATTTTCTAAAAATACGACCGAAATGCAAATCTTCGAAACGTGTAACAGTCAGTCGAAGACTTTACGAAAGTTAATGTCGAAGACTGTCGAAAAAGGCGAGAAAATTCGAGAAGAGAGGAGAGGGGGTGGAATGTATCGATCCCGGTTGCCTCATTACCCCTTTTTAATGAAACTCTTTTTTCTGGGTTAGGCCTCCGCTGGGCACCGTTGCCAAACCTCGTTTAGACGATAAGGATCGGCGGGCGCGAGCGCGTCTCAACGAGCGCACCGGGAGAACACAGAAACGAAACGGTTTAGACGCGCAGAGGGGGAAGGAGAAGAGAGAAGTCGAGAGGGAAGAAGTGAAGTTACAAGTCGGCTGGATACCCCGAGATTTGCATTTCGTCGAACGGGGTGGGGAAACTCTCGACTACACGGTGACTGATACACGATCGCTGAATAAATAGAATCCCCTCTCCTCTCCCTTCTTCCTCTTCTGTTTCTCAGAGGTCGTATGAATATCGTTCGTCGAACCTCGGAAGATATGAGCTTTTTTGTCAGAAGACACCAGACTCGATATTTCATAACGTCGTGACCTTGACGAGCCTGGCGTGCACGAAATAAAAAAAAATTGTGGTTTAAAAATAAATTATTATACATACACATATAATTACCGACGAGATAAGATCGGAATGAATTTCGAAAGGTCTGAACCGGTGTTTGTTTTCCTGCTTTAAATACGCATGGTGATGAGCGTTTGGGAAATTTTCGTAGACCCCTTAGAGCGGATTGAATTAGCAATTGTTTTATTACCGAGCAAGTTTTCCAAAGTTAATTTGCTCTTTCCTCGTGTAATCACGCTCGGAAGCAGAGCCGTGAAGCAGCATAGCGATTTTACGTTAGCACGCACGAACGCAACCCCCGAAAATCTCAACTCCCTACCACTCGATCGTCTTCTCAGCCTTCCGCTCGTCCTCCGCATCGAGCCTCGATGCCGACCCGACTCGTAATACTTCCTAGGCGAAGATAGGGGCGGGCTTCTGCTTTGAGGCAAGTTTCGCCGATTATTATAACCCAGCGCGTTATACCCCGCCGGGTGTGCAGTTGAAAGTCGTGGGCGGGCTGCTCTCGCGTGCAAGACGTCCACCTACGAAATTCGAAACTTTTCAGTGGAAATAGCGTGAGCATCCCTGCACGAAACCCTTTCAGAGTCGAAAAATCTGATCGATTTTTGTCCGAATTCGAACGGCTTCTTAGTTTAGTGTTTTTACTCGAATTTCACACTTGTAAATATAAAATATAACATATAAAAATCAGTTTTTTGTTATATTTGTGAAAATTGCAAAAAAAAAAAAATCGGCCAAATACAACTTTCAATCAGAACGAATCTGATTATTTTCATCAACATGCTGGAGATAATACAGACAATAATAGTACTTTTATATTCGACTTTCTATGCTCGAATAAAACGTCCAACTATGTATATTAATAGTTATGAAAACTGGGGTTTCTGTCATATTCGTGAAGTTCACGAATCTCAATGAAATTTAATAGTAAAACAATATAAAATACCGACTTATTAAAAACCGTAAGCTCTTAAACTGAGATTTTTTGGATTGACTTATAAAAGTTCAGGTAGCGAAGTGCTAAAAATTTTCTACTGATTTTGAGAAATTTTTAGTCTGTGTGCAGAAAATCAATAAAACGAACTTCGAAAACGGTAGACCAAGATTAAATTAAAAATAAATTCTGAAATCGTCGACCATTGTGACGCAGTTTTGCGATACGTGAGAACGATAAAAAGCTAGATAGCCAGTAGTGTCGAGTTGACACTGTTTAGAGATCTAATGTCGCTCGGGTGTTCGCGAAGATATTACGTCGGTTCGCGTTTCGGTATCGCGCTCAACCGAATAGTGACCTTTAGCAAAATGCATTACGATTCACTCGCGATCTAGATCAATTTCTATCTATAACGAAATTTTCATGCGGTTCGAGAATTTGTTTATATACGTGTGTATAGGTGCCCCGTTATTTATAGTCCCGGTGAGAATTACACCTCCGTTACTAATAATAAATGTAACACGTTCGCGGCTGAAATAAGAATCGAGATTCAACCTTCGGTACAGAAAGATCGAGAGGTAAAAATAATTTTACTCCTGTATCAGTTGGAAAACCTGGAACGTAACATTTTCAGGTGTACGCAACTATATTTAGTGCAACTGTAACTGCAATTATTTCGCATAATACGGTACATGGGCACGTAATATAGCCACTGTAAAAAAATCGCGCTAAGGATATACGGTCCTTGAACAATTTTTCACCTAGAGGACTTATATAGAAAGAAAATCTGAGTAACAAACTTTTTTCCATGTAAATTTGAAGAATATAGTTTTATCATGTTTCAACCTTACAGCACTACCACTTTCTTTGATTGTCGGGTCGATAGATTCCTGATGTGTGTGCGTGTACGCGAAATTACGGCGGAAGATGCGCTCTCGAAGTAGCTTTCTCTCTCTTTCTCGCATTGGGATTTAAGAAGGGGTATACAAGGTAGGGTGAAATATAAGTGTGCTGCGCAAGCCGGAGGGTGAGTTTTGCCGTTGATGACAAAATAGCGTGATTACGGGCCATCAAATAAACACACTACCGGTTCAGCCGTTATTTTCTCTCTCTCTCTCTCTCTCTCTCTCTCCTTCTGGTTTTACGCTCGAGCACCTGACCGGTAACTATCTAGGCCCGCGGCTAAGCTATGGAACAAATATACCTCGCTCCGGTTTGACCCCCACCCTGAAAGTGCATTACGTGTCGATCGGCCGCACATATATGGACTTTTATCGAAGACGTCCCGGTTTCGTACCGGAACCTACCGACAATTTTCCCCGGCTAAATATTCCGCCCGCGAGTATACTCGGAGTTCTTTTCGCGCACGATATATTGTACTGTTATTTCTCGAAGAGGTGTAATTCGAATGGAATACGCGACGGCAGCATGTGATGTAATCATTCCCAGTCACGTTTGAGATTCGAGGGAATTAGCGGGAGCATTGATATTTATTATTTATACATACATACATACATATACATTCACAAATAATTTACATTATAAAATTACTGTACTGAAAGTAAGTAATTTATTTTAATATTTAAAAATATAGAAATGAAAATATTGCCTGATAACATGAATTATGTGGACTAATGAATATTATTCGGAGTAATATTAGACGTCGCTCTAGTGATTCAATTTTTACCTTTAATTGGCTAATCATGGAATTATCAGCCCCATAAAGCGCGGAGTGGCGCCAACCCTTTCTCGCGCGTTCTCGCTTTTGGCGAGTGTAGAGGGGATAGCTCTTAATTGCAAATTGGTGAAATAATTGAAACAACTCTCGTAAAAATAGTTGAAAAGTCGTAATTCGGTCGTAAAAGCCAAAAACCGCAACGCGCCACCATTACGTTCTCTGCGAGGTACGGGGTTCCCTTTTAAACCAATGCCTCTCTCTCTCTCTCTCTCTCTTTCTCTCTTTCGTTCACTCATTCCAGATAAAAGGGGTTGCTTGGCCCGTGATGCTGCGGAAAATTTACCGAAGGCGGTAACGCGTGGCTCGATCTCAACGTCGGATAAGCTTTACGACCGAGACTACCCCGAATTATTACGCAAATTTGCTAAAAATTGTACAGGAAGTTGTTTAGTGTTGTTTCTTTTGCTAGATTTTGGTATTTCTAGATTTTTATCTAGACGATTATTCTCCTGCACCCAGAGCGAATCCGTTCCCTCCTCTCGCGTTTTCCGCCTCGACAGGGCAAAAAAGAAGAAAAATATCCGTCGAAGGAAACTAAGTGTGGCAAATTGAGGTTATCGAGAACCCGACAACCTGTCCATGCAAAATTTATCACTTCATTTACATGTTGCCGACTCGTGCCTCGTTCGCTAATACCCATCGCGATCAATGCATTATTCATAATACGGTGCCTTCTTGGTTTGTGTTTCGATTTGTTGTCGAGGTTCTTCGTAAACGTCCAAGTTGGTGACCGAATGAATTTCAAATTTTAAAAGTGTATCGGTGAGGAACCGGGTGGTACTTTTATTATTAAATTAAAATACATAAGTATAAAAATTCTAATTAGTATTTTTAATCAAGTCGTCTCGTGTGAAAAATTTTCTTCAATTCCTTAAAAAATCGATATACGTATATATGTATCAAGAAACTCGGTAGAGTTTCGTGCCAAATAGTTTATATTATACTCGTAGTCCTATTTTTACATATGCGAATGATTTTTTTATCTGTACCTAAATACAAAATCCAAGTACAAGCACAGAACAAGGTTGAAAAATCATTCGTGTAGGAGATCAAATTCTTTAACACGGAAAATTTACTATTAAATTCATCAGAGTAGCTCTCGCCGCCGAGCGGAATAATCGATTCTCCGTGTTTATTTAATAATCACGTCGCATTCGGGAAGGTTTTCCGCGGAACTTGAGTCTCCCTGGCTCAGACATCGACATCGACACGGCGCGAATATCAGCGCTATCTCTAATCCCACCCCCTTTCAAACTCACCCTCCTACGCCTTTCCTTCAATCTCCAAGTTCTCTCTCTCTCTCTCTCTCTCTCTCTCTCTCTCTCTTTCCAGCTTTTACACAGACTGTGTCTCCACCCCACTCCTGGCCTGGCAAGCCGCAAGGCAGAAAATCTGAGAGCGAGATAATTACGGTTGGAAACGCGGATATTATTTAACCAACATTTCGCTGCACGGCGCGAAGCAAGAAGGGGGTAAAACCCGGCGCGGAAGCTCGAGGGTGTTCTTACACGAACAGCCCAATCAAATATAACGGTTGTGGATATAATATCGGCTTATATAGTCTACTCTCGTCTCTTTTCGAGTACTCTCTTTCTTCGCGACTTTTTTTCCCTTCTCTTGCAATCCGCGTAATTTTCGAGAAGCCGAATTTATCGCTGCGTGCTCGCGAATGTTCAGAGTAAATAGAAAAAATGTCATCAATTTAACGAATGCGATTGAATTCTTCTTGTCAGACCGAGAGAGAATACTTAAGAGAAGAGAATGATATGCAAAGTGTTCATGATCGCGCAACATGCTGCTCCGTTCCAATTCGGCTTTTGGGGAACAAACTTGGAGAGCAGGCAACTTCTGGCGTTAATGACAGAAAAGTTCTGTTCGCAATACAGGCTCAAAACATTTTAAGAGAATTCTAAACATGCCTATTTTTCTTTAATTATTCATTTTACTTCCAATTTTTTTCCTTCCTCAAGTCTGAATTTCACAGTAACTATTCCATTATTTAATGTGACATTATTTTTTTAATATTCATTTTATTTAAATATATTAATCGAATTTTTTTAATTTTCTAAAATCTATCTCGAAGTAGCGATAGTTAGGAAATACAGGCTATTATTAATGATCGAATTCTCAATTTGACAAATTAACAAACTCACCCTTGACGAATTAAACAATCGATTCGCAAGGCCGTTTCAAGGAATGGCACGAGAGGTCTCGCGGCGTGAAAGCCGGGATCGTCGGACATTTTACCGTATTTTCAGTTAGAAGAACGCAATTTCCTTGTAACAATATAGCATAATAAATGGGTGAGGGTTGTTTTCTCAAGGCGCTTCGAGGATCCTACTCTCGCTCGACAGAAAAAGGGAGGGAGATGATGAGAGGAAGGAGAGAGGGGGAGAGAGAGAGAGAGAGAGAGAGCTGCTCCGATTCACCATTACAGTTTGTAATGTACTTAGGCAACTTCTGTTTATACACCAACTTTTCTCTCCGTTCCGTCCTTACTCGATTCTAGTCACTCGACGAGAAAGAGCTCACCCCCGCCAAACTCATTCCCCTGTCCCGCGGCGTTCCGCTCCGATATCATTTTTAATACCGGCAAAATTATCCCCACCAGCTCGTCCTCTTTTATACCCTTTTTTCCAGTCATCCTCTGCATTCCCTTTTGTCGCTATGCGACCTTCCAGCTTCGACCTCGTTCTTCTATTAAACTCTCGTCAACTTATCGATCTTCGTTTCCTCGGAAAAATTCTAATTACGTTGAGAGAAATTTGCCAGTTCGGTCCAACCATGTCGAGTAGTAAATCGGACCAATACAGTTGGTTTCATGCAAAATAATATGAAAATTAAATATATGTGTAAAATTGAATAATTCTTGATTTTCTATTTCTTTTAGAATAGTATATGTAATGACTGTTTGCTATTCACTCGTAAAGTAAATACTTCTATACATATGTTAATAAAGAAAAATATAATACTAGTCCCTGGTACTATTATACTTTACTATTATTAAATTTTTCGGCTATTAAAAATAATAAATTCAAATAATTTTCAAGGGGGTAGGAAAGTTTTGATTTAGTTTATTGTTATCTCAGATACGAAAGAAAAATAAAGGACATTTTAGGAGAAAATTGCGGTAATATTTTCCGTCAATTTTTCCATCGGGAGAAGATTGAATTAAAACCGAAAATACATATGGCGGCGAATCGATACGAACACGTTGGAAGTGAGCCATGACTCATCCCGGGGTAGTGAGCCCGCGAGCAGTTATAATCGTTATGTTTAGTCGCCTCTGTATAGTGTGTGTCCCTGCATTTTCCATAATGTTTGCGCCTCGTTTCGAAATCTCATCAAAAAATGATAAAATAAACAGCCGATTGCATCGGATACATGGAAACGAGACACTGTGACACGCGATCGACTCCATCTCTCTCTCTCTCTCTCTCTCTCTCTCTCTCTCTCTCTCTCTCTCTCTCTCTCTCTTTCTCTCTACTCCCCTACATTTGGATGCCTATTTCATAATGGAGGAAATTCTGTTAAATCCTCCTCTATACGTTTCATCCATTATCGATATCTCGCTTTTAACCAAAAAATTCGAACCCAATGGAAAACAACGTAAACCTCGTAATCGTGTAAAAATATATCGAACTGAAAATTTCCGAGTAAAACGTATCGTTCAGTTCTCTTTTTTTATAAGCAACTTTATTAAAATATTTTTTTTCTCATAATGAAAAATGAAGGGAAATTGGGACATACGCAAACAAAATGTGAATTCTTGTCTGATGTCATTCAGTCAAGATTAAGTCAATCATTAATTTAAGAGTCACAAAAGTCGACACAAAAGTGCGATTATATAAAAAATCGTTCGATACCAAAAGTATTGTGAAAATAGTTTACCTTAAAGGAATATAATAATAATAATATTAATTTTTCCACTCAAATCCATAAATTCCTGTCACTCAGGAATTTCAGGAATCTGAAATATTTTTAACTCTCTCTGAGAAAATAATTTTTCCCAGTGAGAAAATTTTTGTTCGCTCTTTCCGATTTTAATTGCAGTGGCTAACGCAAACCTGGCCGCATCGATCAACCGGATGAAAGGGGCCGAGAACGGAGAGAGAAAGAGAACGCGGATCGGATACGACGAAGAGGAGCCTTCACAACCCTCTGAACTCTGGTAAACAATTGAAACCGTTAGCCTCTGTCGTCCTGACCGTACCATTTCTGATTGCTAATGAATTCTAACGATATTATGCATACAACACAACTGAAAAAGAGTAAACGCGGAAGAACGGATGGAAAAAGCTGCGCTGACCTTTCGCCCCTTCATCCCCTCTCGTTCTTCTCTTCTCTAGTTTATGCACGTGTGCACCTCGGTAAACTACAACGAGGTTTGGTATGTGTGACTCGTTCCTAAAGGCGCGAATACACGGATTTCATCGATGCAGAGATGAGGAACGGACGAAAATGGAGGACGGACTGATCCTCAATTGCATACGTACTAGAAATTTCGAGTGTGACCACGTGCACCAGCATAACGAAACTTCTGTCCGTGTGGGCAGGCTTCTCCAGGGACAAAGAGTTGTGCAAACACGAATTTACTCTGACTACCAAGGACATTATTGTCCTCTCCCCCTCTCCTATTCCCCTCTTACACCCTCGTCGAGGGGGATTGACCGTCACTTCGTTAGTGCAATCCTTTTTGCTCGTTATCTTGCCCGGTTACTTCGACCTCGATGCGTTACGGTCGTTACGATACACTTGTTTGTCGAATAGCGTCCTCGCTCTCACTGTGCCACCAACCAATCTTTGGAAGCTTAATTTTTCACTATTCTAATACCAGACGGCAAATATTTACGGGGAATCTGTCGTCGGTTTGAATTCTCTTGTTGCTGTTGTTGTAATCACGGTAAATCAGTAATTGGTTTCAATCACATTATTGTAACAACAAATACCACAACAACAGTAAAACAGTACTCGTGAAAAATCAGTCATTAGTTTATCTTTTTCGTCGTAGTTGTTTACGTTTTCATTGTTATTGTTGTTTATGCAGTTTCTTTTTGTTTCTGTTTTCTCTCCGTTCGTCACCCGAAACGACAGCAAAAAGTTTTCTTGGCTGAAGCAAGTGAGAAACTGCGAGAGAGAAAGTACAAACGTTGTTGGCGGTGTCACAGCAGCGGCGCTTTCACCTGCACCCCTCATCAGCAACGCGGAGCTGTACAAATATACTATTGTATCGATCTATACGCTGCTCTCTCGCTCTCCTAGGGCTCCTTTTGTTCTCGAGTTCCCGTTTGACATTTTAGCCGCTTCCGCGAAACAACTAATGTGCACCGAGTGTGTTGACAGTAACTGTCTCGCCATTGTCGAGTCCCCGAATCGTCGTATCTCTAGCGGGTAAGCGGTACAC
>NCVS01000030.1:81823-95424 GCA_003055095.1 Goniozus legneri
CCTAGTTTCGCATCCGAATCTAATGTTGTTGCTTCAAGCTCTATAAAGCTAAAACTAATTATATCTGTATTACAATTTTTCCAACAGTATTACCCAGAACGAACAATAAGGAAACCCTAGGAAATTTTTTAATTTATTTATATTGAACCAAGAACTAGACACCTACGAGAATAGCACAAATGTAAAAATAATTTCTTCATCGGAAAATGATACAGATTTTTATTTGAGAAGTAGCTTTTAAATTTGTTGATTTCTTATTTTATCTCATTAAAAGAGGATGACATTACATACAAGATTGATGGAGTGGTTTATCGATTCAGCCCTTATTCAATTCGCAAATAGTTGTTTTCGTTGCGGATATTGCGAAATCGCAACATCGCGCTAGGCAGCGTTCCGCGCGTAATGCAATCGAATACACATCAGCGAAACGGATTAATAATGTAAGCAACGTCGCATATCGGAGTTCAATCTTGGTAGGCTGCCGGTGTCGTGCGCACAAATAGCCGCGTGTGGAATATTATTCATGAGATGGGTAAGGGGTAACGATATCGACAAAGTCGTTAATGAAAAATTATCGATAAATCGCGATTACTCCTGTCCGAATATTTAATACCAACAGAGAAAGCACTCATGTGAGAGTTGTCGGCTATCATCACTGATACTTCTATGGGAGAACGGGGCAGGGAATCTGATGATTCTATGGCATCATCATCGAAATGAAACCCTCGAACGGCGTGATAATTTTCTAATTTTGACTCATGCGTTATTGACGATTCACGAGGTGACGAGACGAAGACGAGCATTGACATTAGCAGCTCTTTTCACGTAAGGAGAGAGAAAGAGAGAGAGAGAGAGAGAGAGAGAGAGAGAGAGAGAGAGAGAGAGAGAGAGACAATACTGCACCCCTTGGATGGTCTGGGAGCGCGTCTCTCTCAGTCTCCCACGCAGCCCCAACTTAGCCTCCTTTCACCCTCACAACGAAAAATACGGGGTAGTTGCAGTGTAAGCAACACACACAACACGTTTGTGTGCATTCATGTTTTTTTCATTAGCCAGACGACGCGTCCTCTGCTAAAGACTCAGCCTACACATGGACGTTGAATATGTCAACGTGCGCGGCTGCATCATCCGCATAGCCTGCAACCAGGCACACTATGAAGCTACTAACCTCTTCACCGGTCTTCGTCAACTCGCCCCGCTTTTTTTTTCGCATCAGTCAGAGTCGAAAACTTACGGAATACATGTCAGAACTACGAGAACAAATTTTATTTTTGTTATGTTCCCTTCCATTTTCAAGCCTAGAAAAATAGTCATTGTTTTTGTTTTGTAATATTTCTTGAAATTGATAACAATTGTAATAACGACAATAGAAAGTAAAACTAACTAAATAACAAACTAATATTACATTATTTTGTTAAACGCTAATTTTCTTTAATTTAAATACAATTAATTTTTCATCACTGTATATTTCTAACTAGTTTGGTTCTAGAAAATTTAATTCGACTATTTATTTTCTAATTGATGTAGGATTTCTTTCAATGTAGACTTTCATCATGAATTAAAATATCCAATGGGGAATCGAGCGAACTGTATGCCTTAAGTTGCGTTGCGTGAGCTTGCGAGTAAACTCTCATAAAGTGCGTGTGCAGTGTACACGGATATGCGGGTCTATAAATAGAGCTGAATGTAACTCGCGGAGAAATATAACGAAAAGGTAAAGTGAAAGAAAGAAAGAAAGAAAGAAAGAAAATGCTATTGATGAGAATCGAGATAAAAAATGGAAGAGCTAGAGAGAGAGAGGGGGGGGGGGGAGGGAGAGAAATATAAACAGCAATGGCGAGGGGTCGGTCAAATAAACAACGTATCGTTATTGTAAATGCATTTTATCAACACCCCTCGGGGCTCCGTCAACGGCTTTTCTTCGCGACTCTTGTGTATAAGATCGATTTTATCGACAATATGTAGCATGTCTGGGTAGAAGTTAAAAAGAGCGAAGAGAAAAACATTCGTAACGTGGATCTCGCGTTACCGATAACTCTTTTGCTCATTTTTCTCGCTGCATTGACGAATAGCACAAAAAATAAAAAACAGGAAATGAACAGGAAAATACATATCACGTAGATAACATTTTTCACTCGTTAGCGTACCAAATTAGGCACAAAACAATTTTTCAATTGAAAAATTCAATTGAAATTTTTCAGTTGAAAACAATTTTTCAATTGAAAAATTGTTCCAAAAAGAATCGTTGTCCTTGAATTTTTTGGCTTTATCGATTAAAAGGTCAAACCAGAATAAATTCCTCCGGATCGAAAAAACGCAAATGACATTAACAGCGATCGAATTAAACCAATTTGATATTCCTACCTAGGAAGTATTTATTCGCGCGCCATAAAAATTAAGCGCTTGTGAAAAAGATATCTTTTACTTTCGTTTCTCGGGGGCGTACACGACGCAGCGACGCACACGTATGTGATGAGACTTTTCATGCGGCGAGCATGAGAGTTCCGACACCCGTTGTTTGTTCCTCGTTTTATCTCGAATGTAAACACAACTCTGTGGAACGCACATATATATATATATATATATATATATAGAAGAGGAGAGTAGAGAGTAGAACGAAAAAGGGTCGAAGGGTGGAACGATAGGTAGCCGCGTCTCCTACCTGACGTAGGAAACGAATCGAGGAGAAGAGGGGGGAGGGGAGGGGAGGGAGAGCAAAGTCCTGCGAAAAAAAGGAGAAACGAAAATAGATGGACGTACGCGAGGATGGACGGACACTGGATAAACAAGGGGGGCAATAGAGATAAACAGAGAATATTGCGAGAAATATGCGCAAACACGAAATGGTTCCCTCACTCTCTCGATCTTCTTTCCTGGGGTACTTCGTTTCACTTTTCGCGCATCCCCCTTCCCACTTCTCTTCTCTTCCTCGCCGATGTTATTTTTCGTTTTCTTTTTTTTTCCATATACACGCCGTGCCCTTCAGACGTTTTCTATGGGCTCTCGTTCACCGCTAATTTTAATCTCTTCCTTTTTTGCTACACGCAACCTCTGTTTTTCAGAACCGCGCGCTACTCAAAAATCGCGGAACGATGTTTCGTCGAGGATTGGCGATGTTTTATATATGCCAGCCAACCGGTGGGTTTTTGTGACTAGAGGAGAACCGTAGTTGAGGCCGAGAATTAACCACTTATCACTCTCCCTACGCATGCATCTCTTTTTTTATCCGGCTTTACCTTCTCAATACGACACACCCTTGATAATGCCTTTTAATTCGGTCAGAAGAGGATTCCGAAGTACAAAAATTGGTGAAAAATATGACTAGGTGAACTATCCAGTAGACAGATTAATTCGATAAATAAAAACATAACCTTTAGTTAAGAATTTTATTTTCTTTGAGAAAATCGTTGAAAAAAAGTTGACACTACTTTTACCAAGAGTCAAAGTTAAGAAAATTTTAACTTGAAATTAAGCTATCGATTTATTTATGTCTTGAAAATAATTTTTTACTTCTTCGTACAATAATTATCAAATAAATTTTTTACCTTGTACAATAGTTGCTAAAAAATTTCAGTGATTTCTCACCAGCTCACCTTTTATTTAGAATAACAGTTTCTGGTCAAAATAGATGTAAACAAATTTGTGATAGGGTACACCTAACAAAAATTGGCAGTAATCACAATCCATAAAACCTATGGTGAACTTCTGATTATTTGATAGAGTTATGTTGAAGAGCGATGGCGAGTAAGAATGCAGTAGGGACTGGTAAGGCATACGACATTCCACGGATTTTGAAAACGTTGAAGGCAGACTATATAATTTCCCTTGAGGGAGATCGAGATAGGTGATAGTAGAGTGAGAAGGGGTAGTTGGAGGAACGATGTGAAGAAGAGAGGGGCAAAGAAAAAAAATGGAAAGGTAGAAGAGCCGAAGGGATCGACGTGTTGTCCAGACGAGGAAGAGAGGGAGAGAGAGAGGATATAACCCAGCCTCATCCGTGAGCCCATCAACGCAACCGTTCTCCGACAATCGATTATTATCTTTCCAATTTGCATAGCGAGCGAGCTCTTGTTCAAATCTGCACCCCCGCCTCGAACGCTTTGCCGCAACCACCCCCTTCTCTTTCACAAATCCCGCCACGTGGTACGCGATTTTTCTTTGGACCCTCGTACCCCTTTCGATATCGTTTTCGTTACGTTACTTTTTACGCACCCTCTCTCTTTCTCTTTCCTCTCCTCGCTACGCGTCCAATATTCCCTGCGAAATGAAACAGGAATGACTCGGAGTTGCTCCGCCGAGTGCGAAGATCGCGAGGAATCCTACGCACGAAATTCCTTCGTGAAAATGTGTTATGGGTGAATTCGATCGCAATGGGATTAAAATTAAAATTTCCTTAGAATAAGACCAAAATTCTATTTTTGAGACTTTCACGGTCTACGTTCGATTTGAAATTCTAATCAGAATATTGGCAAGAAATTTTGTCCTTCCGGAAGTCGAGAATTATAAAAAGAAAAATTAGTAAAAAATTGAATTACGAAAGCTTCATGGCTTCTCTCGTCGGTGAGACACGGAATGTGGTTCCGGCGACAAATAATAAGGGCGAGGTACAGCCCTTCTTTATAAAATCTTTGACGTGTCGTCGCCTGGCGAGTGGCAGCCCGGCAGACTCCACTGTCAGTCATTAATAACTTTTAGGTGGCAGATTTCGCGCGTATTAATCCACCATATTATACCGCGAGACTACGACAGCCGCTTCTCATCCTTCTTCTATCATCGCCCACCACCCTTTCCCGCCCTCTGTCCCACCACCCCCCTCGTTCTCACCCCCATCACCAACCTTCGGGCAACCGGATAGCTGAGTCGACGGCTCCTTAATGAAAAATCCGAATCCCGCGTTCGTGCCTTTTCTTTCATCAAGCCCCACTGGCATTGCCTGCCATCTATCCCCACCCCCTCTACATCGGCTTCCTTAATGATAATGACCGCGTAAATCGCACCCCTCCCCCTCTCTTCCTTCCTCTTGAATTGAAATCTTTTGAATTTGTCTGCAATTATTTATTTCCCTTCTCGAGAGATCGGTTTCGAGAAATATGTCGTCGAGATTGCGCAACTGGGTGAGGTTATTGTTCGCTCGTGAACCGCTTGTAAAAGTTTTGTCATCTCTCATGAGTGGTGTCGCATTTTTTGTTTCAAGATTCATGTTCGAATTTACAGAAGTAGTTGTTTCGCATTAGAAGCTAAATAACATTTTGCTAGTTCCGGCAAGACTAGTAAATTTTTTATATTTTCTTATGAATGTTAGGATCAGTAGGAGCTGAGAGGACAATACTTGAAAAAAGTTTCTAAGACAACCATTATTTCTATTGAAATTTATTCAGAATTCCTGAAGCACTCGTATGAGAGAAATGCTCTTATGAATTGATCATTTTTATTTTATCAGGCTATAATGTAACGTATTTTTTTTAAATTATTTCTATTTAATTTAGTAGCCATTATTCTTATTAGAATTATTTTTTCATAATTTCAAAAACTCTTCCGTACCTCTTTGAGAAATCGCGTAGTGAGAGAATTTTTATGTTATCGAACAGAGCGATGTGACCTGATTATAACATTGTCATTTTACCCCAACACCCTAAGATTACAATTGTTGTTACTATTTGTTTTTCCATTTCCAGAAAGAACTACAAGATATTAAAGAGGCAGACTGTAGGAGAGAATTTTCGGACTAGCATCGCGTCTAATTTAAGGTCGAAGACTTATTGTGGATTATAAAACAGGATTGTTTTCATTAAACGCGCGCGCACGCGTTCCTCTGACTTCTCTCCCATCTCGGCTGGCTCGCCAAAAGGGCATACCTTATTGACTGTCGCGTTTCCTTCGAGCAGCAACCCTTTTCCACCAGAAAATTACCCTTTTCCGGCACGAATGGGCCAGAACCCAGAGAGAGAGAGAGAGAGAGAGAGAGAGAGAGAGAGAAAGCGTCGGAAAAGTTGCTGGTTAAACGATGGGATATTGAAATTCGGTTTACACGATAATGCACGAGGGTGTGCCGGAGGGGTGAGTTACGAAAAATTGTATGGATGAAGTACGAACGTGAGCGGATTCGGCGATTGCCGCTCGATTGAAAGGAAATTTTCTGCCAATTGCAATCAAAATTATATTATGACTGATTGAGGTAACAGCGAATGATTACACACATTGCTGTTTCTCTTTTAATTTCTAACAACGGAACTGCTACTCCTAAGAAGCCGTTAAAGAATAACAGGAGTGAGGAAGAGTATTCATTATGCCCTTTCCTTTTTTCTATCTCTTCTTTTAATCCAGAGAAGGGAGAGAAAAAAGTACAATAAGCAGCGGAAAACCCAAACCCACGACGGAGAGAAACTGTACTTTTTTCACAACCCTAAATTACAGTGACACCACATTTCTCATCTTTCTTGAAAATTTGTTTATCGCCATTTGTGAAAAATACATACGAACCTTCTTACGTTCTTAAGCTTCTCATACCTAAAACATAGCGTATATTTATTCGATCAACGAATTATTATTATCTTGATCATTGGCCATAAGAATGTATACGTACTTCGCACGCGCATTCAGAAATTTACGCGAAACACACACATGCGTTCTGTACTCGCCTTTCTCTCTCACTCTCTCTCTTTCTCTCTCTTTCTTTCACTCGCTCTCGCGGTCTCGCTTCGTGCTAAGAATAGGTAACATACAGACGTTCAGATATAGCTAAGGGACTTTGTGCCTATAAGCGAGCAGGTCATTGGCATTAGGGGTTGGTAGGGTGAACATTGTGACCAGCCGCGTACCTTGCATTTAGTTTCTTCAAGTGACTATTTCCCGATATTCCTACGACCTCACGCTCGAGTATTACATTCGATCACGTAACCTGCAAATCTTGATGTGTTGCAAGAAGTGAAACGTTTTTACTTTTTTTGTCATTGTTAACGTAAATGACAATTCGCTGTAGAATAATGGAGATGATGTATATAAAAAATTCTGGAACTTTTATTATTCGTTTATATATATATATTTATATTTTATTATAATAATATTGAATCATTCTTTTTATTTACATTTTGTAAGATACTTGTAATATAATTCTTATGGATAAAAATTTGTTTAGCAAAAATTCTATTGGACTAATTTTTTCAAATCAGACATACCAAGAACCTAATTTAATATTGCACACTGAGAAAAGAAATTTGTTGAATTCATGCGAGGTAAAAATGAAATTTTTTCAGATAAAAAGTTATTTGTTTAGCAAACGTTTTGTTGAACTGGTTTCGTTGAATTGTTAAAATATCGTCAGAGATATTCCTCGGAAATACATTCTTATTAGCAAGACGTGGATAACGAAGAAAAAATCATCCGATCAATTATCCATAATGAAAGGGTTAAATGATTAATGCGTGTATTTAATATCCGAGTATGGTCACATCCAGACGTTACGCAGTGCAGCTGGCAAGGCGCCAATAAAGAGCGGAATTCGTCATTACCGCTACGCAAAATACCATGTTACGCGCAACGTACGCAATTGCAGGAGCGTGTACGCGATTCCTTTCTTATTTCTCGTATCGTACAAGCGAAATCCGGCTCGAAGTAGCGAAGTATTTCGTGTCCGCTCTTAGCTGGGCAACAAAGCGAGGCCAAAAAAAGTATCCGGGTCGCGAACGTGACTTACCACTAAAAATGGCTGGGACGTATTGATACACGCGCGAGAGTGTTAAGAGTTGAATATGCGATTCGGAGACGAAAAGTTGAAAAGTTAAGAAAGAGATACAGAGAGAGAGAGAGAGAGAGAGCAATGCCGTAAAATGAAGAGAGACAATCTTATCGATTCGACTTTTATTAATACCCTCAGGTTTGATTTTTTCGTCACAAATTGCCTCCAACAAAATGTTTATTGGCACAATTAAATCACAAGAGCTGTTGCCACTGATAAGCCCAGCCGTGTTGGCCACCGTTTTCCCATTCCCACAGTATAAATCGATAACTTTATTAATTTCGATAAAACCAAATTTATTGATCATCCAAGAAAGAGAAAGAGAGGAAAAATGTTATTCTAGATTAAATAAACAAAGTATCGAGGCAAAAAGTCGCCGGATCGATAAAACGAGGAGGATCGACGTCGTAACGTCGCGGGTTCAATTGCCTCGTTAACGCTGGATGTAACGCCATTACGTATAATACGAGTTTTCGCGTATAGTATATGTGTCTCTGCGTATATACATATATGCAGATAAGAAGGCCAGAGTCGTGCGGTTAGTCGGTATAAACAGAAGATACGAGTGCAAGAGAGAACGAGAAAGAAAGAGAGAGAGAGAGAGAGAGAGAGAGAGAGAGAGAAGTGCATGGCAGGTGTTCAACGTCGGTAAGTCCAGTTTAAATATCGTTATCGGGATACGAACGGTAGGCTCGAAAATTCCCTTCTCTGAAAACTACCCACAAACGTCATATACTATACATAATACTCATACGTGTACACGTGTGACCTCGCGAAGGCACAGTGTAGGTAAGGTTTTCACATGTGTCGCGAATAAACAATGAGCATTGCATCGAGCTTAGATCGCGTGTCCGACATCCCCCTCGCGGTACAAACACCATCACCCTACCCCATCTTCGCAAGACTATTACGAACCACCCGCAACGTGTTTCAAACGACTCCGTGTTGCGAGCGAATATATTGCGCACTACGAGCGATTGAACGCTCGAGAACGTTTGAGATTTTTAAAAGCGGGAATCGAACTGGAGTATTTATTGCTTTTAATGGCAGGTTATAAGTCGACCGTACATGTTCTATAAAACGAGAATTGAAGAGACAGTTGGTCACACCGATAAAAAGACGATTCGTGTTTGAGATGAGCGAAGACCGATAAAGTATCCCCCAGTTTTGGAAGCGTGGATACGGACATACGCTGTATCTCAGCGGTAATGTCCGTAACTCGTGGTGGTCCGCGAAGCGAAAATCCGTCGAGACAAGCACCGGAGTTTTGACCCCCCACTCCAAAACCTTCCCCGAGAGTCACAATGCGATAGGAAACGAACGAGTTTCGAGACGTCTCGCAGTTAGTTGCCCTCAGGAGATGAAAGCGTAAGTAGGTAAGAAAGTTATTTCCCGACCGGACACGGCTCAATCCTTCCCTTCCTAACGCGTTCTGCCATTCCGACTACTACTCCGTCTTCCACTGAGAGTCTTGGTCGGGATGACGTCTTTCTCTCTCTCTATCTCTCTCTCTCTCTCTCTTTCTCTGTCTTCCTCGTCCCGCCCAAGAACAAGACGGTACCGAAGCGCGTGACAAAGTTTCGCCGCGCACGCCGTGCCTGCGATACCCCTCTCCTTCCTGTCACACCCATGTCAAGAATCGTCAACATATATTACCCGCTATCTCGGACCCGTGATCCCGCATCTGAATTCACGGGAGTATAGCCCGAGATTTGCTCTGGCCTTGCATACTTCGGGACTACATATCCGATCCATTACGTACCGTTCCTGTATTTCTCTCTCAATATTTATATAAAAAATTAAAATTTTTTTAGTCGTGTAGAAAAAAGATATGTATGCGTAGATTTAGAATTTTTTTTATATAATTAGGTGAAAAAGAAAATATCTCATTCTAAGAACCAATTATATATATATATATATATACATTAGATATATTCATGTATCTATAAAATGTAATTTACATTTATATTCATATATGTATATTCCTCTATATTTCAAAATTACGAAGCAATTAAATAATAGTTCTCTCATTTCTTTAAAGATAAACACTTAACATTTTAATTAAACTCTGTATGTAGGTATTCTTTATTGTTCCATTAAGGTTCGCATCAATACGAGAAATCGTCATCATTACACCATCCGCAAACTACCGCATCCGAGTGTCATTTTCTATTGAGCGTAACACACAGCTGCGCGTCTATCCGCTAAACTCTGTATCGTGTTATATACCAGCTCGTATTTACATACCGATTTACCGGCTGATTACGAGTTTCCTGATTATATACCGAGATCAACTTGAAAACATCGATGTTCGGACAATTCGAATCTTCGCAACACGAGAAGCGATTGTGACTGCGTCTGGTAAAAAAATCAAATACAATTAAAATTCGATATTCATTTCCTATTCCATAGCGCAAGAGAAGTTAGCGCTTCGTTGTTATTTAACATGCGATATATTGACTACTCTGTATGTCACACGAGCTATACCTACATACCTCTCTGTTCTGGGACGAAGCTCAAAGACCTCAGGTAAGAATTTACTCTATTGTCGTTTTGTTCCGTAATTCACAAACGCACACGTATACGAAAAAAAAGCTAGAAAAATCGATACTGAATCCCCCTCGATGCATCTTTCGAGACAAAACTTGAGGAAAATTTTATCTCAATTTGTGGAAATAACACCGCCGTAGAGATAGGAGAGTCGACGTTTCGACAATCTCGGGACTCCTCGCAAAGATTTTGCGTGAGTACCGTAAACCACCCTTTTAAAGCTACCAGAGAGAGAAAGTGAGAGTGAGAGACGGTTCCTTTTTCGAGGGTGCGGAAGCACGTGCGCATCCTTATCGCGGTACACGGTTACGCAGAATAAAAAAAAGAGAAAAGGCGCGATGGTGTAAGAAGGTAAACGGCGTCTCGATGACGTAGTTGGTTAAAATTTCTGATTCCCGTCGCAATATTAGATTGGGAGGAGAGAGAGAGAGAGAGAGAGAGAGAGAGAGAGAAAACAAACAAGAAAATCAGGGGGAGTTCCCAGACGCGTACTGCATAAATAAGATAAAGATTGAGAGGAATTTCGGGAGGAATAAACATATACAGATAGCGTATTAAAAAGTAAGAAAATTGGCGAAGTGAGAGGAAGGGGGGGGGGCAATGAGGCTGGAAAGGATTTTAAAGGCTAAACGTTCGGGATGCACGCCATGCATATCAATTAGCTACCCTGGAAAATCATGAAAACCGTCGGCGAACCTCTTTTGATTCCGAAGGCTCTAGCACCTCTTCCCTACCCCATTCACTCCCCTTCACCCCCTTCAACTTCGCTCTCCAACCTCCCCCTCGACGGAAGCACGCCGAGATAACGGAGAGTTACACGCCTTTCCTTAACCCTTTTGCCCAAGGGTTCTCTCGGTCCGTAATTCGAAACAGTGGTGCTCCACCGTTTGATCCCCGCGTATAATACCGTGGAGAGTTATACGGCCGAATAAACCGCTCGCGCTGATAAAAACTATTTAATGGATTTTAATGGCCATTCTCCGGGGGAGGAAATAATTCAACCTCGGGCACGCTCGCGGATCAAGATTTCAGTTGGTAAGAACTGATCCAAACACGCCGCAAACAATTTTCGGATTGCGACTCGTTAAGCAGGGACAATTTTCCCGAGGCGAATCGTCGTATATGGAAAATGTATAAATTCGGGATAACGACGAACGTGTGTGGGGAGTTTAAATAGCAATTCCAAGCGAGCGCGAATAGACCGTTTCTACAAACACCCACTTAGTGTCGAGTCTAAACCGGAAATCCTTCTTTCAGGTAATTGCGTGACTCAGTTGAATCTGCAAACGGCCGAAGCAGGAGTCAATTAATCAATTATCGCGAAGACAACCTCGATTGCCGTACACATTGTTGGGAATTCTCTTCCTTGTCATAATGGATTTATACTTCCAGCCAGAGAGTTTATAGAAAACAATTTGGATCGTAAATTTTGTTTCAACCACGTAAAAACCAACTAATATTCGTTCATGCAACAGATATTCTTTAAAATTTTGTCAACATAAATCTACAAATAATCAGTATATTGAGTCTAACATTTTTCTAATTATTATACTTTTAGTACAAAAAATTTTGTTAAGAAACATACCCAGTCCATTCAACACGTTCTAGACGAATCATCTCAATGCTTAGATTTGTTTGACGAAACAAGTTCAAAGTTTTTGTTCTTCTGTAATATAACAGACAGCCTAGAGAGTAAATGGCGAGATATGACGTTTCAATGGTAAGAATAGATTTGTATCTTGATATCAAGATGAACAAAATAAGAAGATAACTAAACGAGGTCGCATTGTCGTAGTTACAGTCTGACCTTGCGAGACCGAAACCGAAAATTTTCCCGAAACACAACTACTCTACAAAAATATAGAACTTTCGACATTTTGAGATGAAAAAAATTTTTTTGCGTGTCAGTCCCGGAAGCTTTGTAACCAGGAATATAAATGATCTCATTTACGAATGATCCCAAGAGAGATCGGTCTCCTCGCGCGTCCGAAATATTCGTCCTGATTGAGTTCCGTGGACATCGGTCGCTATACCCCCACCCGAGCCAAACATATTACAAAACTTTTTTACTCCTGTTTTTTACATATTCATTTGCATCATGTAACAAACCGATATTCGATATTCACCAATTTCACGAGTGGAAATATTATATCGGATCCGTCCAGCGACAAACTCTCGAACACCTGTAGAATTTTCGTCGATGGGAAGATAAACACGAGTGGGACAGTAAAAAAAAAGGAGTGCACAAATAAAAAGCAAAGTAAGTTAAATCGCGAGTGCTCGGCGTGTAAGGCTATCTCCGTGACTCTTTCATTCAAAAGCTGGGTATTATGAAACCCTCTCGGAAAATGTACTCCGCGGCATTGTCTCGAGTTTTTTATTTTGTTTCGAGGAGAAGAACCTCAGCGTCATGCGTGCGTATGAAAATACAGGGTGATTCAGTAACGATTAATATTTTTTCTCATTTTCAGAATTATTATTTGTAATGATTATTGTTTACCATCCTTATATTTATTAATCATACAAATCAATCATGTTAGAAGTCAGGTTGATGCTTCATACATTGGAAATACTGCGCTTGAAAATTGAATTAAAAACCAAACCGAAATAATAAAGGAATTTATATGTTTTTTATTAAAATATTTATTTAAAAATATCGATATTTTATACGTAATTGTAGGACACCCTATATACTTCTTGTATTATGAATTACAATATCGAATTGCAGTTATTTTGGTCGCTTGTTTCGTTCCTTCTCTCTTTCTCTTTCTCTGTTTCTTTTTTTCGAGCAGCAATTGCCGAAAGAGAAATGTAAAGAGAGAGAGAGAGAGAGAGAGAGAGAGAGAGAGAAGTTTCGGTGGCGGAGTAATTCCCGTGTGCATGAGTGCATGGCGTAAACAGCAGCTTTTCGATGTTTAAAACCTTGATCTCCTGAGCCGGGTTAATCGCGCACAGTATCAAAACGTAAATTTCCGCAGCGCCGTTATTCTTCTAACGAGCAGAGTTTTCCGCCGCCGCCTCATTTTTCGACTCTCGTAAATACACCCGAAGAGTTCTTGTAACGCGAAAATGAAACGATTCGTGGGGTAAGAGGACTCGGGTAATTCGGTATGAGAGAAGGAAAAAAAAATGCGTCGAGAAAGAATTGTTATTATACACGATTAGTCGGTTTTCGATAAAAATCGGCGAGCACTCGCGAGGAATCTATCTATCGAGCAATCGCGCAGCGAGCTCGATTTCGCGTCGAGAGAATTGAAACGAATTGAATTGATAAGAGATGAGAAGTCAATAAACCCGTTTTTTATTGTGAGTCGGT
>NCVS01000030.1:100409-117419 GCA_003055095.1 Goniozus legneri
CCCCTGCGGCCAACAGTTGCGAATGCGAAATTCAGCGGAATCTTCGGGAGTGATTTGGGTTTCCAAGAGACTTCGACAGTTAATCGTTTTCAATCGAGAAATCGCGCGAGGAGCAATTTTTGTTTCAGGCCTATCTTGTTTCAGTATTTGTTGTAAACAGTATTTACGCTCAAAATATTTGCTGACGCTATTTAATATTTAGTCGCAAATATATGTAGAGATTATTATTTTGTTCGATACGGATTGTTTACAATAGATATTTAGGATAAAACTGGTTAGTCAGTTCAAATAATTATCTTGTTCATCTTTTTATTTCAGCGTATGAGAATAAAATTTATAACACATATCAAATATTCGATACATTTTTTTCATTTTCAGTGGAAAATGATAAAATCGGGAACTGGGGTCTCGAAGGAGCAATTGCTCCATTATTGAGAAGTTCATTTAGCTGCACCCCCTGTTTTATTTATCCCTCTTTTTTGCACAGTATAGTATACTCAATCGGCCCCTCCTTCGATGGGACCCTTCTGCATCATGGCTCGAATCAACTTGAGCGGTTCGATTGTATTTATTTAACGCTAACTTTAGGTGAAGTGTATTGAAAACCGGGTAGTGACGTAAGAGAGAAAGAGAGGAGAGAACTGTGAGGGATTAAAGGGAATGGGAGGAAGAACGGATTATTCACATTCACGCTGATTGGCCTTGGCTGTATGTCATTCACGACAGAATCGAATAGCCCCCCCCCCCCCGTCAAACGAGATTTTCTCCTTTTCAGGCAATCGGAAACAATTTCCAGTGGCGATATCGCGAACGGCTCTTTATGAAAAAAAAAACTTTTTGCTAAACACTTGACGTTAATTTAAATTAACAACGAGTTGGTAACGTGATCGATCGTGTGCTTGATGAGTTTGACCAAAAAAGAAGGAGAATTTATAGAATAGTGAAAGAAGCAAAAAAAGAGTGTTTTACGTTCCGTTATTTTGGCTGATATTGGCCTTCTCGCGAATCTAGAGAGAGAGAGAGAGAGAGAGAGAGAGAGAGAGAGAGTGAAAAGACGTGGAAGGGTTTTGTACGGCCAGTCGATCGATCGATGCCCCCCCCCCCCCTTCATTCCTTCGCGAGTCGAATATCGAAGAGTTTGAACTTTTCCCATTACCGGCAATATGCAGCTGTATACCACGACCCCACCAGCAGTCAAGGAATTGTCTCGAAGGCGTCGCAGGGGGTGTAGGTGAGATCGCGTTAGTGAGCGCGAGCTCCGAGCAAAAGGGAACCAGTTAAATCGCTCGACGACCTTTATTGCCGCCTTAAAGCAGTTAAGTTAATCCGGACGGTAGCCGGAGGGTTGATTTTCGCGCCGGGGGGGATGGATTCGCGAGAATCGGCTTCTTAGTTTGGTATATCACGCTTCGAAGACAAAAACATTAACATAAATCACGGAGAGAGGTGCGGGAGAAGTTCTACAAACGAAAGAGAGAGAGAAAGAGAGAGAGAGGGAGAGAGAGAGAGAGAAAGAGAGAAAGTCGAAAATGCTACAGAGATTACATTGATCAGATTTCGCGTCTTTATTCGCTTGAGGCGGATACCTGTTTCGCTACTTTGCCCGCGATTAATTAGCCTTGAAGCACGTATAAATGCGTATCTTTAACATATTTTTCCCACAATTGTAAAATGGAAAAGAAAATGATTAATTTGAAAAATATAATCTCGCGAAATAAATCTGAGCATCGAAATAGTTCTACTGAATATTAGAATTGAATATAAATTCAAATTCAAATCATAATTCTACCCGCTACAAAAATATTTTCTACGTAAATAAAAATCAACTAAATTAATTTTATTTTCGATGAAAACCTTCAATTCTTTAGCTTTTAGGGCGATTTTCGGCGAATTGTCCTACTCGAGTTGCGGGAAATAAATAATGCATTTTGTGTTTGCCCCCAGTAAAAGGTTCTGCTGGCGCGCACGCCTGCTCGAGATCAGCTTGAGCGGTGTTACAGACCGATTTTCTACCCCCAGTGTACCTATACCATACGCCCCGTGAGCACGTAGGCGGGAACGATATCGGACCTCGATATGGTCTTCGAGAGTTTTTAAAGCGCTGGACAAAATGCCTCTTATCCCTCTTTCTCCGCCGTAATGCCATTGCTGTGTACGGGTGTGTGGGAGGGGAGGTGTTACAGTTCGTATTTTATATTTTTTCTACATTCCTCCACATTTTCCGTTCACTGACTATAAATTTTTTTAATACACTGAAGATAAAAGTTTGTTAAAGCAACTTGACATGTGAAAGTGTAAAAGTATTTCGTTTATGAAATCAAGTTAATTATTTAGAAAAATATTAATGTCAATAAGTCAAGCAATTTATCCAGTAAATTACATATTTATGCAACTAAACATCTTCTATCTATACTTCGTGTAGATCTCCTTGAATTCGATGAAAAAATCAGAGGGATGTATTTCGTTAACGAGAATCTTGGAGAAAAAATAGCGACGAGATAACTTCATACCCCGACAATAGGGGTGTTACGTATATAAACCGAGTAAGAAGAGAAACATCCGGGGATAATGAGGCAGAGAGAGGTCCAATTCTAAGGTAAGCATTGTTCGTAATTTATCGTTGAAACCGCGGCCGCTGGCAATTACCGACAGACAACTTTTGTGGCGCCAGCAATTGTATCTTCAATGTTTCAACGACGGTAGTGTACAAAATTTGCTTTTGTCGAGGTTCGATTGTCTCGTTCAGCCTTTTCGAAAATATCAATAACACATATTTTCAACCTAACGGTATTCAAACAAATTTTCTACCTTCTCGATAAATTGAATTTCAATTGGAATTTAAATTGCATGGGACTGTCATAACGACGAGAATTTCACGCGAAATGTATTCGAAATACGTTTTAATGCGGCCGTGACGATAATTCTTGGTTCGCAATTAACATTGTATATAACGCATGCGTTTATTGTAAACAGGTACCTGTTGAATGCGCCCAAAAACAAACATTTAAGCACGTCGACGCGTCACAGAACGATGACAATTAGCTTGCTTTACCTGAAACAGAGAAAACCGTGTACAGTTATAATTAATCTTTCAGTGGTATTTTAATCAACGATCGACGAGCGCGAAAATAAAAAGAAAATTAATGCCACTCATCCCACCGGCTCCATTTTCTCGCGTGATCTTGTTATTTCCGACGGGTTTGTATTTTCGAATCAGCGGTATTCATCAATCACCCGGAATTGATAGCGAACGGTGGTTCAATCAATGGGAGGGTTCTTCGAGGTGGAGTTTTTTCTTTCGAACAACGTGATAAGCCCAAATAGCGATAAAGAAAGAAAACTTTCTTATTAGCGTGATCAATCAAATCGCCGCGAATTTAAAGCATTTTTCACGATTTTTCCGGATTTCTAAGCAGGGTAATGAAGAGAGACGAGAGAGAAGAGAGAAAATTTCAAGAGGCTGAAAACTTTAAATATGCTTCAACTGCTAATTGAATACAAACCTACGAGTAATTAATAAAAGAAAGAAAAAAACAAGCAAATTTGTTTCTCGTATGAAAAATAGAATGAAAAATGTGAAATATAAAAATTTGGTGCAGAGGAAAATTCTTAAGAAAACAATGCCATGAAAATTGTTCAAGATCTCGTCTTCATAACCAGCCACTAATCGTATTCTCTCAGACTCCCTGGCTATTTCCTGCGAAACGAGCGGACGGGTAGCCTTTACGTGCCGTACTGCGTGTGAACTCGGGCTAAAATGAAAAAAGACCGTGGCGAAAATTAGGTAAGTAGATACCAAGCGAAGAGAAACAGTGGAGAGAGAAAAGCGAAGCGAGGCACGAAATAAAACAACGCGCTTACTAGAACAAACACGATTTCGTAGAGCAATTAAACGAGAGCTTTTTTCTCAGTGCACTTCATTTTTTTCTTACTTTGCCGAGACTTCATTAATTTTATTGGGTGAGTGCTCAGGCTGAAGTAGGATAAGGATTATTATTTCGTCGAGTTGTTCGATCGAAAGGTTTTGAGTTATAACATGTATACAGAAAATTATTCAAAATTGAAAAGTTTTTAATTCAAACAAAAAGTGAGTTAAAACGATTTCCTAATAATAGCCTCTTTTTGAGTTCATTAATAATATAAACTAAATGAAATTGTACTTGTATTTATAAAATTGAAAATACAAATTTTTTTAAACTATCTTTGTAATTGAAAAATGATTTTCCAAGAATAAAATTAGTAGTTACACTTAAATACTTATTATTTTACTCCAAATTCAAAGTATCACAATTCTTGCGATGCTTGCGCGGAATCACGAACGCGCTTGGACGTATCTGGTGGTTTGAAATTTCGCGCGCGCGGGTGTATCTCGTTGAGTGAAAGGACCAAGTTGGCGCAGTAGAATTCCTGTTAGTTTCTGGACCCCTGGTCTCGATACACTGCTCTCATCCTCACGGCTCGATTCGCGCTTTCGCTTCTGCTCCCGAGGGCCAACCGGCATATCCCGTGCTTTCTTACTCGATTTTGCATTTCAATTCGACGAAATTTCAATTTGGGAGGTAAAGACAAATGAATAATCACGCGAGAGATATTTTCCCCTCACCCTTTATTCTTTTTTTTTCTTCCCCTTAATTTATTTTTCCCTTCCTGTTTATTTTTCATTTTTTCCCCTCCTCGCGAGTTCTTCAGCATGAATTTCTAATTACGGCCTTTGTAAGATCGACGTGTACTCGTCTTCGAGACAGGCGAAAGACAAACTCTCGTGGAACACGTAAATAATATCTCTTCTCGCATCGAATAAAATGCATTGAACGCATCACGACTGCGTTCTCTACGATTTCTCTGTTGGCTGGCCACGTTACACGTCATAATAGTTCCACGGCGTAACAATGTCATTATAACTCGTGCGCAAGTCTCACAGAATAAACACGCGCACAAGGTTCGTGCACGGAGAGAAAAAATCAGTAATGTTCACAATGCAACATAGTAATCAAACTTATATTTTAGAAAACTCATAAACGATACTATGTGAAATAGTAATCATCATCATCGAGGCTGCGCCTCGGCTATTTAATATTAGAAGATAAACATAAATATTAAATATATGCGCGGTACGACATCTGTGTAAGATAGTAATCGTTACTATGTTGACATAGTTGACGTAACCATTTTACATAGTGGTATTTACATATGTCAAATGAATTTTGTCGGGTGAAAATCATCGTTACTATGTAACGTAGTAATGATTACTATATTGCATTGTGAAAATTACTGATTTTTTCTCTCCGTATGTTTCGCGAGATTTGCGCGTGTTTCGAGTCTTGCGATGCGGTTTTCATTCCCTTGTATGAACATAACCCTTCTGAATTCCCGAGACGACGCACCCGATCGGAATACTCGCGTTTCCGTATTACGAAGAAAATAAATTATAATATCAAAATTCAATAAAGACCGCTGCGTTGCTGGAAGATTTTTTTTTCTTTCTGAATATATTGAAATCAATACCGTATCCGTATCACAAGGATATAATTATTCTCCAGATTCGAGATGTCGGTGACAGTAACGCGTGCTCCGTATTACCGATGATGAGACTTTCGAGTTTGATTCATATGTACGGCTCGTACGGAAGGGCGGGGAGTAGTTATCGGGAAAAAATAATTACAATCAGGGAGCGGACTCTCCTCTCTTGGAGCTCGTTTCTCTTTTTTACTTCCGTTCATCGGATACGAAACCACTCCACATATTCGCGGTTTGCCGAGCTCGAATAAAGTCCGCCTTCGTCGTTGCCGTCGTCGCGTATACCTTTTGTTACCGCTGTTGTTTAACGACCGGTCTCGCTCTCCCTTCCTATATCTCCTGTTTCGTATCGAGCCTCTAAGCTTCTTTGATTCCCATCCATTTTTCTCGAATTATATTTTATTCCAAAAATAATTATGTCCTTCATCTTCGATGAAAATTAAAATATTCAACTAAGAATTATTTTGGTATATACATATCTCTTATGCAGATTTTATGGAAAAATTGTAATCAATTTTCATGTTCATTGTACTCGACTTTTGGTGAAAATAATAGTGTACAATTCATATACCTCATTAAAAAAAAAAAAAAAAAGAAATACGAAAAAGATTTTTTTGTCAAATCATATTTACTACACTCATTATTCATCAACTGAAAGATAGCTATATTTGATAGTAAAATGTAACATATATAGTTGCTTTTACTTATATATTTTAGTGATTAGCTTCTCAACTAATTTAGAATTATAAAATCAGTCTCATTAGTAAAAATGCTTATTTCTAGAAAAATTTTAAATGTGTAATAATAGTACATACAACGAATATTAGTTCCCAGGACGAAATTTTACCAATCGTACTTTAGTAAATCGATAGTTATAGAAATTCTAAGAGTGTACCTTCTCGGGAATGTTGTCGCCAAAATCATCTTCGCCGAAACGAAAAGAAAAAACGACTTGAAGTAACTTGAAACGAATTATCGTACGTCCAGGAGAATTGCAAAGTGGACATATACAGAAACGAGTTTGCGTGACGAATTAGCATACAGTGTTATTATGAAATGTACACAATACACAATAACGGGCTCTTACCTCTTGCCGCTATATGGTGAGTGTGTATATTACGGCCGTACGCGGAGCATGCGAAGATGAAAATTTTCGAGCGGCCATCTATCAACCTACTTTCTAACGTGCCAAGGTACCTGGGGGCGTTATGTTCGCCCGGCCTTTCCGTTCTGTCTTCGCATTTCAATGACTCCGCGGCGAGCGAGATGGGAAGCCACGAGTAGGTGGCCCCGCGATCCCATAAACAACCCGGCAACACGCCGTATGACTGAAATTCTCATTTACCGATTCGATAATAGACGTCGCGAGCCCATTAGGGAAATTTCATTCAGCCCCTCTTCTCCCTCTTCCTCTCTTAGGTCGCACAGGCTTGGGGTAATTCAAGACGGTCACTCTCTGTGTGTCGCGGGACCGTTGAGTTCGCCCCGTTTATAAATAGATAATCCCGAGAGCGAGAAAGCGGACAATTAACACCAGAAAACGTATAGTCTCCATTGTAGAAATGTCATTCTGAATACATCGATTTTGGCGAAAAACATATACATTGAAATAAATAAATCTCTTGAAGTTTGTATGTCTGTTGATACAAAAAACGTAAATATTTCTACTGCTAAACACTTTTGCCCCTGTCAATTTTGATTTTACAATGTTTTCAATGTAAACACGTACGTACGGTTATTAAAATATCTATTATACTATTTAGATAGTCGAGAATTAAAACTGACAAAGGTAATCTTAAGAAAGAGAACTTCTAAAAATCAAAAATTTTTCACACACATTTTTTTTATTACTCCAAAAAGAATCATTTCAAGTTGTTAAATTACAGTATAAAAATCTTAAAATAAAAATATTTCAATATGGAAGAATAAGTAGAACACTTTTTATGTCGTTCTATCAGCAAAACATTATAAGTTAATTATTTATAATTTCTGAGAAACGTAAAATTGAAATTCCAATAACGAGTGTCTCTAAAGGAGGGAGCTCATTGTTCTACGATTTCCGGTAAACGTTAGCCGCGTTTATCGAGTTGACATCAATTGCCGTTAGTCAATAGAGCATGTCTAGGCGAAGGCGCAATTCGATTTTTACGCCCCTGCGTTCGCGTTCATATCCTCCGCTAGCGTAAAGTTCAGCCGGCTGGATGACCAGACCTATCCTATAACGTTAAAACGGGTTGCTTCTATTCTAGATCCATAACTATTAATACTAACGTGTCTGCTAGGGCTGCGTATAAAGTGAGAGACCAGTTCGACTTGGCACAAGTCTTTCCCTCCTCTCTTCTCTCTCTCTCTCTCTCTCTCTTCCTCTCACTGTCAATGGTGCATTCAAAAACGCCCCTCATGCTTTCATCAACGGGACTCCCGTGCACGCGGCCCGGGCCACGTGACCGGGAACAGATTTTCTCAATCGGATTTACGTCACAGAATCCCCCCCCCCCTCTCTCTCTAGTTTTAATTTTCTGTCTCTCTTGCTCGGAGCAAGACTAAAATAGGCAAAATCGATTATCAAAGGAGCGATTAAATAAATCAGCCGCGATTTATAAGGCTCATTTCTCGCTCCGCGTTATTTGTTAGCGAATAAATGTTAATTAACAACAATTTATGGAGACGGGTTATGATCTTTTCGGGTACGCTCTTACTTGCTTTCCGTTTTGGTGTAGGCATTTGGATTGGCGAAGATGTGATTCATATTTCAATTCTCTATTTGCTGCGAGACCGAGACGAGTCTCGACGTAGGATATGCGAATTCTAATTACGTGATCTCCGTAAATACGTTTTATCTTATCATCGCGCGAGAGGCGCGCATTCCTCGGAGCGGTCCACAGGGGGTCTCGGAGAGAAAAACGATGTGAAAAGTGGGGCCGGAAGACGTAGTCACGAAGCCTGGCGAATTTTTCATTATCCCACGCACCGGTGATCCATTTACCGAGGAGATTTAGCTGCGAGACGTGAGTCTACGTTATCCCGTTCACAAAAATATTAACTCTCTATTTTTCTCAGGAAGGAGGAATCACTAGAATTAGCGAAAACAAGAATTTACTGAAAGAAAATTTGTTTGTGTAAACAAACAAATAAGATCCTTTAACCCATATAAATTAATGTTTATTTCAAACAAATTAATTCAGTACTCTGATTTGTTCGAACGAAATAACAAAACTGTTCAAGAGCGAGTAGGACGATCATTATATACAAATAGGATGCGAGGTTTTTATTTTCGCCCCCCCCCCCCCCTCTATACTTATTCCGTAAAAGATAGACGAACACTTCAACCGAATAGAATAATTGATGCCGCAGTATATTCTCGCGTGATATTTCAAGCGCGATATAAGCTCGTGCGGACTTATTCGCGAATGCGTTCGGAAGAGAGAGAGAAAGAGGAGGGGTGAGGGGCGGGGGGAGGGGGACTATGCGTCGCTACGTGGCTGTCGCAATTAAATTTACGCCATTCCGAGAATAACTAGCCCCCAAAATAGAGGCCTGTTGTCATCGGTTAGGTCTTCGATACCAACTAAACTCTCGTACGTGGAATCAAATTCGCACAAATTCAAACGATTGTACTCGCGAATGCGGTTTCGCCGACTGACCTCGGTCTTCAAGGATTTCTATCGAGACTCTTCATCATTGTCTTATTTCTACCGATTAGTCAACTCTAAATAGTTGCTACAAGGACTTCGCGACAGTCGTTGTTGCCTTTCGAGCTCTGGCATTAATTAGCGTTTCTATATAGAAGTTGAGAAAAAATTTTATAAACGGAGTAGAATTTTCAGCCCCTTGTTTTCTTAACTATTTACTATTCATTTTTTATTTACTACAGAGTAAAATGTTCAGCCTTTTCTATTTCAATCATTTACTATCAGGTAATTGTCCTTATTCATCACGTAGTGAAATATTATCAATCCTTTCTCTTCAATTATTGACTACTTATTCATCTTCCTAATTATTGACGACATAATAAAATTGTAGCTCTTTTTTCTTATTGGCAAAGAGCTGCATAAATTTCCAGATGCGAAGATTGGTGTTTCGGTTGTTGCCGGTAAGCTATAAATCTGTCGTGCTGTTAAATATGTAAATCGCTTATCACTTGTGAGCCCGCGCTTGCGCCGGACTCTAATTAGAGAGAGAGAGAGAGAGAGAGAGAGAGAGAGAGAGAGAGAGACAGTCTAGAGCGTATAGGTGCATGAGTATAGGTAAGCAAAAACGGGCATCGTGCGAGAGCGAGCGTGTACCTATTTGCGCGTTTCTAATAGCGAGGAGGACGAAGCATCGCGAAATTAGAAACTTCCGTTGTTTCTATTATAAAATAGTCGACCCGATATTACCGTGCCGCATCATCTACGCTCTTAATGCTTCTCGTATTTTTTTCTCTCGCTCTCCCCCCTTTATCTCTATCTTCGTGAATTTTTCGAATGTTCTTTAGAATTGCGAAAAATTATGTTTTCGTTTGCGATAGTATTGTGATGGGATCAATGGGAAGGCAAATATCAAATAATATAATAATACCAATAATAATAATATGTTAATAAACATAATAGTAAAATGTGTGATGAATTTGTACATCAGAATTTCTACGTATTGTTGAACCTAAGACAAGCCGAAAAATTGGTCCGATTATTCCAACGATAAACAACCGCACGAGGGCCGGGTTTATTGTTGCGTCGGGCTCGCCGAGGGAGGGAAAATCGACTCGATCCGGCCAGCTTAAATAGCCGATGACGACGCGTGACGTACCTATGCGAATTACGCGCGCGAACTGTGGGGGAGAACCATTATACGCTCCCGTCTTCAGCATACATATAGCGTACAGCTAGATAATGATGCGATACCACTGCGTGAGATTGCCACTCGCATCAGACACCTACACTTTGATCTAATTCGATGAACCACGTCAATTATTCCCTTATTAATTTTATATGTATAGACGGAGTATAAAACCAGTCGCAAATAAATTATAACTATCTCGTTCGGTGAAAGAGAGAGAGAGAGAGAGAGAGAGAGAGTTTAAAACTGACTAAAAATAGTTTTGGAAGTATTGTGATATAATGATAAATAAACTTCAATCTGATTTGCTATATTCATTGGCTAAAGAATTCTAGTAAAAAACTTGGTTAGTTCTTCAACGAGAATAAAAATTTGTCAAAGCTTAATATTTACTTGTAAATGAAGAAATAAATATTCCATTCGAGGACGTGTTTATTGCTTATTGTTTGATATGATAGGATACTAGTAAGAAAAAAAAATTAGAATAAATTATCTGGATTTCAAACAATTATTTTGTTTAACAAATTAAATATTCATCTCAACGTATGCAAATGAATAATGGGCGAATTCAACAAATTTCTATTAACAGTGTAAGTAGTTCTACTAATAATAATAACTAATAGTAATCAATAATTCTTGTATATGTACGAGAAAAAATAAAACAAACAAAATAGTTGAAAATACTATTAACCTATTACTATGTTTCATACTAAATAATATTTAATACGGCATAAAAAATCGACTATATATTAGTCCAGTGATAAATAATCCAGTGTAGGTACAGTTTTAAGAATATGACACACGTGACAGTGTTGGACAAGCACAATATAATAAAACATAAATAAATGTATATCGACACAATTCAATATTTCAAAACTATACTCCCAATATAATTTTTTACTGTGAACTAAACTATTTCATTTATATATGTCAATATTTATTGATCCAACAATTCTGTTATTTGATCTCTCTCTGTTCCGCGTTCTAATCAAGCCAGGGGAAGAAACTTAGACGAAATAAGGTTTCCGGGCTCAAGCGCAAACTGCGTCGGGATAGCGGTGCAATCACGCATAAAGGTCCCTCGCGTCAGTGTGTAGGCGCACGTATGCGCATACGGAGCCGGCGTTCCGCGATGCAGGTTGTTCACGTGACCGACAGGAAACTGCCAATCGTCTTGTGCGATTATCCGCGGTGTGTGCGCGAAATGCGCGCGCGGCATTCAGGGACGTCGACGATCGCGAGTAGGATTCCCAACTATGCGAGTGCATGCACATATACTCGATCCGTTCTATGCGCAGCTCTCTGCGAGATCTCTCACGTGCGGCCATCTGCGTTTTCGTTACACTTTGCGCAATCGTTCGAACCGTAACAATAATCCAAGCGAACAGCAGACTCTGCCGTATTTAACGTTTTCTACGACCGCTCTCGTCCGAAATTGAGCTTGTTTACGTACAATAGAATTTCAATACTAGCTCATTTGAGTAAAAAATTGAATTTTAATTTAATCTTCAGGCAAAAAATTTTATTTCATTTTAATTTTTACATTTACATGTAACTCTGAATCAATTTCGATTAAAAATATTGAATTTTAAATTTAAGTAAGCAAATTTAATTTTCAATGAACAATTCTACTTTCAATTTTAATGATTATTTTTATTCAATTTTAATTGGGTTCAAGTTATGTGTTTAGTTTGATTTTTGACTATACATGAAATAAATTTCAGAATCTTGTAGAATTCTCGTTCTCGATTCTTTCTATTCCGTTCGTCAAAGCGAAGAAGAACCACTGGCACAGGCCGTAGCTCATGCGTGGACGCGTATTATAGCCACCAAGAGAGTCCAGTAAACTGCGCTACATATTATCATAAACGGCCGACATTAGGCCCACGTCCCACGCATAAATCTCTTTCGTGAATTGAGCGCGCTTGGTGTTATGTCATCGAGCCGGAGCTCGCGCGCGTTTAGCTTCCTCCTCGTACCGCCGCGCTGCCCTCTCCAGCCCTCTCCTCTTTACGGTTCGCAAAACGCGCTCGGTTCTTCGCCAGTCCATCGCTGTCGCGATGGAGATTTCGAAACGTCGTTTTCACCTTCTGTCATTTTGCCGAAGTAAATCGCAACCAACGCGCGTGTTTCGCTATGACTTCACCTCGTTTCAGTCTCATTGCAATTTTCGACAAGATGCTTATTTAATTCCCTCATCCAACCATTTTCCAGTTTGAAAATAGCGATAAGATCGTAATTATTGTAACTGAGGAATACTGACTCTTCTATACATATACTTAAATCTTGAAAAATTAGAGAAAATCATGAGAATGGGATTGATTTCAAGTTGGCAAATTTGCGTAGAAAATACTCACAACACTCATAAAGATCAACGAAAAAGGCTTTGATTTTCAAAGCAAACTATGTAATGACTGGAACGCCTCGAATTTTTCGAGAGGTGTAAATTTATTCACACCTCAAATTACTATTTATTTCTTTTGTAATTTTATCTAGAAAAAAGATGTATTTACAATACAAAGAAAAATCATCTCTAAGAAATAGTCTACTACTTATGCGAGCCCAGTATCGTTGTTAGTATTAGTCTTGTAGTCTAGTTTAATATTTTTTGTTATTTACCTATACAAAAATTTTATTTCGAAGAAAAATAAAAGACAAATAAAGGACGTTGAATAATAAAATTTTTCCCTATATGACATACCTATACCTACACATACCTATAACCACTGCCGCAAATCATACACAAATTAAAATTCGAAACTACGTGAAACAAAATCAACCCAGCGTACGACCCAGCTTCTGTTACCACCGAAAATGCATCGCAGAGCACCTTCACGTCACTCGACGCGATAAGTGTAAATCATACTCGTACGTTATAACGTTTGCAGGCGATATTCGACATGTATCGTGAAATCGGATGAATGAGCGTCTTGCCACGCGCTCGCACGGCCGCCGCACTTATCTCCCGCTAAAACAATATTACGCCAAACGGCCAGTGTGGCGCCCAGATAAGAGCTAGCGATGTAAAACCAAAGTGCAAATTCTCTTTCTACGAAACCGTTAAATTGAGCTCGCGAGCATTCCTGCTGATGTCTACGAGGTGTCTCGTTCTTAACACTTTGAAATTGAATTCGATTTAGTCTTTATTATAATATATACATATCTATATTATTTAATTTAGTTTTTCGCTCCTTTAATAAAAATACTATTGATCCTTGTACTATTATGGGGACTCTATAACTTCAGTTCAAAGTTACTATCAAATTATATTGCAGTACTACCTATAGTATATGTACATTGGATAATGGAATTTTTCACTGTTCTCAAGTCGCTTCATCATCGATAACGAGAAACCTCTTCTCGGGTTTAATTGTTCGAACGAGAAAGGATATGTTCCGTAATCTTAATACCGCTGAAAATGCCATGCAACCACTATTGGCACCGCGACACCCCGTATTCCAGACCGGTTTTCAAAACCGGGCTTAAATAACGATGTTATAATATCGTATACAAGATCCGATACACGATAAAGCGATTATCGAAGCGAATTTCATTAGTGCCCGACTCTTGAGACAACTCGGTAAACCGAAACAGCTGGATAACGCGATTATTATCCTCGTTCACCGTCGAATTTATTATATAATTTATAAACGACAAAGTACACGAGCCTCGGTAGCATCAAAACCCCTGGGCTAATTAATTCGACGACTAGTAATCCCGAAATTTGATTACGAGCCAAGCGTTTAATTGGAAATTCCAAGCGGACAATGGCTATCAAGTTGTATTTTCGCCGATTTTTCTTCCCGCGACAAGCGAGTATCCACTCGATTTTGTTGTTAGTTGTCTTGGCAAACAAAAATATCGTTAAACCGCGCCTACGGGCCATTTTCGTTCTCACTTTGTGGGAGCGATTATATCATTGCGAGCCACCAAATGTATCCGAAAACGCTTGAACATTGATTAGTAAATCGCGCACGGAGGCAGATAATCAATAACAAAGGGTTGCTTTGCCGTACCGCATGGTTCCAGTTATACATGTGACAGGGGAACGATCGTGCGAAATAATTGAAATACGATGGGATAGCTGAGTTCAAACAAGCAGGCCGGCCCGTCGCGTCCGCAGCAAGGGTCCCGTTGCCCATTGTCGCGTTCACCGCCGGTTAATGATCCTGCCTCTTTTTCCACCCCTATCGCTTTTTCCTCGCGAGGAAAAACAATCCGATTCTTCCTGTCACGGTACGCTATCAAGATGCCAACGTTGTGATTATCATTTCCCCAAACTGAATTTCATCTTGGAGATGGTTGAGAGTTGAGTATAGGTAAAGTATTAGATACAAAAACACTCAAACGTGCACCTGCTTGACACGAAATAACTTGACGAAATGTAATAATAATTTAATTCGCCGTTGCTATAATTACTCAAATGTGACTCGACTCGAAAGAATAATTATTTTGAATTGGTATAATATATTTTGTAATCGTTTAAATTTATAAATTTAATAACAATTAAGCAATAGCTTTTCACAATTTCGTGATTTGGTATTGATTTGATTTTGATTATTGCAACTTCAGCGCTTTACACCCACAAAATTTAGCCACACCGAAAGAAATCGATATTAAACTCGTTCATAGAATACCATCAATTATCGATAGTCACTTGTTCGAATATTAACGCACGATGCTTATGACGAGTTTATGCGGTTTACGGATCGTTCAAAGCCTCGACGCGTCGACGCGTCAGAATCACGAGATGATAATTTAATGTAACGCAGTCTCGGGATCGAGCAAACGAAGCGCGTATGTTAACCTCGAATCGTTGTTACGTAGTTAGACATCCATGAGTCGCGATGATATCGTCGAATTATCGATTCGATCGCGCACCGAGTACCGTACGTCTGTTACCCATTGACAAACATTTTCATCGCGTGGCCGGCTGCCTGCACACGCCTAGCGCACACCCGTTCATCGATGACGCATTGTCGACGAGTTGTCGACTCGCACATCGCGCTCACGATGCGACGATTTTCTTCCTCGTTTGTCTCACTTACGGAATTTCACGTAACACTTATCACCTCACTGCGAGCAATATCTCAAAAATTCTTTCACTCCTCTAGAATCAAATTTAAATTAAGTAACAAGTGTTAACTAAAAGAACCTCTCTAACAAGTGTGTACACTCGAAGTGCGGGTAATATGTAAAACTTATAAGATATTTTTACGAGAAAGTCTTAAAAAAGATGAAAAAAGCTCTATAGAAAGCTGCTTAATTTTTGAAGCGAGGCTATAGCGTTTCTCTGATTTTTTCGAGGACTGTAGTACCTAATATAAACATTGAGCGGAGCAAAAGCATTGAAAAGTTCAGGGCGCACCTACATTCGACGAAAAAGCGGAAGAGCTTTCGTGAATCGCATCGGACAAAAATGTGATGAGTGGGTGACAATGGGGTCAATACCTGGGAAATATCGGCAAGCGTTTGCTAGGGTAGGCAGCGTGAGCGGAAACAATATCGCCGTCTATAGATTCACTCCAATGAAGGGGGTGCTCGTGTCGTCTATTTATCACTCGCTATACGGCAATGATAACTAAACTTATTATTCATGAAGGAGGGTGGACGAGCCGAAAACAACTCGGCTCCTGCGAAATTTTCGAATCTCTCTCTTCCTCTCGTTGATCGGTTAATTGTTTTTCTCTTTTCACTCCATTTTCATTCTACGAAACGCGTAGTGCAGACTATTGTGAAACTTGATCAGCAAATTATCGAGTTTACTTTTATTCGCTTTTTCATACGGAGAGGAGAATGTAAAAATCAGCAAGCAGTTGAAGTCTATATCGATAAGTTAAAGTTGCATTTTTGAAAAGTGATAAAAATTTAGAAATCGTCCAATATTTACAGTATATTGATTGAATTTTTAAATCAAACAATTTAGACAAACATTTGGAATGAATTTCAATAATGATTGATATTTTAGCAACAATATAAAAATCATCCAACTTTTTAGAGAGGCATTCAAAACATCCAGAATAAATTTTCACGACAGAATTTTCATCAACAATCGAAGATCATTCAATTCAGACAAATAGCCTAAACACCAAAAATAAATTTCAACGATGATGGAATATTAACGATCAAAATGGAGGCAAGATGTGGAAAAGGAGAGGGGAAATGCATCACGAAGTGTACATCGAGCGAGGCTCCAGAGGGATGGAAAAGGTGTGGTTCCTATAGGAGAGCCGGCATCCACAGAGATCGTTCACCAAGAGGTGAAGATGGAGAACACACCGACGAGGGTATGAAAGAGGGAACGAACGCGAAGACGTGATTAATACAAAACGTAGGCGGGGCTACTGCCGGTCCGGAAATGGGCGAAAAGAGCGATGCTATATGTGCCAAGCAAGCGCGAGAAACACTTGTGTGTGTGTGTGTGTGTGTGTGTGTGTGTGTGTGTGTGTGTGTGTGTGTGTACGCTGAATGTATGTGTATAGTTGGAGGTCTGGCGGAATCGAGCGGGACCCGCCTGGTACCTCTCCTTCGAGTATTCGTTGTCTTCATTCACATCTGCGCGCACATTTTGTACACAGACGCGCATACAGACAAACGGAATATCTAGAGAAGGCGAAAAGATGGGCGATGCTGGGCTCAAAGTAGCGGGGATGACGCCTAGGTTCCACAATCCGA
>NCVS01000030.1:117482-129729 GCA_003055095.1 Goniozus legneri
GTCACCATCTTCTATCGTGCGCATGGTCGATCCTTTTCCTCTCCTCCCTTTCCTCCAGAGGAGCACTAGCCTCTTTCGTAATGGCGGAGGAGAATTCGCCTCGCCTCTGCACGGATTCCATGCCTGATCTCGAATTCCGACATTTCTTTTTGCTTCATTTATCGCGCGAAAAATACTAAAAAGTTTGAATTATCGATTTTTCATTATTGTTCTTAAAGCTTTATTTTTTATATTGCATCAAAAAGTGACTATCAGGTTCAGGATAAGCTACAGGAAAACGATACTAATTTAACAATTATTAATAATTATTGCAATGAATGAATTATTAGGGAAGGATAACTTCAAGTTTAAATTTCAAGGTTGCCTTCTCACACTTATTAACACAAACGCAGTTAAAAACGTGACATATCGGAAATACAAAGAAATCTCCAAAATTGTCAAATAAAAAAGTCATAAATTTTTTCTACATTTAACTACCAATAGGTACTTTTTTTTTTTTTACTATAAAATTTTTACCTTAATAAAGCTAAACTAACAGTCGATTGAGGAACAAATGTAGAGAAACAACGCAACGAGAAAGAGCTAGGTTTGAAGAAACGAGTTGCATCTCGGTATCGATGCAGAAGCTGACCGAAGCTCCGGCTGAGGTCCAGGAAAGGATATATAGACGGACTATGGCGGGGGGATGAGGTTGACGACGCGGGGGTGGCCAACACCCCAGCCGCTTCTTTAACGCCCCCAGAGTAGAGTAGGACCGCCCTCCGTCTCTACGATGTTCCACCTACCCACGTCCCCCCGGGGAGTCTCCTCTCTTGCAGTCTCGCGTACCTACGCGGCGTTACGTGTGTAGACGTATCTATATATATATCCTCCTACCTCAGCCAAACCATATCCGCCTACGTAACGTAAATCCCCTACCACGAAATTCTCACGATAGAACCCCCCTTATGTCCTCTCCCTTACTCTTTCGTACCTCGCATCAATTGTGTATATATATATATATATACTGTCGCAATCCCCTCGCGGCAATTCCCAGGTAACACCGAACGTTTCGCCGATTGAAGCGTAACTGCCAACTCTCGCGCTCGCTATACTTCTATCACCCCCTCAACCATCCACTGGCAATGACATCGTCGTGGAGTAACGGTTCGCGGAATTTATATTTCGCCCTATAATCTACCCCTCGTGTATAATTCCTCTTTTTGTTTTTATTCTCAAACCCCTTCTTGTGCGCCGAGAGTTTTCGTTTCGTATTATCGATCTTCGTACGCGCGATATATTTCTGGTCGGGTTCTGAGGTTTCGTAGTAAACTAGATTCTCTGCGAAGAAAAATTGTTGAGCGAGCAACACGTACAGGCACAATTGGTAAACCAAGACGGTAACTTTTGAACGCAAATTGATATATTTATTTTGGTACCATAATGATTCAATCTCGTATGTTACCCGATAATTAGAAATATATAATTCTTCGACGAAATACCGCTGCCAAGATCAGTTTTCAAATGGTTCTAGTTCAACCTTAAGGATATAAATAGATATACCTTTGATACTTTGGAATATTCAAGAGGTAAAAGGCACAACAGGTGAAATATGTGCAAATCCATAATGTGCGCTATCGTGTAACGTTTATGCGATAGTTAATTACGTTACTTAAAAACTTGATTTTGAAATAGAAAAGGAAAACCTTCAATATTCAAGAATAGATAATAAGACGAAAAGGGAATGAGAATAGATGAAAATAGTTATATCGGCTAGATTAAATAATCATACTGTTTCATCATCATTTAATTTCTTGTCATTTTTCATTCATAATTATATCGCGATTTTCAAAAACTGACTATAATTTGATGAACCACAATCGGTTTGAAATTTCGAAAACCGTTAAAGGAAACAAAGTTAGTCGTACTAGTAGAATATCAATATCAACTATTTTCAGAAACAAATAGTATTCAAAAATACTGTTGAATATTCCGATAAACTATCGCACCATATATTTTGGTCGCGTTATTCGCGCGTTGGTACATACATATGTAGGTATATTAGCACGAATTTGCGACACGTGGTTATCGCCGCCGACTGAGGTACAAACAACAACAACACGAGGGAGGGATTCGAAAGCGAAGAGTAGGGGGTGAGAAGAGAGAGAGAGAGAGAGAGAGAATTACTCGCCCTCTGGGAGAATGCGATCATACTCAAGTTCGGAATGCAACAATTTGAAAAAATTAAAAATATGTTCCTTACAGTTTACTATCATTACTATACAATTTTACTTCAACTAGTGAGAAATAAAAATAGTAGAAATTTTTGTTTATAATTCAGAAACGTGCAAAAAGTTGCGGTCGAGAGAATTTCAAATTTTTCGTTTAACTACCTGGACGGGTCTCCAGCGTGGCTCCAGCATGTCCCGCTTCCTCCTCGTCGACTCGTTCGCTGCCGTCGCTCGTTCTTCTTCGACAATTGTTCTTCCCCGTCTCACGAACGAGACAATCGTCGAGAATCGCGGACGATCGTTAAGAGATAATATGACAACGAGAAACGCGAATTATTCTTCTTTAGTGAAAAATTAGCGCGGTGTAAAGTTGATCCTTAAACGGCCCTGTATGCGTTGAGTCGCGCGTGGCTCGTCCACCGTTCCCGGTACCTTTCCGTTTACCCTCTGTCTTACCACCCCTCCCGTCGCACCCACCACCACCACCACCGGAGCCACGAGAGGCACCGACGCCGGCGGTACCACCACCACCAGCACTACTCGCCACCCCACCACCACCTCCACCAATCACCACTACCACCACGAGATCACTACTCTATCTATCTGTCCTTTCTCTCTCTCTCTCTCTCTCTCTCGCTCTTTCTTCTCCCACCTTTCTCACCCAACCCCTCCGCGTTTCCTTCCTTCCGCCTCTTCTATTCCTCCCTCTTCCAATGCTCTTCCTCCGAGCCTTGCATGCCTCCACGTGTCCCGGAAGTGTCCTCTGAGCGGTTCTGAATTCTCGCCGACCTTGAAGAAAGTCGTTCTCGAGGAGGTAAATTTTAAACGCGCCGAATTTTCGTATTGCTGAATTGCCCGCCGGTGAGTTTCGTTTGCGTACGGCTGAAGAATATAGGGGCTCGCGCGCCGGTGGCTGTCGTCGCGACTGTGCGACGCACGGGTATCGCCAAACCGCGCTAAACCCTCCCGCGCGTACGGCGCGCGCTCTTCGGTGGCCACGCGGGGCCGTCGGAGTCGGCGCATTCGCGCGCTTTTCTCTCTCTCCTCTCTCTCTCGCTGTCTTTCTCGCTCGCTTGCTCGCTCCGTTAGCAATAACACGCAATTCGATCTCTCTCTCTCTCTCTCTCTCTCTCTCTCTCTCTCTCTCTCTCTCTCTCTCTCTCTCTTCCCTCTTTTCCACTCAATCGCTCCCTACTCCCCTCTTTCTCTCTCGCGTTCTTTGTCACGCAGCTCGTGATTGCACTGATAAAAATGTTATATCCGCGTGAAATTGACCTTGGTCAGGGAACTCGCTCTTCGCGAATTTTGAAGGTTCTGTGGGTTGCGAGTTTGGCTGAAGAGATCTGCTTCGCTTGGAAGCGTTGAATTTTCGATATTAATGACAAGAATTTTAATGTACGTGAATATAAATGATTACAAAATACTGATTAAAAATTAAATTAAATTTTGTTTCTCAAGGAATTTTTGGTCTCAGAAGTGTGAGTGTATTTTATAATAATAAAATTGTGACGTAAACAAAATTGTGTATAATTTTTGGTAAAATAGTGAAATTTTTACATGTAAATATAATTTTAAAATCATTTTTTTTTATAGAAAATACACATTTTCAAATAAATAATATACATTAATTAATTACAATAGACGTGCGAAGGTCCATCTACGCTGATTGATTACATCACTACGTATTGCGTCAATCATCACAAGAGTAACAAACTTAGAAAACAGAACGACATTTCTTGCATTTAAACTCACGTTAAATACAAACTCCACACAGTAATATATTCTTCATATGAGCAACGAAAATTCGACTGAAATTTCTTAAGAATTGAATGATTGTTATTAAATTTTGCGAAACGACTTTACTGGTCGTAATAAAGTGTGCTTCACTCGAGCCTCCAGCTATTAAGTAGATAAGAAAAGTCATTTATCAGAACTCCGTACAAAATATTAGACCGACGTAAAATGACTTGGGTTTATTTTAACAGGAGAAAATTTCTCACCGAATTTCCAAAAAATCTCCACAAACCGGTAAATCAGATACAAGCGATTAAAAATATCATCCAGTTCGATTTCCAGCGGAACTTTTTTCATTCGAAGAGCTCAATCGATCGTGCATTATTCATTTGTGGAGAGTTCGCTATGTTATTTTTAGATTTAATCGATCCCACGGTAAATCGTGGCGAACTCTAGATTTTAACTGACGCTACTATAATCAAAGCGATGATTGCGTGAGAGACAGCGTGAAAGACCGGTAGCTGACTCGAAGTGTGGGTGTAGGAAGGGTAGCGAGTGAACGAATCAGTTGGAGAGAGACGGAGAGAGAGAGAGAGAGAGAGAGAGAGAGAGGAACGAGGGTGAACGACGTGATACTTGGCACCGGCTAGTTGCTTGTTGTTTGTTGTCGTTTGCTCTGCTTTCACACAATGAGCGGAATATAATGCTGATATCGGCAACAACTTGTCGCGAAGAACACGCGCGACCGTGTCGAGTATGCCGTTATCGAAAATCACATTGGCCCATTTTCGATACAGAGAACTGCGTTCGGAATCACTCGTGCCGGAATGCTATTTCGGACCGAAAAGAGAATCACAATGGATAAAAATAATTTCGACTATTTCTCGCTCAGAAATCGATGTGGAAATATTTTTGTTGTTGTTTGTTGTACGAAAAAATCGCAAAAATTCTGAAAAAATAACTAAAGCACGAAAGTGATACACCATATACACATAGTTTGAATGAGAAGATTGTCAATCACTCTGGACCCGTCACCTGTTGCACAGTTTAGCGACGTATTTTATTCGCACAGGTAGATCAAACTTGTTTATGGATCTGTGAATTTCGTCGCCAACACAAGCACGATGTTGATCGCTGACGCATAGTTTCTCGTTTCAATTAACTTCTGACCTGATAAATCAATTAATCGCGTAAAAATACGTTGATATTTAGGGAAAAAGTTCATTTAATCAATACTACTTTTTCAAATGAAAATATAAAATACATATTGACTCGAAATCATAAATTAATATAAAAAATGTAAGGTCCGAATAAAATTTTAAAATTTCTTAGTTTATTAGAAATTTATGATTTAGTATTTTATTTTTAAAAAATTCGCACGAATAGAATATTTATTCATTTAAATGAATATATGAATTTAATGAATTTATTTATACATCGAATTCGAAAGAGTTTCAATATTATGAAAAAAATACAGAATAACAGTTTGAACATTTTACATCTATACTTAATATAGGCAAGTTGGTTGCATTTCGTAGTGTTGTTGATTTTTGCATAATTTATCAAGGTTGTTTGGTTAAGCGGGTCGTTAAGGGAAAGTTGTCGAGGGGTAGAGTGCGAGCGCTCGCGTTCTCATCAGAGAGTAGAACCGTACAGAGCGACAATTTTAGACACCCTACTCCAAGATGATTAGCATGCCCGTCAGAGGCGAGGAATGTTCTCGTTATGATGTGGATTTTTTTAACACGCTTGTAAAAAAAAGATGAGATTTTCTCTCCTCCCTATAGGATGTCGGAAATTATATTGTGAGCAGTCGGTTCATAAAAGAATTACCAGTATACAAGTTGCGATATTAATAAAATTCTGATAATGATTCTTTATATTAGATTTGTGATCAAATTTCAATGTGTGAAATTATTTTTCTGTATTTATAAATCCAACCTAATCCAACCTAGTTATCTAGTTATGGACACTGTATTGTAAGCTGTTTCGGATGAATTTTCGAATCCTAGGTAATATGCAAGCGACAGCGATGCGAGTTTGCTGCAGGTACCGATATAAACAGGAACCGGCAGAGGGGGATGTCGCGACTCGGTGCGGGTGTAGGAAGGGATCAGATGGCGAGCTGGAGAGAGAGAGAGAGAGAGAGAGATAGAGAGAGATAGAGAGCGGGCGTGAAAGATAGAAGAGTGGCCGATAAGAGAAAGCGAGACGGAAGCGAAAGGGGTATGAAGAGAGAGAGAGAGGGGCGTCTCGGCCCATTCCATACTATACTACTCTACAATAGTTGTTTACCAGAGTCATACTGATCGATACTCGGTGTTTGCTATCAGAGAGAACCATGCATGCCGGGCGCTACTTGCCCAACACCAAAAGTAAACACCCACCCCTGTACGCTATCACCCCAACAACACACTGTCTCTCTCTCTCTCTCTCTCTCTCTCTCTCTCTCTCTTCCTCTCACACAAGCGTTCTTCGATCACTATAACCGGTCTCGGATAACGTCAATTTTTTCACTTATTCTTTCCTCTTCGAGAACCTGACCAAATTAAAAATTCTTCGGTTATTTCAAATACGATTCAGTCTAAGTTGGCAATAGTATTATTTAAATTTTTTAGACTTCGAATCTATCGGGTGACACATTACAATAAAATAAAAAACGAGTAAAAAATCCAGCAAATAAATTGATTGTGATAATTAGAAGGTTAGCAACGATAAAATTTTCAAAAATTAAATTTTTGAGACTCGAACTTGAAAATTTTAAATAAACGCTACTATAATTTTTAATATCACTTACGCGAATAGATTTAGCAGCAGTAAAATTTATTTCTGACTCGGAAAATAATACCGAAGAGAGAATCTTATAAATTCAAAGCAAATCGAGAATGTTGGGAGATAAAGGGAAAAGATGACATCCCATTACATCGATGCGTAAAAGTTGTCTTCTATAAGCAGCTCTTTCTCGCACGTTATTCTTCGAGGCATCTAACCCCTTTTCTCTTACAGAAGCCACCCTCCTTGTATAAAGCGGCCTTACAAGAGAGAACGCTGTCTAACGCTGGTTTCGACGATCATCGTCGAAGTCCAGGGGATCGTTCGGCCTCGCATTCTCAGCCATTTGCATAATAAGTCTACGTAACATCGTCTCTACTCTACTTTTGTCTCGGTGGGAGAAAACACGACAACTGGCGAAATAAGAACACTATGGGGCCACGCTCCTGCTTGTAAGTTCCTACGTGACAAGTGAGACTCCCTTTTCTTCCCGGGAGGGTGAAAGAGAGAGGAGTAATTCCTACAGAGGTGAGCATGCTTTTATCTCATGTGCAAAAATGAGGCTGTGAGGATGTAAATATTGTGAAATTTGGATCTTTTCCGTTCAAGATGCCGTTTAAAAATGAAAAATGATCCATAAAAAATCATTTCATCCGATTGAGAGTCACATTAAATACAAAGATTTTAAGATTCGACTATATCAAAAAATGCTAATTTGTACGTAATCAGTGACAAAAATTTCAAATTATTCTTATTTTAAACGTAAAAAGTACATCTTTTTATTCAATTACTGAATCTGAATTTTCTTTTGTGATTTGTGATGGATAAAATGATTTTTCGAGAAATAAGATACAAAGATATAATATATTCACACGTTATCGGATTGGGAACTCTTGTAAAACTCGAAAATGATTTCCTTGTTAAAAATGAATACAATGAGCGAGTCTATAGCTTGCGACGATGCCGGAAAGTCGCCACAGATCTTGTGGAGACGCAGAGAAAAGCTCTTCGGAATATAGGGATGGGGCCGGTAAACAAATAGCGAAAATAATATAATTTACAGAGGATTACGTGGGCGAGAAGGGTTGATAAGAAGAACGAGAGAGAGAGAGAGAGAGAGAGAGAGAGAGAGGAGAGAAAGAGACAAGGGTGTAGAAAAGGGTTTCTCGGTGCACAGAATAACTGTTTCTGGTTATAATTGATATCCTGGTAAAGCTCTTTTGCCCCTTGCAGACCGCGCGTGGCCACCCTCTTGAAAGTCGAAACCAACTCGGGCGAAAGGGGGCGACCACAAATCCCCCTCCCCTTCCCACCCTCCTCCCCTCCCCAGCTTGCCTATCGGTGATGCTTTCTATAAGTGCTAGCTACATCACCATAGTTAATTTACGATCTCTCAGACGCGATATGAGAACAAGAAAAAAAAACTAGAATGCTTGTATATACATATTTCTTCAGGTGACTCCTTAAGAAGGTGAAATCTTATGATTTTCATGCATTCTTATGGGATTGGAATATATATGAATTTACACCTAAAAATAGCAACTATTTCCTTTTTCAGTACTAATATAACGAATAACAAAATTCGTTTTTTTTTCATCGACCTTGTAAAATAAAATATCATTTTTTTTTCTAAAATAATAGAATTTTAAGATTTAGGACTAATTATCACTATCTTAACTTTTGTCTCGCCGGTAAATGGATCGAAAAAAGATAGTCCTTGAAAACTCATTCATCGGAGACACGTAAAGAATCGAGCGAGATGCATAAAGTAGGAATTTCGTAAGTGATCCAGCGGAAGGCCGAAAAAAGAACCGAGAGAAAGAATTACGTATCCTACACTGGACGCGTAATTATGATTCCATTGAAAAGACAGGGACGAGCTCGCACGGACTGGCCCCTTCGCCGGCGTATTAATACCGCGGTTCCGAGCGTCTCTACTCCAATTATGTACGTCGTCGAACAATAGAAATAGCGAGTCTAGCGGGAGCTGGTAGCAGCCACCGACATCGGAATGTATACATACGCAGATTTTCTCTCTCTTTCTCGCCCTCCCTCTTTCTTTCTTTCACTCTCGCCGGGGTAAATAATACGTGCATATCTCTGTACGTCTGTCACTTTTTTGCCCCCTTTCACTCTTTCCTCTCTTCCAGCCGTTTTTCTCGTTTTTTTCAGCCTCTCTCGCTCATACCTTCGTTCATTTATTTGACCGCTCTCGTTCGCCTCGCTTCCTATTTATCTCTCTCTCTCTCTCTCTCTCTCTCTCTCTCTCACATCTACACACATACACACACACCCACACCCACTGATAATTCTGTCTCGGACTTGCACCCCTCACGTACCTTAGCCAAAGAGGAAACGGTAGTGGTTTCTACCTCTTCTACCTTGATTATTATTTGGCATAGATAACGGACGTCCCTTTGAATTTTAATGAACAGCGTTGTGCGCTCGGACTCGTCCTTGCGAAACAAAGGATATTATTTCTCGTAATGAAAGGGAGTCCGTGTGATAATAAATGCGAATCGTCAAAACGCCCGGTGCGGCATTCGAATGGCCGAACCTATGAACGTAGAATCGATCAGGTTGGTTCGAGACATGCGAAAAAGATATTTTTTAGATCTCCTTGAATATCATATCAGCTGTAACCGCTGAAGATAAATATATTGTTCAAAAAATTAGATGAATAAAAGCTCATGAACTGTAAGATTCTGTTATCTATCCTATTCATACTTTTGATTTTTTTGATTTAATGAAACAATCTACATTAACTAAAAAATTAATTTGATTGAGAACAAAATAGGAAACAAACCAAAACTTCTGAAACAAGAAATCCTAATGTAGTATTAAGAATTCTTTGAAACCAGAACACGTGGATTGGCCTAGGCCGGGGTTTGCGAGCACTTCTAGGCCTTCTATCTAATTCAGAAATGTTTCGATAAACTTAACCAACAGCATGGCTTATTTTGTATTATTAACGACTCTGATTGACTTTACACGCGATAATTATTCCCGTGCACCGAGAAACTTGGAGACCAAACGTGGAAGCCGAGTTCAAGAGTTCGAGGCCGTACATCTCGCCGTCATCTTGAATTGGTACGTGATTAGAATTCGGGCTTCGGGGTGTCCGGGACTTTATCGATATTCTATTAGAGGCGTGCTTTTAGGGTGCATTAGACATTCGCGCAGGACAGCCATATACGTGTACAGTTACGTACGCAAATATACGACTCATAAAAGACTACACTGATAATTGAAACTCGCGCATTCAGCTATCGATATCCTTCCTATTTTGTCAATTCTTTCACATCGTTATAATTTTCATACGAGCCGTTATGAATGGGGAGGGGGATGGGGGTGTAAAAAGATCGATCTCGTTTATTTTCTCTCGTGTAAATCAAGTCCCGACACCACGCGTTATTATAACGGCTTTCTTTTATGCTTCATATTTCCATACACCCGAGTGATAGTAAGTGTGAAAGAGTTACGCTATACGTTAACGATTTCAATCCTTTTTTCGTATAATTACGATACGTGTGTATGATATTAAATAGACGACAAGGGAAGGAGAAAGAGAGAAGAAAAATGGAGAGAAGATGGGCATGCGAGAAGTCAAGAATAGAGCGTGAATGCCACAGTTCGGGGATAAATTGCGACCACACCGTGCGCGAGGGATGGTGGTGGTAGGGGTGAAGGGAGGGGGGAGGGGGTGTCATTAGAGATCTGGAGGGGTCGTACACCGCCACCTCTCAAAGTCTCGACCCTTCCTCCTCGGTGGCCGGTTTCTCCCCCTTCATCCGTGGGGGAATTTCTAACTGATTTACGAGAAAACAAGACTGTTTAATATTTCTCTTGTTCCCCTGGCGCCACTACGGAATCGCGACTTCACACGCGACTTTCCATTTCTCCCTATCTCTGTCTCTCTGCGCTCGAAATCTCGTAATCCACTCGCACCCGACACCGTATCTCGTAGTATTTCGCAGCGATATTTATGTAATGACCAAGCAATTATTAAAGTCATTCACTCTTAAGTACACGTAAACCCACGTGTGTAGAATCTTAGGAATTGGTAAATTTACTATTTTCGATCCACTCAATATTATGCAAAACTTTGCCCAAAATATATAGTAGCAGAAAATAATAGAAAAAGATAGTAAAACAATAGTAAGAACTAATGTAAAAAAAGAAAAATACTATTTCTACTATTTTATATAATAACAAATCAAATTACAATTACACATTTCCTATGATTTTTCGTACTCATAAAATTTTTTGAATAAACCTAAAGAACAAAAATGTTTTTCTGCAATTCTGACTCACTTACCACTTAGTTCGTTGTCTTTCCTGCATAGTTTACGCCAATATCCGAGACGGTGGATCGTTAATACGGGGCTCAACGGGCGCAATATCTTCCTGCTACTAGCTAAGAAACCTTCCCCATTGGTACGTAAGAGAGAAGAGAAAGAGGGAGAGAGAGAGAGAGAGAGAAACGGTAGTCCGACTTCGAGACGAAAGGGGATGGGTTTTAAGGGATGAGAAGAACGGCGCTACATTACGAGACATCCGTCCGCTTAGCACTAATGATAATTAGAACGTTAAGACGACGAATAAGGAATAGAGGAAGCTAGCGGAAGGTGTGGGGTGGTAAAGAGTTGGGGAAGAGGACAAGGGCGACGCAGAGACAAGTTGAAGGTATACTAATTTAAGTGCGGTCTTGAATGTGAATTTTCGAAATATTGCTTTCCACCTGATAACTTAGGCGGTTCTAAAAAATTGTGACTTCTGTGTCAAAAATTTGAATTCGCTAACAAATAACACGCTGAGAATTTCTCTGTTGTAATTTGTGAGATAAAAAAAAAACAATTTCTGTGAGTCTCGGTAATTAATTCTTTCGTTCCTTCAAGCACTGGAGGCTTGGTAGTATCCCGCGAGTAAGAACAATAATAACCCGCGACTCAGCTTGCGTTTTCGTCCTTTTTTCATCCCCCTCTACGGCTCCATCCATGACGCAAATATAATACGTCCTTAATAAAAATTATCTCCAGTGTTGCAGTATCATTTGCACGCTGGAGTACCGGAAAACAGGTTGGTTGTTAGCGAACAATTGGCAAAAGTCGAGAGGTAGAGAAAAGACGAAAGTAAAAAAATTAGATGAGTAGACACCGTTGAAAAAGTACGATCGGGCAATAAGGCATTATATCCTGTGCGCAGCTCCTTTTGTGCAGCAAAAATCTTTTTTCCCTCCTTTATCTCTTTTTTTCACGCTAAAGAGAGAGAGAGAGAGAGAGAGAGAGAGAGCGAGAGAGTCACGGTCGTTTGTTTTATAGAAGCTGGAAGAGAGGATGGTATTTATTATATAGACGATAAAAGGTGTCACATTCATCTAGAAGTTTACCCACTCGAATGCCTCACCGCTTCTTTTTTTCTCCTCCTCTTCCTCTCACCTCTCATTCTCTCTCGCGTTTACGTTTCTCTCTTTTGTCGGGTTACCAAAGACGAGACCCCGTTTCTTTCAAATCCCCCCCCCCCCCCCCCCC
>NCVS01000031.1:0-11095 GCA_003055095.1 Goniozus legneri
GATGACGGAATTTTTTTTTCTTCCGCATAACTCTCTTGAATTAAGTATATATTTCTTAATTCAAGTGATCCTTTTTTTCTGTGTATACAGCACTGGGCCAAGGCTGGCAGTAGATGTTGCCCCAGGCTTGGTATACAGGCATTGGGCATTGGGCTCGGCTGTTCAAGGCTGGTCCAAGCTCGAGCCAGCATCGAACTGCCGAGGCTCAGTTGCCCAAGGTTGGCCCAAGCTTGGCCCTATCGTTTAAGACTGGGTTCCTACATGGGTACCACTTTCCGTCCAATTGTCGCAACTTTGGGTACAAAATTTTAACGAGCCTATCACTCGGGAAGTCGCTAAACGGCTCGGATGAAATTATTCTCTCTCGTCCGCTCGATCCCCCAACCGAGAACTTGACTTTGGGGTATTGAGTTTCACGCGCTCGCTTAAGCCGTCCACGTGGTCCCGTCCGCGCGCTGAACGCTCTGAACTGCTCTCATTGCCACGCTAGAATTTCAATCTTAATTCAATTTTTTTTTCTAGTCTCGTGCGAGAATGAAAGCGCACGTTGTTTACTCGAGAATCGAGAATAGAAAAATTCGTATTCCTTAAGGAATACTGTTCGAGATTAATCTCGAACAGATTTTAACCATCGATCGTACAACTTTCAGCGGATTATATTTTTCTCGAGGAGCGAGAAGGGGATGCCGAGTTTTCACTCGTCGCGCGTTCGTTCCCGATGGGAGTGAGTCGTAAAGAGGAAAGGCGAAAGTAAAAAATAAGTATGAATTATGGTCGGAAAAGAATATAAAGGAATTTCTCTCTCTCTCTCTCTCTCTCTCGCGTGCTATCTTGTTACGGGCCTCGACGAATTATCGCCGACAGCTGGCCGACTGGTGATTTGTGGGATCGAAGGTAATCGCAACGGTCCTATATTAGAAACCGATCTATATATCCGAAGGGTGGTTAAATCTCGTGAATCACACTTCCGGTCGCTTCCTTCCTCGAGGGAGAGTTGACTCTCACAAAGCTCGAAAAACTCCGATTGTTTACTATTCTCACGACTATATTCGTAAAAAGGGGCTAAAAAAGTGTCATAAAAAGAGAGTGGATCGAGATTACCCTGCCAATAAATTAACACTATTTTTGACTATTCCCTTCACGATATTTGTAATAATTGCATGGCAATTTAAAAATTGTCGAGCTCAAGAAGCTCGCGGTATAAATGCACCTCTGTCAACTCCGAAGGTATGGACAAATTTTCCACCGCCGGTGCCTCGCCCGCTGCGAGTGACGTGGAATTATAATTCCGTAAAATTAACATTGCATATGTTAATTATCATCCCGGAACCGGTTTAGCGTGTAAACGCGGCCACGTTCAAGGCCCGTGCTAAATCGGTGCCCTTCGCGTGCGCGCGCAGCAATTTCTCAATTTTTTTCTCCATTCGCGACGTCTAACAGCGATCATCTTTCGCCCCTTTTTCTCCTTTTCTTCTATCTTTTTACTTCCCGATCCAATTAAGCCGCCCGATAGCGGAGGGGACATTACTCGAATTGCCCCCGTCCATCTGTTTAATGCGGCGTTACGAGGATTTCATTCATTTTGTTTCGCTCTCTTCTTGTTTCTCCTCGCGATGATTGCGCTCGTATCGTTTCATCTCTCCATTTTTTTCTTAATATACGTCGACGCGGTTTCATCTGGAACTTTTGTGAAATTTATCATATCGACTGGTTCGTTTTAATTTGCAATTAAAACTCTGCTTATTCTAAAACAATACTCGAGTATTTTCTCGCAGAACGAACCGAGGAAGTCAATTATTGCAAGAAAATTCAACGTTTGTATCCTCGACTCGCGTACGAGCTTTGCAAGCTGCGACTCCATAAAATCGGATACGAAAAACCCTCCTCGGGGTAACTTCGTTTTACGGTCTTACCGGCTTACAAAAATTCCTAGCGATAATTACTCATCGCGCGAATTCGACGAGCGCGATTAATCCGGCGATTTATATTCCTCGTATGCCCCCGAGGGTATCTACACGCGCGTAAAATAAAAGCAACGAGCCCCGCTGGTAAATCAACGGCGCGTTAGCGAGTTTGCCACCGCGAGATCGGAATCGAAAAAACACGCGCGGGGGGGAAGAGAGAGAGAGAGAGAGAGAGAAAAGTACGTAAGTCAAAAAGAATGACGATTAAGCGCGAGTTAAACGCTCCTTTCCTGCCTGAATACGATCGTAAGTTTGGCGCATTTAAACCGGTTCCCTAACCCTTTCGCGCACCCGCGACTTTATTTATATCGAAATTGCTCTATGAAATTTACATTCTGACGAAGAACCCTCCGAGTCTGACTGAGCGAAAATAACAGATTCTTGGATAAAATTTTTTTGTCCTATTACTATTCAAATATAAAAATGTAACGTATTTCGATCTCGCCAGTCTTCTATTTAGCTCCGAGAGCAGTGTACGTATACATATTAATATAAAAGTAAATATATCGTATAAATATTAAAATAAAGGCAGACGCCCGTACGCAAATTGTCGATCACCGGGCGAATCGAATGCAAATCGAATGCAAATGCGTCAATTGGTGTCAATTCGCTATTTCTCAGCGTGAGCGCAGGAGCCCTGAGGTGAGCCGTCCGATTTATATAATCTGGCCTATCGAACCGGCCAGATGCACTCGATTGTTTGGATCTCGCTCGACTCTATCCCTCGGTTAATTGATTTCCACGAACTCAATCCAGTCGCTCGGAGATACTTATCTGCGAGATAACTCGCGGATCTCGAGAGAAAAATCGTCAATTTTTTCCTCTCGTGTCGAACACGCGAGAGCCCAGAGACTGAAATCGAAACGAGATTAATCGTCGTGAAGCGGGGTGTAATGATCGTTTTGTCAACGAGTGTGCGCGAGCGTTTGATCTTAATCGCGCTTTGCAAGAAAGAGAGGGAAAGGCCAGTCACTTCTGTTTCGCATCACACGCACCGTTGACCGAGCGACGTTCGGCTCGACCTATTAAATCGCCGTAACCGAGCCTCGTACGAGCTCCGAAACAATGTGATATTGATAATAGGGACCGCGCCTCGGCTCGTAAACTTCGTACGTGAAACGTCTGCCGAGCGTCCTTCGCAAAAAGTCTTCGGGGTGTTTCAGAATGTCCTACAAAAAGTTTTACATATATAAGAGGATTTTATAATTCGGTGACTTAACTATAGCTAGAAAGTGGTTGCTCTGAAAAGAGATTTGTTTCATACATTTTTTACAAACTATTCTTCAGCATTCGTCATTTTACATTATACTTTACATTAACAGTGATCTCACCTGAAAAGAGAAACAACATTTAAAGCTATTGCTTCGCCAGTTTCCACCCGTACTCCACGAGAGTTATTACGCGGCAAATTCAAACTGAATTAAGTGTCATGCACTTCATTTACACATATTAAATTTAAAAAACAAAAATTCAAGAATTCATTCACAAAGACATAAGAGGAAATCGAAAACCATCGCGACAAGAAATTCTGAAATTCGATGAGCTCTGGGCCCCTCGTAGATCACCGACGAGTTTTTCTAGCCGGTCGAGGTAATTAATGAAGACAATTAACGATAGAGCCATCAAGCAGTTGGTAAAAATTGCAATCGCGATAAAACGTATCGGCTCTCAGCCGGCTCGTCAGGATCGAGCGTCCATTGAGCCAATTAGCACCTAATTCTCCATTTCCATCTTCTGGGCTTAATCTCGAGCGGTATATACGATCCCATCGAGTCTATCATTTCCGCGCTCGCGTTTCACGCCACACGGAGGGTATTTCCTGCGTCCTCCCCGGTTCATATTTACGCTTATAAACGCGGTTCGGGCAAAACACCGAGCGAAACTTTTCCGATGAATGGGCCGGCCAGTGCGAGCCAGCTCGCCTATATGGAAGGGAAATTGAAAGCTCGTAGATAAGTTATGACGAATGGGCAGGAAAAACAAGTGAGCTCGCGTTCCGCGTACGATGCGGTGGGTAATAGAGGCCCCACGGGTGGGGCGAGAGCAAAACATTCTCGCGTGCGAGCTCGGGGAGACGGAAAACGATTGAGATTATAAGACGAAAATAAACGATTCGACGCGCGAATTAGCCAAATGGATTCAGTACGGTCAACTGTCGCTGGCTCTCTTTCTCTCTCTCTCTCTCTCTCGATTCTCACCACGCGTCGGTTTATCGATCAACGCCAATCGACGTTAATGGCCGAGACGGAAATATTTTTCCCATTTTTCTTCCTTTTTACGTGCGGATGATCTTCTAACGAAGCGGTACGCTTCGCGTGTCGGATAACGCGGACAGTCGCGGAAAGCGCGATAGACATCTCGCGAATTGAAAATAAAATTCCTTTAACGAATTGAAAAACACTCGAGCTGATAGACAGCCTTATAAATAGGATATAAAATGTAAACAGAAGTTCCCTACACTGAAAAAAAGTATTTTTCTGCCTAGAATATTTCTCTTTATGGTAAAAATAAAGGTATTCTCATTTTAAAAATACCAAAATATACTATCCATGAGGATAAGTTTATTGGTTTTTAAAAAATTTGGTAGATATTGTTGTTATTAAAATACTAAAATCGATATGGCCGACTTAACCTCGCTTGGTCAATACGGATTAAAACGAACCATGGATTTGAAATAATAACAATATAATATATTTTTTATGCAATTCCATTTCTGATTCATACATTAATTTTATTTATTATCCATTATTCATGTTATAAATAGTAGAGATAAAATTTGCATTAAAATACAGTGGATGCTACAAAGAGTTCAGTTTTAGTCCCGCTAAAAACCTTGGTATTTTGAAGGGTAAAATACCAATATTTTGAAATCTAAAATATTTAAGTAAAAGTATACTGCGAACAAGAATACTCGGATAAAAAATATTCTGTATTCTGGGTAGAAAAATACTTTTTTTTCAGTGTATGACAAGTGAAAATAATCTAACTGACAACTAAAACAGTCGATTCGCCTTATACGTAGCGAATTATTCCGGCGCATCCGACGGAATGAACTTCTCCGGTAACGTGCAATATTATACCATATTTATATTCAACGAGATTTCGACGCATTATAAATTATTTAATCGGCGCATTAGCATCGACTAGGATCTATCGGGTCCCGGATCGCAGCCCTCTCATTCGTATTCCGTAAAAAGAGATTGGCAGAGAGAGAGAGAGAGAGAGAGAAAGAGAGGGCCGGGCTTTATACGGAAGCGAGCGATAAATTCGCGGTTTTCCTTTTTTTTTCTCTCAATACCGGTAAGGCACACGGCGGAGGAGCTGCGCGCATCCATAACGGAGCCTCGAACAGGGTTTCCCTTTTACTCCTCTCTCGCTCGCACGAGCGAACACAATCGCAACCGAGATCGGGATCGTTTCTTCCACGGCCGACGGTAAACGCGTATTCCGCGTTCGAGGCGTCGTTAAAAGCGATAAACTCGCTCTCGAGGAACAATGCGCGCGTGCAACTCCGCGATGTTTAAAGCTCCGAGGGTGTCGGGGCCCAGTCGTGTTTCTTCGCGCGAGCGCAACGCGACGAATAACAACGAGAGGGGAAATTGACGGGACCGGCTTTTCCATTTTTGGCGAGGCAAACTCGATTATGGAATCATTACAGGGTGTTTAATTGGTTCATCGCGATGAATGGTAATTGGATACGTGATTCAAATGTATGAATATTGTGTACCGAGTCTGTAATAAATTCTAAAACTGACCTTTCTCGTTGATATTTTATAAATTTTTGCACTTGCTGAAAAAATCGCAGTAAAATCTACACTGAAAACAGAAATTAGTTGAATGTACCTAATATTTATTTGCATACGTTCAAATAAATATCAAGTAAATTCAACCAAATATTTGTTTTAATTAAAGATACTAGTTTTATTTTAAACAATATTTCTTAATTCCAAGTAACAATTTATTTTATCAAACAAAATATTTATTTATATATTTTCAAATAAATGTTAAGTACATTCAACCAATTTTTGTTTTCGGTGTACCGCAAAAAATTCATCACAAGATACGTAACACTTCCGACTGCCATTCCAGATGCAAAGAAGCGCAAACGCTCTTTAAGCCGCTCTCGTTTCCAGTTTCGCGAATCCCTAATGAAATCATCGGCGAAAGCACGGATCATTAATCTCCATTTCGGGGCGGCTTTTTCGTCGTGAGAATGGTGTTAACGTTACAAATTGCGTCCTCGCAGCTCGTCTCCTAACGAGTTCTTCGAGTTTTATATAACGCGGTAGAAAAAAATGAAGAGAGATGCGAAACGAGGCTGCCTGAAACGGCCGATCGACTCCGTTTCAGGGATTAACGATCGTTATTTTCGCGGGGCACGCTCGTGTGATTTATCGCGCGTAACTCGAGCTCGTAAAAGCTCCCCCTGCTCGCCTGAACTTCTCTCATGGCCGATTACACCTGCTCTGGTCGAGTCGCCGCGAAAAATCCGGGGAATCTCGGAATCGAGTCCCCGGCTAATCGGCTCCTTCGTTACACGTCCGATAGTCGATTTACGATAATGCGGGACGATAATAAAAACGTAATTATATATGCGCGGAGTCGTTGACGGGAGCTACGTTGGCTTGTTTCGTCTCTACACTGTGTGTTTTCTCCTCGGTATTTCCTTATCGGGCTCGGGTTGTATCTCGTTTCGTGATTAGGTGCGGTGAGAGAATTTGTTGAATTAATTCAATATTTATACGAACGCTCTGTGGTGTTTTAACGGTTGGATGCAGTGAGCTTTCGAACTGAAATAATTCGAACGCAATCGTTTGAGTATTCAATTAATTCGACAGTTACAATACAGTTTGACACAATTGTCGCGATAATTGCGAGAACGAATAATTCAAATCGTATATTACCGTTCGGAGTGATTAATAATTCCGTTAATTATCGATTAATTTTCAGACGAGGATTTATCGAAAATCGCTTTGGGTATCCGATTTGTTATTTATTATTCGAAACATTAGAATCCATCAGCGGGTTTCTCTCGGTGTGACTCCAAGTGGGCGTAAAATCGTGTTCGATAAATTTCGACACCTCCAATTACGTTTAGGATTCCGATAAAAGGCTCGTTTGTCGATTCCTACGGAGGCACGAGAAATCGTTCAAGGTGATGCATCTCATTACGCGAGGAATTCCGTCGCCCAATTCGATAATTAAAAAAAAAAGAGAGAGAGAGAGAGAGAGAGAGAATAAGAAGAAGCGAAGTCTTATCTCGAGGAGCATGAAATAGATGAAAATTTAATAGAGCCCGACGGGAAGTTTTGAATAATTCGCGATTAATCCGATACCCGAGAGTCCCGCGAGTGGACTCGATCGATCGTCGAGTTGAGTAATTTATAATCGACGTGAGTTCGCTTCTTCTTTCTCCTCCTCCTCTTCTTTCTTCCCCCAGCGGGAATATGTTGCGTCAGGATCGCGGCGCCAGTCGTTCCTCGATTACATCGGCCGCGCGAAAAATCGAGGAAAACGAGACGAAAATTCTCAATTCTCGCGAGTAATTGTTACTATCGTAATTGCGTCGCGCTACATATTTCGCGCGTGTCGAGAGATAAAGTCGCGCGAGGGATGCGCCGCGCCGATAGATAAGAGCGCGCGAGCCGCTTTGATCGTTCGCGATCGTCAATTAAACTCTGGCGACCTACCAGACGCGAAAACACCGAGAAAGAGCGAGAGAGGGTACCAATTTTCCTTCGTTGGCGCGAGATCGATGCGATTAATTGTAATTGTCGAATGAAATTTCATTCCAGTTTTCAACGAGCGTGTCGAAATTCGCTCGTCCTAGTTTTTCTTCGATAATTCAATAAATTTATCGGTTTGAATTGCTCCAATTTATTTTTTCTTACTCATACGATGAATTCATCTTCTTACTCTACACTGTTAAAAATTTCTATTGTATTTTTACAACAAATAACGCAAGGCGGATTTAGTATTTTCAAAACACGTATAGTAATTTCACAGAACAATCTTCAATGAAGATTTTTTGTAAAATAACAAGATCTATTTGTAAATTTACAAGCAACCATTGATTAAAAACATTTGTAAGATTACAAAATTTAAAGAGTTAATACAAAATATTTGTATATTTACAAATCAATACAATATTTTAAAAATACTTATAGTAATATTACAAGTAATGTATTGCAATACCAAATTAAAACATAAAGAAGTGTAATTTTACTGAACATTGTTTTGTAGCAATGTTGTAACTTTGCAATATTTTTTAACAGTGTACTAGACCAAACCAAAAAAAAAAGAAAATGAATTTTCATACGTGAAAAATCCAGAACGATAAAAGCCGGTATAAATTGTGGTTCGGTTATGAATTTCGACAGAGAAAGCAAACTTTTGGTACTGGCATAACAAATCCGGTAACGCACGCTCTGGTTTTGCATCGGATAACCGGACTCGCATAAATCGTCTCCCCAGCCCTTTAGAGGCACATTCGATCATTAAACGGTTCCTCGTTGATTTTTTTTCGCCGTGAGATAGCGGCTCGAACTTGACGTGCACCGGTGCTACCGCCAACGACGTACTCTCTCTCTCTTTCTCTCTTTCTCGCTCTCTCGGTCTTGAAAACTTACGGAAAACCTATAATTATTCCTCCGAACGATCGTAAGCGTGGAGCACGAAGGACCTCGAAACGCGTTCTTTCTCTCGCACGCTGCCTCGTTTCTTTTTTTTTTTCTCTCTTCCTTTCCTTATCTGCGAATTCACCGCCCGCGAGTTTTTCGCTCCGCGAGAGGAGTGAGAGATAAGCCCGAGCGGTGGCCCCCACACGAAGAAAGGAGCCTCTGAGAATAAAAAAAATTCTGGAGAGAGAGCAGCTTGTCAATCAAGCTTTGTAATCTCGACTCTCGATTCTCCTCTCGTCCCCGAATTTGCGTTTCGTCGAGGAATTAGAGGAGCGAGTCGTTTCGATATTATCACACTATTTTCGTACATTCGATTTTAAGTAATATTATTCCTTTTTGAAATACAAATTTTCAGCGGCTCTAATTCAATCGAAGTTTACATTTTCCGAATTTTTATGAGAAAAAAAAGAGAAACGTGAGTTTTCGAAGCTGGGATATAACGAAACGGCGTGGCAGGCACGGACTGAGAAAAACACCGGCCGCGTAACGCGAAACGAATATACATTTGCGTACGTATGCGCGATACATGTAACGCTCGGTGAGAAGAGCGGCGAGGCCCCGTCGTCGCACCATAAAACGATAAGGCTCTCTCGTAACCCATTTTTTTCCTCTTTCTCCCTCCCCTCCTCACTGCTCCCTCTCGCACTTCCGTCAAGGCGCTCGTATATACCTTCCGAACGGAAGACGCGACACAATAGCCGTGTTGTTCTCTCTTCGACTCCGGCCATTTAGGCATTGGCCATCCTCGCCACGCTCTCGCGTCGTCGCATTATTTTTTCCTCTCTCGCCGAAAAAACTCTTCCGTCTCCTTACGACTGGTACTCTCGCAAAGATGGAATTTCGAAGGAATCCTGCTGGGACGATGGTATCTCGATGGTACGACGGATAATTTTGAGTTATTCGGGTGTGAAGATTGAGATGGGTCTATTAATGAATTTGTTACGGGAGAAGTATCAATTAGAAAATTGAAAATTTCTTCTAATTCCAGATGATGTCTCACGATGTCGCGGAGAGATAAGCCCGATTTTAATTATTAGCGTGAATCCGTGGAGCCGACACCGGTAGGGTTGTCGTACCCGAGTTATGAAATTCGCTTTATCTAACGGGCCAGATTTATCTTCGTTCTAGACGACATAATTTACGGCTCACAAAGCACGAGCTCTTTCTCTCTCTCTCTCTCTCTCCCTACTCTCTATCTGTCTCTCGGTTCGGGCGCAGAAAAAATATTTTCAATTAACGCAAAAAGTGCGAATACCACGTGGTTTTCAGCGAGAGGAGACAGATATCGCTCACTCGCTAATTCCGCGTCGACTTCTGTCGTCGCGTCGTTCGGTTACATTTTTTCTCTTCTTTTTTTTAAGCCAGAGGCCTCGCTGATTAAAGAGGTTCGAGCGAATATTATTAATTTAACTTTCAAATGAAAAATAATAAATCGTATCCTATTTTGAAAATTGAGAAATCGTTTTATTTCTCGCTGGCGAGTTTCAATCGAACCTCTCCAGTTCGCCTTCCTCCTGGTCAACGCGTTCGAGCGAGCATACTCACCCGAGATTGACGAGTAACATGTTGAGGCACCATCGTCGCGCGCCGAGCGCTCCTTTGATGCTCCCTGACGCACGATATTCCAAAATTCCCGTGCCTTCCATGAAAAAATTTCGCTCTCGCTCGCTTCCTCAGATCATCCTGCGAAAAAATAAAATCCCCAATAAAAGAAATTTCATTCGTCTAATATATTATGTGTAACTTTTCGAGAACTGCTCGACGACGAAAAATTTCGCGAGCGAGAATACTTTTCGAAACGAGCCTCTAATTAAGTGACTCAGCGAATTTCATGCGGATGACTTCACGATGTTCCCCAATGGCTTAGATAGACGAAAATCGTACGGAACGAGCCGGGAGAGTGAAATTTCGTACACCGAGAGGGTTGAATTACACGCGGCCCGTAACAGTATACAGAGGAGGTGGGGAGAGAAATAAAAAATCGTAGGCGTGGGCGGTGCACGAAAAACTCGAGGCAGCCGCGTTATCGAGAAGTTCTCTTTAATCCGGCCGAAAGCCGTCGGGGAACACGCGAGGCTCTTTAACGCATAATTACGAGGCTCGATCGATCGATTTTCTGGCCCCACAATAACTCGAATTAGTCGATTAGAATGGGCAGGAATCCTTTGATCCGATCGATTTTTCATTCGTCTCTTTTCTCTGTCGCGCGGGGTGAGGACAAAATACGAACTCGTAAAGTACCCCCTCCCATCGCCGATGCACAAAACGTCGAAGAATACCGGCGAACTTTTGTCGAACGAGACTGTGGGGCGAGAGGCGCAGAATAGAATCGTGGTTCGGTTTAACTCTGGAAAACTCGGGTATAAAAGCAAGGTCACGAACAAAGAGCTCGTCCCAGTTTCGCCATTAAGTATACAAAATTTTCTCAGCCGTTTCATTCTCGGCTTTATT
>NCVS01000031.1:11133-111262 GCA_003055095.1 Goniozus legneri
TTTTTTTTTTTTTTTTAAAGAGCGTCCGCCGGTTCGTTGCCCCCTCCGTGCGGTCTACGCCCACCCAAAATATGTTTTACACGCTCCGCACGGCGATACAATTATCGACACAAGGCTGCGCAAACACGCACGGAAAACTTGTACAAATCTAACGAATTCCACGAGAAATTCTCAAATTCGATAATCGGCTGGATCTCCTTTAATTTGTGAGCCACTTCGAGATATATCCTCGCGCGTTAATCCCGCGGCTTTATTTTCACTCGCGTATGTCGAAACGTCCCTGAGCTCTCCGACGTCTTCTCGCAACGATGAATTATTAAAAACAAACAGCGAGCGATTAAAACGTCGCCCTTTTTCGGAATTGTTGGTCAAGTTCGTCGAGATGTTTGCTCGCTCCATATTTCCAGTTTTTACCGAATTGAATTTATAATTGAATTCGATAGATTCTATTCGATTTTCTATTCTCAAACCAGAACTTTTAAGAAACCAATTTTTAACATCAACTTTTTTTTTTTTTTTTTAACACTTAACGGACGGGTCGAATCTGCACTGTCTTTCCTGGTTAGGAAAATTAAATAAACATCAATGTATGGATTTAAAACCCTAAAAAAAGAATGCAACATACTAAAAATTCATGCAAAAACGTAGAATCTACGTAGAATTTTATAAAAATTCGTGGCGAGCCAGAGTAAAGATTTTTAATTAAGACAGATAAGTCGTATCGGTGATCGAGCGAACTGGCGAGCCGATCGCGCCAGGAATATGGAGCAGACGTCGAGCCTATTCGAGATAAGGGCTGATACAGGGCTCGGTCTTCGAGGGAGAGAACTCGGTAACCGGCACCTCGCCGTGGAGTTGAAACGAGCGGGCACACTGAGCGCTTTCAGAATCTCAGCACTTGACAGCCGCGGATAAATTCCGCTCTCTGCAACCGCGAAGAATGCGCTCTAGCGTATTTTTTCCGATTCGAAAAATCTCCCCTTTGAGCGAGCCGTCTGTCGAATTTTTGTTTCTCGTTCCCGAATTCCTCGATTTCGATAAGGAAATAGCGATCTAAAAATAATAACGGTCCAACTAAGCGACGAATATTGCCAAATATTATCGATATTACGATAAGCTCTCGTTCTGAATGTTAATTGAGCGGAAACTTTACACCGGTGGGCCGATAAAGCGCGACGATAACGGCGGACGTTCGTAGAGGCCCGAGAGGATAGAAAACTGAAATTCGGGATCGCGTAACCGCGCGAAATAGTCGGGCTCGATCGATCTATCAATAAAGTGACGATCGCGGGGAAAATCGTCATCGAGTCCGTTCTATTTTCGCGGGAACGAGGGGAAATTAAACGAGCGGCGAATTCGACGATTGAGGGACGCGCGCGAGGCCAATTAAAATCCGGAGATAAATCGCTTACCTCGATATTCGCAGATCGAGTTGAAAATCGCTACCCTCGCTCTCATGACTCTGAACTCGCGACATCGAATTGTTTTTGCGACGGAGCACCGAAAATTGAATCACAAAAAAAATTCACACACAGGCACAATAATAAAATAAAATACACCGATTGAAAATTACTCGCCCTATCCGAAAAGTGAGTCTCGCTATCGAGGGTACGAAGATGCAACCGGTTATTTCTGCGGCGCAGGACGAAACGCGAAACTCGGAGTCCCGTGCACAAGTGCACCGGTGGCCGCACGCACGCACTCTTACTCTCTTTTCTATCCCTATCCTCCGCTCCTCTCCTCTCGTTTCGTGCGAGAACGCTCGAGAGAGCGAGAGAGAGAGAGAGAGAGAAATGTGAGAGCACACGCGCAGCACACGCGAGAGCGAAACTATGACAGGAGGAAACGGAGTGCCGGCATCGCGGCGCGCGGTTACGTCGCGACGGCGGGAATTACGGCGTGAGCGCGAAAGTGGGGAACGGAGGCGAGCGCGCGCGCCTCGCGTACGCACCGAGTCAGTCGGGCCGGGCTGATGGTGGGAGCCCGAACTCGCAAACCATCCCCCGTGTAACAATTAATTTACAATATTTCATTTATACACGAAATGAATTACTTGTAATTATAAAATTTGCAAAAAAATCAAATATTTAAATTTGAAAAATTAAATTTCGGTTCATTTATGTGAGACTTAGACATTTACATAAATAAAAATAATCCTCACATGTAGAATATTAATTTCGCGAGTACGGACTACTTCGGTAAGAACGTTCTCGTAACTTATCTCGTTATTCCCCACGAAAAGTACAGTAAAATAGCCATATCGAATGCGTTTAAGGATCAGCTGAATACGACAACGGGACACTCACGAGTGTCGTTTTATGGTCTACTTCACCGTAACTCTTCATTTGCATACCAGTCAAACTCTCGTTCCGATCGACTCCGCGGCTCCGATAAAACGTCTAATGGATTTCACGAGAGTATGAGAAAAAAAAAGAAAAACGACGATAGAAAACGAAACGCGGTTGTCGTTCGGAAGCTGATCCTCAAACGAATTGGCGAAACTAGTCGTTAAGCCTGGAGTCTTGATCTTCGACACCGGGATGTATTCGAACACGCTCAAAGTGCCAAACCGAACACGCAGAACACTCGTTCGAGCATGACACGCTCATTGTTCGGAACCCTCATTGTCCATTCGAGAAGAGGATAAACAAGAGGAGAAAAGTGTAATCGAGAGATGATTCAAAAATCGATACACTCCTTTTTATCTACTCTTCAAAATCGAATGTGAATAATTTTCAAAACTCATAAATAATACTAACTAGTTTGAATAATACATTCCATTCAGTGAAAATTTCAAAGTTTTACCGAATCTATCTTTTCAGTAATTTTTCGCTAAAAACTGGCGTATTCCCACTGATTCGATTTCATGAAGTAGGTAAAAAAGTTGGAACAAGAAGTGGCGCGAAATCAATCGAACGCATTGATTTCTCGGTACAAGCGTCGATCGATGTCTCTCGATTAAATTTTCTCCCTCTCGTCTTCTAACTCATTCGATCTAGTCCGATGAGCTTTTTGTTCCCTCTGTCCTCTTGACGATTCCATTAGCAACGCTTCTCTTCCACTTCGACGATGCTCGAGATCCTCTTGTTTGCTCGCCGCAAATTTGCCTCGATCGAATCCGGAAAAAAAAAGTTGGTAAACGCGCTCCTCGAGGATTCATAAATCGAGAGGGTGGGATCATCATCGGACGAAAATTTTGTTCGAAACCAACAATTGTCGAATTATCGGCGTGGGTATCGCTGACCTCTCTTTCTCTCTCGTCCTCTTTCTCTCCCTCTCATTGGCTAACTTTAGGATTTTTTTTCCAGCAAAATCCGTCGAATTACACGGTTTGGGCGACCTGTAATTTCCGACACCGTTCGCGTGCAATAAGGCGCGAGCCAGTTCTTTTCGTACACCCTAGATGAAGAATTTATCGTGCGATTTTATCGCGATAAACGATCTAAAATGGTGAAGAAAAGAAACGACGTAAAATGCGAAATTATCGCGTTTTGTTACCGCTCTGATTCGCGGCTCAATGTTGCCCCACGCACACTGGACTTGTGTTGCTTGTAACACGTTACAAAGTAATCCATTCATCATCGTCTTTCAATACGAATTAATCTGCGTAGCGATTCGTTGAACGTCGTACAATACGCTTTATTGAGTTAAACTCTTGATCTCGGGGCAAACGTTGACCTTTCACGTGTAATTAAAATACGATACATCATCTTTTCTTCCGTCTGCTTCGTCTTTTCTTGTACGCAATTGATATTCGATGTCGGAATTCACAACGCAGTTTCACTTATTCGCGGTCAATATATTCTAGATCAAATTCTTACCCGGATAGTATGTTGCGTTGAAAATTGTCTCCACAGATGAACCATTACATCCAAAAATTGATTCTTCGATCAGGTACATTGATTTTAAAATATTCTAAAAACAGCAAATGTGTCAACATTGTACTTCGTGTAAAAAAAGTACAACGGATTTTCTTAATATACTCACGAGTGATTATAAATTTTGAATTCCACGACGTCGGTGCGAATTTCGAGCGATTTTGCAACTCGAGGGCGTTTCGAGATTCGAAACGCGAGGCCTTCGAGGATGAGCGTCGACCCCCCTCGACTTTATCCAACCCCGAGCGGTCGCGGCGAGTGGCCGTTTCAATTGGCGATTACAGCCTCGTAAATTCATTTCGAGACCTCGCCGTTGGATAAAACGCACTCTCTCCTGGCTACGTGCGTATGAGTAAAAACCCCAGTGCTGGATTTGTCGTTCGATCAAAAGGGGTCAACTCACTCCAAACCTGAAAAATTTTCAATAAAAATCTATGAGAGAATAGTCGACTAAAAACAATTTGTATATTTCTAGACTACGAATTTTCGTGAAATGCGATGGTACGCAAACTGAGCGCAGTGAAAAATTGAAAAATTGGCTTACTCCACCCCTGGGTACGAAGGAGAGTGCGTGTACGCACGGCACTTATCCGCATTATGCCTTAATCCGCACCTTTGCTGTTGCTCCGAGCGAAAATATCCTATGTAAACGTGATTTCGCAGCGTACGTTGGCGCCCTTACGATCATCGTGAGTCTTCTGCGAAGCGAGTGTCCAAGGGCGATGAAAAATTCTGAAAGGAAAAAAGCTAGAGGTAGAATGCATGACTTAGTTTTATCAGTCGAGTAAGAGAAAAAATTGAATTTCAATTCAATACGAGCATTATGAATAAACTTATGGTAATGAATGTCTTGTATATCGCTTCCGAACCGATCGAATCTCGCAATAATGAATATTTATCGAATTCAGATTGTCTCGATTGCGCCGTTATCTATCATCTTCGTGCCTCTCGCTCGCTCGCTAGGAATAAGTCCAGCAAAGTAGAAATGCAAGGCTGTAAGCCTCCGGAAGTTCGTTCGAGCAAAATAACACTAGCGAAAATTTACTCTATGCACAAGCTTTGCTCTACATTACTTTTTGTAATATTTAATCGATTCTAATTATACTCATATAAATTTTTTGCTAAATTTTTGCTAAATTTTACGTTCCATTTAAATGGCATTCGTTGAGCAGTTAAAATTCGCAAGATTGTTACTCGTTGTTTCATTTAGCGAGTAACATAAATTTCAAGTCGAAAAATTCGTTTCAAACAACGTGAGCTTGCGGAATGCGCACGAGCATTGTCCGTATCGCGTCGAGATGCTCTGTTAAATGTTTCAGATACGAAGAATCTAAACTTAGCAGACGATTCAGCGCCGACCGGATAACAGGAAACCGGAGCCCAGGAAGTGCATTCGCACCACTGAAGGATCTCAAATAAATTTCAATGCCGGCAGCCAGCGAAAATATCGAAATTGCGAAATCTCGAGATTCTCGCGAGCTTCCAGCGCTCGCTGAGATGTTATACAATCGAGAAACAGCGTGCGCTGCTGCGAAGTTTAAATTGATAAGGAATTATTTCCGCGAAGTGCATTGTGTGCGCACGATCAATTTATCGAACTTTTATTCGTTCGATATTCTCTCGTGGCTAAATTTAGTCGCTCATGAGCTCTGTTTCAAAACGCAGTAATTTTTCAACTGAAGTCGTAGAAGGATTCTCGAGTGGTCGTTTTGAAGTAGAAGATTCGACGCTTCGAATGTTAACAGGGTCATTTTCTACTAGAACGCAAATTTTAAAATGACCCATTTTTTACGAGATTCCTTCAATTCTTCACGGGATTGTATCTACACAACTGATTAAAAATCGGAAGCATAATGAATACCGACGTGGGTGTCAGGATGTCTCATTAAGAAAATAGCACGACAAGCAATTTAGATAACGCCGAGCGACCTGAGCTTTATCTTCGCGTACGCGTGCCGTTCCCTTTCGTTTCGTTGTTCTTATTTTCGCGAATTTCTCATGTGTTTATTTTTCGCGAGTCGAAAACCCGCTCTCCTCTTTTCTCAACGTGTAATTTTCGTACTCGTTTCGTCCTACGAACGCAACTCGACATAAAAAGAAAACACCCCGCGGTAATTTCTGGAGTGAGAGAATCGTCCCGTTCGCTAATTGCTCGCTCTTTTTTACGATTTAAAGGTAAAGAGTTACTCCGAGGTCGCTTCGTTATTCCCATGACTCTTATTTGGAATTATCGGGGGCCGATTATTGATTACCAGATGTACACGTGAAATTTTCGTGCCTCGCGGCGGAAGCTCTTTATGCGGCCTGTAAATCGTTACCGATTCGACGTAATTGCCTGGATTATCCTCCGAAGCCGCTCTTTCTCCCTCGAAGAGGGAATGAGCCTTACGCAGGATCATCAAAACGTCGTATCCTGGGAATTTTCCAATAAATCACAATTTCGCACGCAGAACGAATACGCGATAAAAATTGACCGTGGCCTTACATCGAGATACAGGCAGTCGTAAAAGGCCGCAATCGTGAACAATAATACGAGCGTTTGTCGAGACTACGCGGTGATTTAAATTGAGATCATACGGCGCTGACCGATGACAAATTTCACCCCTCATTCGCGAGACGTAAATTATCGCGTGGCGATCTCCCTTTGACGTGCTCGACGTTTAAAGCTCGTCGATTCTCTTTGTTCTCCTGCCTAATTTCGACTCGTTCGTCATTCGCGAGGAATTTTCAATTCTCGATCCTGTACAACGATTTTTTTGTCTCTCTGTCTCTCTTCTCGCGATAATACACTCGCGGATCTTTTGTTACACGCGGTAACACGTATATAAACTACAGAGAGGAATGTCGAAATTCTAGCTCGCTATTACCTTCGAAGTCGGTACCGAACGGCAATTGTAAAGTGTAATACGAATTTATGTTGTAATTTCAACGTTGTGGCGCACAAAGCCCGTGCGAATGCTCGCCGCCTAAACGACACACGCGCAGCCGTCTCGGCTGCGACTCGAGTCTTTTGTGCGTTGCGCGCACAATGGAGACCAATTGGATCTTCTCTCTTTTTCTCGTATTTTCCCTTTGGCTACAACCCTCTAAATGATCGAGTAATAAAATTGATTTATCGCTTCCCTAACGCGCGACTTCCAGTGCTCGCTTACAATTTATTTTCATTAATATCCGTTGCGTATACATGAAAATATCGAGACGACGTTATGCATGAGAAAAAAATATTGGAAATTTCACGGGAACGAATATTCCAAAACTGTCTGATTGTAAATCCTCGGTTCTGCTTAGTTGCAGTCATACGCTATCGACGGACTTGACTGGTTTACGATCAGGCAATTTGAGTTATCAATTAGCACGTGCTACTGGCGAATCGCATACGCGCTTGCGTTCTTCTTGAGATCTTCGCATATACATTACTGACTCGAGTATGGATGAATTTCGTCGATGCAGGCGTAGGTGTCAATAGATTGTGTTGCGTCAGCTATTTGTATTTCTAGCAGAATTCTGCAAGTTGACGTCGGTTCGAGTGGAACTAATCTGAGTACCGGATTGCACTCTCTGAGGATGTCATGGATTAGGAATCTTGGATCGTCATCGGGAGAAGTATATTTTTGTTAGGATATCTGCAAAAACATATATTACTTGATAACGCTTCCATAAATTTATTATATTCGTTTAACCATTGCACTATGTAGACTTCATAATTTTACATAGCTTATAATCTTATTATTTTTTCGTTACATCGAAGAAACATATAATAGTAAACATAGATATATTTTTATAATTCTCTATATTTTTTTATTGTAGTTTCATCTCATTCCACATATATTATTTGCTTAAATGCAAATACTTACCAAGATGAGTAAGTACCCGTATAAATGAATTTTTGTACGCTGATAAATAATACTTTAACAAAATAGAATCTGTTAAGTATATTCTACACATTCGTCAATGAACTAGTATTGCGTGAGCCATTTCTTTCGGTTTGGATGTATTAAGTGGAATGTTTAGGCGTTGAAATACATCTAGAGTATCGTTTACGAATTTATCCATCATGGATTTCGTATGTTTTGGTGTTGGAGCTAATCTCAATTTTTCTTCACCTTTTGGCACAGTAGGATAGTTTATTGCTTGAACATAGTGCCCTTTCTCTTTCATCAATGAATCGGCTATCTGACTGCATAAGAGAGGATCTCCAATCTGAGATTTAAAAAGATTCATATTATTAAATTAGTGTGAATATATAATTATTAGATAAAGAAATTATGAAATCTTTAAATTTACCTTCAGTGGAATAATATGCGAAGGAGATGGTTCCAGTGGAAGTCCTGCGGCGCTAAGAATAGATTTCATGTACCCCACATTACTCTGATGAGTATCTCTCAACATTCTGCCTTCTTCAGAGGCCAATATTTCGACAGCCATCAAAGCACCATATAATACTGTTGGTGGCAGCGATGTTGTAAATATAAATCCAGCAGCATAGCTTCTTATTGTATCAACTAATTTTGCTGTGCTAACAATATAACCACCAACATTTCCAAATGCTTTTCCTAATGTACCTGATATTATGTCCATCTTATCGAGAACATATTCTCTCTCTCCAATACCTGCTCCATGGTAGCCATATAAACCAACAGCGTGTACTTCGTCGACAAATGTTAAGGCACCATATTTATGAGCTACATCGCACATCTCTTCTAAAGGACATATATCCCCGGTCATGGAATGAACAGTTTCAAAAGCAACAATTTTAGGTATACTACGATCCATTTTAGATAACATCTCTTCCAAATGTTTAACGTCGTTATGCCTAAAGATATGTTTTGGCACACCACTATTTTTGATACCTTGAATCATGGATGCATGATTGCCAGCGTCAGAGAAAATGTGGCAGTTAGGTAAAAGCTTAGCTAAAGTAAATAATGTTGAATCATTAGCTACAAAACACGAAGTAAATATCAGTCCTGCCTCTTTTTGATGTAGCAAGGCTAATCGTTTTTCTAACATCTCATGACCCATTGAATTCCCAGATATATTTCTCGTACCTCCAGCACCAGCTCCAAACTTTTCTAATGCTTCTCGAACAGAATTGGTAACAGCTGGGTGACGAGACATTCCCAAGTAATCATTCGAACACCATACAGTGATTGGTTTTTCCCCCCAAGAATATTCCATGGCTGCAGGGAATTCTTCTGCTAAACGATTAACTTTCTTAAATACTCTGTACGAATGATCTTTCTTCTTCCGCATTATCTGCTCATGGAAGAATTGTTCATATTGAAAATTGGATTTTTTCTTATCTTCTGCATTGCTTAGATTGATAACATCATCCTCTACAACACGACTAGCCTCCTTTACTGCATCTTTTTCTTTCGACAGGAATGGGCATTGTTTTTCAGCATTGGCAGTAATTGGAATGTCTTGAGGTAGTTCAACAGATTCTGTGAGTGTACTAGATAACCTTGACATTACTGGACAGTGTTGTCTGTAATTCATTATTACAGATGTTCCATAATTGCGCACGTAATTCGCGGAGAGGCGAGCTAAGAATGGGCACGGCATGTTTCTCAAATGACCTGAAACAGAAATACGAATTTGCGTAACGCCACAATCTGAGGTCGTGTAACAGGGATTGAAAGATAAATTATTACGAGAACAAACGTCGAAAAGCAAAAAAAATATTAAAAAAAAAAAACCAAATTTACCAAATTTTTTGATAAAAGGAAAATGACAATAACAACGGTGTAATAATTCTTTAATTTGATACCTTTTCGAGGTAGTTAGGTTATTCAATTTTTAACGATGATTCAACAAAATTTATTACGAGTTCAAAAATCGTTATCGTAAACGATTTCAACTTAAGATCACCCTGGTCACACAAGCTCAAGAATATGTAGACTACTGGTGAAAAAAAATAAAAAAGAAAGTGTCGAGTGATGGTCACACGTTATCCAATGACCTACTAAGTATTCGTTCGTGAAAATATACAAATTTTAAACCTTGATTTTCAAAATATCAATAGGTAAACGAAATTCTCAACATATAAATAAGTAGAATTCAACTTATAGATCATAAAAATTTAATCTAAATTAATTGCTAGTTTGCATACAATCGTAATATATTGAAATTTTAATGCCAACGGAAAATATTTAAATTTTCATTCATATTTTCATTCATTTCTTTCTTAGTGACCAAAAAGTATATATTACCTTTTTTTATATTTGCCAAATGACAAGAACTCGCTTGGCGGATACACTGACGTATGTACTGAAACACGAAAAAAGAATGCAAAATTAGAGCGCTTTGATAAAATTTAACGAATTTTATTGATACATCAAGGTCGGTCTATTACCTCAGTGCACTTGACTTAATCAACGAATACAATTACGATAAAAGCACAAGCACGTTATGTTCGTGGGTGCCAACACGCAACTGCACACACCACGAACGGGAATCGAAATAAATAGGTATACCCAGTTTGCAGCGTCTGCGCTCACGACTGCGCAGCCCAACGCTCACTTTCCAATTGTTTAACAAGATGCAAATTTAGTGTCATGATGATACTCTTCAATTTAATCTGATAAACTAGACCTCGAAATGATGAAACCAAAATTATCTTTTCGAGTAGACAATTATCGCCTCACGAAATTTACTTTCTTCACGAGCATATTCGTAGTTTTCTATAACTCTTTTTCAATTTTTATCCAATGGCAAGTGGAGCGTTAGAATCAATAAACACATATATCATTGCATAATCCCGTAAGATTGAATTTGAATGAACTGATATATGTATATTTGTTAAAGATTTCTTAGAACTTCAAACAGGAAAGTTCGTGCGGTTACACACTATCAATTCAATTCCTATACCACGATATATTATGCACGTCACGTGTATATATATCACAGATTTAAAATGCAAAATTGACATTTCAACCGTTTCAATCAGAATATTTTACTTTCAATAAGTTTTATATTTTCTGAAAATAAATATGAGAAAATCTGAGGATTTCAGTGTACAAAAAATTATCGCGATAATAGAATTAATTTAAAATAGTAAAAAAATTATTATTAAAGCAATTATTCTAAAATCAAAGTTATTGCTCCAGAAAGGGACTAATAAAATAATAGCATCTATTTTAATGTAATTTTATGTTGAAAAAATAACTCACCGTCGAGCATGATAAAAACGATTGCACACTAGCCATTTTGTAATAACTAATAATGAAGATATTGATCAGTTGCTATTTAGTCCACGATTTTTGACAATTTTTCGAACTTATTACTTTTTTCTAGTACCAGTGCAATGTATGTTACAACGAAGTTGATTGTGAGATCGTCGCGAGCATACTGTGATACCGGTTTGAACATTTCCGCTTGTTCATCGCCTCGCCCGACGAAAATCTTATATTCGTCCGTACGGGGATTCACGCCGCTTTTTTTCCTTTCTTTACTTGATTTTAATCAATTCGTCCGTGCACTTATATGTCAATTCGCGTACCCTCGACACCACGCGACGTGTTATATCATTTCAGCGGACGATTCACGTACACAGATCTGCATATCTAAATTCAGCTCATACTACGTTAAATGATTTATAATGAAAACGAAATTTTCATGAGGTATTTATGATTAGAATACTTACATACCAATGATGCAACGTCATGAAAATTGAATTTATGATGCGAATTTGGATAGATCTCTTCAAATGACAATGAAAAAATTTACTAATACACAATACTGGTAATAAAAAATACGTAAAGAATATTACGACACTAAAAATTCATTAAAAATTTGTATTAAAAACATTTTTTTTTACATTGAAAATAATTCTACTTATATATTTTCCAATTTAACAGTCGGGTAATTTTAATAATACATTTCAAACCTTCGTTCAAAATATACTGTAAGATTTTTTTAAAATAATCGTTATTTATTAATGTATTTTATTCAAATCTAATCAAATTTAATAATTAAAAGTAGCAATAAGTATGAACTAATATAAACAACAATTGAAAACATAACGTACTAATTGAAATTGATTGTTATAAAAATGGCGAATTTGAGTTCGATTCTCATTTACTTAATTTTATAAATAAATCGAATTATAATTCTCATTACCTCGGTTTTATACCAAAATTACATTCGTGTAACCAATGAATAAACAATTTGAGATGAAAGGGAAAAAAATGTAAATTCTACAAAAAATTAGAAATATTATTTACCTAAAGTAACGGCGGGAATTTTCGCAATTTTACTTCCCCCTTCAAACGTTTCACGTCGACGAGACCTTGTTTAACTATGCCGGCCAACCGGCAAGTAGCTTACTATGCGACATAACGATTGGTCTAAAATTACGGCGTATCAAACAGAATGCACAGTGATTGGTGCAAAAGAAACACAACATGATAAAATACCAATTGCAAAGTTGTTTTCTGTCTGGCAGCCTTGCCGGTCGAGTAGAGCAGTGCAAAATTTAGGTTCTGCCATATTCGACAAAAGCAGCCAACTTCGCGGCGCGTGAAATTGAAAAGCAAGTAAAATTTCTTGATTTACAGGTTGGATAATATTTTTAATTGTTCGGATAGAGTATTATGAAAGCAATGTCTCACCATTATGTAGTAACGGCACACAAGCCTACAGCGGTCACAGCATGTGTAACTGGTAAGTAATGTTTTTATCGTTATAAAAAGTGACAATTATGTACCAGTTTATATTATTTCCAAGTTTTCACCCTCAGGAAATTTCACATCCCCAACGGATTTAAATTTAATATTGGCCAAAAATGTGAGATTAGAGATTTATTTAGTCACTCCAGAAGGTCTGAGACCATTAAAAGAAGTAGGAATTTATGGAAAAATTGCAGTAATAAAGTTCTTCAGACCACCGGTAAGGTTATCTAATACTGGTTCATATAACAATCAGTATTCGCTTAAATTACTTCAAGTTCTTTGTCTCATAATTTTCTTATTCATTCAAGCTTTATTAGTTCAATTTATATATTCACAATACATATTTTTTCACAATAAATTAAATTATTTCATCAGATCTTTTTCTTATTTTGTTTTAGCACGAGAAAAAAGATTTATTATTCCTTCTAACAACACGTTACAATGCCATGATATTAGAATGTATTGGGGAAGGTGAAAATATAGAAATAATAACAAAAGCCCATGGAAATGTAGCAGATCGTATTGGCAAAGCATCTGAAACTGGAATTAAGGCTATAATCGACCCAAAAGCACGAGTAATTGGCTTAAGATTGTATGATGGTCTTTTCAAAATAATACCATTAGATAAAGATAATCCAGAATTGAAGGCTTCGTCTATCCGTATGGATGAGCAACAAGTACAAGATATTAATTTTCTCCATGGATGTGCCAATCCAACATTGATTTTGATTCACCAAGATATTAATGGTCGACATGTTAAAACACATGAAATCCTACTGCGTGATAAAGAATTTGTGAAAATTCCATGGAGACAAGACAATGTAGAGCGAGAAGCAATGATGGTTATTCCTGTACCATCTCCTATTTGTGGAGCTATAATTATAGGCCAAGAAAGTATTTTGTACCATGATGGCACAACCTATGTTGCTGTTGTACCACCAATTATCAAACAAAGCACAATTACATGTTATGCAAAAGTCGATAATCAGGGACTGAGGTATTTACTGGGTGACATGGCAGGGCATTTGTTCATGTTGTTCATAGAATTAGAGAAAAGGCCTGATAATACTAGTGTTGTAAAAGATCTCAAAGTAGAATTACTGGGAGAAGTTAGTATTCCTGAATGTATGACTTACTTAGATAATGGTGTTATATTCATTGGCAGTCGATTGGGTGATTCCCAATTGATAAAATTAATAACAAAAGCAGATGAAAATGGATCATACTGTGTCGCCATGGAAAGTTTTACAAATTTGGCACCAATTGTCGATATGGCTATTGTTGACCTTGAAAGACAAGGACAGGGACAAATGGTTACCTGTTCTGGAGCATTCAAAGAAGGGTCATTACGTATAATCAGGAATGGTATTGGAATTCAGGAACACGCGAGTATTGATTTACCAGGAATTAAGGGTATGTGGGCACTTAAGGTGAATCAGAATAATTATGACAATATGCTTGTGTTATCTTTTGTGGGTCAAACACGAATTTTGGCCTTGAGTGGAGAAGAAGTGGAAGAAACTGAAATACCTGGTTTTGTTGCGGATGAGCAAACATTTTATACAGGCAATGTAACAAATGATTTATTCATTCAGGTGACACCTACATCAGCAAGATTAATATCTAATGAAACGAAAACTGTTATATCAGAATGGTCTCCCAAAAACAAACGGACAATAAGTGTAGTTGCTTGCAATGGCACACAAGTTTTATGCGCTACTGGTAATGATCTCTTCTATATGGAAATTGATGGCAAAGAGATTGTTCCGAAAGGATTTGCCACCCTACAGCACGAAGTTGCATGCCTAGATATTTCCCCATTGGATGGAAATAGTGAATCTAAAATTGCTGCTGTTGGTTTATGGACTGATATATCAGTTCGCCTTCTCAGATTACCTACATTAGAAGAAATTTATAAAGAATTGTTAGGTGGAGAAATTATACCAAGGTCAATTTTGATGACCTGTTTTGAAGGGAATACATACCTACTTTGCGCGTTAGGAGATGGTAGTATGTATTATTTCACTTTACAGAAAGAAAACTTATCTGATAAAAAGAAAGTTACATTGGGTACTCAACCAACAGTTTTAAGAACATTTAGATCGTTATCTACTACAAATGTATTTGCTTGCTCTGATAGACCAACAGTTATATACTCATCGAACCACAAACTTGTATTTAGCAATGTTAATCTAAAAGAAGTAAATCACATGTGCTCGTTGAATGCTGAATCATATCCAGACAGTTTAGCTCTAGCAACCGATAGTACTGTTACAATAGGAACAATTGATGAAATTCAAAAATTACATATTCGCACAGTTCCCCTTGGTGAGTCTCCAAGGAGAATTGCATATCAAGAGAGTACCCAAACTTTTGGTGTAATCACAATGCGTGTAGATATGCAAGATAGTAGTGGAGTGACAATTGTCAGACAATCTGCATCAACTCAAGCAACTTCCACATCTAATAGCAGCCATGTACAGTCTCATAACAAACCAACTGGTATATTTTTTTTTGTATAAAGTTTTATTTTATTAGATAGAATCAACATCAATTTTTATAAATTTACTTAATTTCAGGTCATTCTGCTAGCGAAGTAGGACTAGAAATTGAGGTTCACAATCTTCTTATCATTGACCAACATACTTTTGAAGTTCTTCATTCACATACTTTCATGCCTACTGAATATTGTTTATCGCTAATATCGACGAAACTGGGAGATGATCCAACGTCATATTTTATTGTGGGAACTGCATTAATTAACCCGGATGAAACAGAACCAAAATTGGGAAGAATATTATTATACCATTGGAGCGACGGAAAACTTACCCAAGTTGCCGAAAAAGAGATTAAAGGATCGTGTTATTCTTTAGTTGAATTTAATGGAAAGCTCTTAGCCAGTATTAACAGCACTGTTAGACTTTTTGAATGGACAGCAGAAAAAGAACTGAGATTGGAATGCAGTCATTTCAACAACATTATAGCTTTATATTTGAAAACGAAAGGAGACTTTGTTCTTGTAGGTGATCTCATGAGATCTCTAACATTACTTCAATATAAAACGATGGAAGGTAGCTTCGAAGAAATTGCTAGGGATTATAATCCCAATTGGATGACTGCTATTGAAATATTAGATGATGATACATTTTTGGGAGCAGAAAATTGCTTTAATTTATTTGTCTGTCAGAAGGATAGGTGAATTATCTATTTATAAATAATTGATTGATTAAATTCGATTGATTGATGTTCAAACCCAATTTTTCATTTCTAGTGCTGCAACGTCAGAGGACGAGAGACAACAAATGCAAGAAGTCGGTCAATTTCATTTAGGCGATATGGTTAATGTTTTCCGACATGGGTCATTGGTTATGCAACATCTTGGGGAGTCGAGCACACCTACACAAGGCTGCGTTTTATTTGGAACCATAAGCGGTGCTATTGGATTGGTTACACAAATTCCATCGAATTTTTATGAATTTTTACGCAATATGGAAGATAAATTAACTACAGTTATAAAAAGCGTCGGAAAAATAGAACACAATTTCTGGCGTAGCTTCAATACTGAATTGAAAATTGAACAATGCGAGGGCTTTATTGATGGAGATTTAATTGAGAGCTTTTTAGACTTGAGTCACGATAAAATGAAAGAAGTTGCAGCTGGATTAATGGTAAAATTTCAACATTTGCCTTAATTCTATTTACAAATTATTTGTTATCTATTATTAAAATATTACCTTCCTTTTAGATCGATGATGGTGGCGGTATGAAAAAAGAAGCAGTCGTAGATGATCTTGTTAAAATAGTAGAAGATCTTACGAGAATTCATTAAATCCCAAAATGACTATGTGATTTCCCTTGAATTATTTGATAAAGGAATTTAGTATACGCTAAGACTTCTACTGAATATCGGTAACCTAATAATTTTAATTCAACCTAATTTATTCACATTTTTTTTATTAAGAAGAGTGGGAGAAATTCACATTAATTGAAAAGATTTGATACATATTTTTTTATATTTCCTGGCAAATAATATTATTACAATACGAATATGAAAAATCTTATGAAAATTTTGTTGTTTTAAAAATAACATAATATTTTGTGGTTTGAATTATATAACATGATATATTATAAAAAAAAAGGAAAAATAAAAGGTTGCCGATAGAAAATATATAAAACTGTATGTTAATGTATAATACAAATTTTTATTTTTCCAGTCCCTCATGAGTCCTAAATAGATATTGATAATTTGAAGTATTTAAACTGTACAACTGTATAACCAAAATCACATCACATTTTTTATGGTATATATTTATTTTATGAGAAAAATTGAAATGTCCATTGTTAGTGAATGTAATATTTTATGTATACTAAAAACGATAATGTTTCAGTAATTGAGTAATAATGTTCCGATTGATATGATTTTTTAATAAATAAAAACAGTGAATTATATTGAAAACAAAAATGTCTCGGAAATCTTTAAACGACAAATGAAACTAATATTGTATGAATAAATACTTAGATGACATAAGCTAGGTATAATAACAAAAATCGCAGGTATAATACTATCACTAATACTACTTTTTATCTTTGTAAGATGAAATGTAAATAAAGTGTTATTCACCTTATATATATATATGTATATATTATATACGTATAATCGAATTTATGTTTACACTTTTCTTAACAACATAATTTCATCAGAGGAATGACATTATTAAAATCATTTATTAGCGTTCAAAGTTGCTTGTATCGTATCGTGATCAAATAACCACTTTCGTAATTGTTCTACTCCTTGTCCTGTCATTCCACTACTTTCAATAACGGTGATATTTTGAAATACTTCTTGCTTCAGGCGGACAAAATGAAGCATGAGTAGTGCTTCATTTCTCATTTGACGATAAGACAAATCCATTTTGTTTAATAAGAGTGCGATTTTGGCATATTTCAATTTAGGATCAACCAATGCGGAGTAAAGTAATACTCCAGCGGCGCTTATTTGACATAGATTACTAGCATCTATTACATAAATTATTTTAAATACCTAAAAGATAATATTCATATCGCTACCAAATCAAAAGAAATATTTGTTATAAGTATTATTAACAGAAAACCTTGTCGAAATAATGTTTCCATATAGGCGCCATACTTCCCCCAATTTCCTTTATAACCATTTCAAACTGCCCAGTCTCATCTTTCACGGTGAATAAATTAATACCATTGGTAGATACAGTACGAGTTGCATTATCTATTACATCTCCTTGCAGTTGTTTTATAAGAAATGTTTTCCCGGATTTAATTGGACCAATACATAAACACATTTTGGAAATTAGAAATAGACAAGCACTATGTGGTTTCTTATAACGGTATTGATCAAACAGACGTTTCTATAAAATAGATAAGAATATTCATTTATTTGTGATTTTCTTTATTTACTACTGAAATATACAAGATTTGAAGTACTTTCTATGTGTATCATATTAAGTACACTTTACATAAAAAAAATTAATTTTCAAACAAAATTGATTTTGAAATTCTTCGCGTTTGTACCCTTTACATTTTTTTCCGATTTGATATAAGCTATTTCATAATTTAATATGAAATTTTTAACTATGCAAATTTATAAATAATTTATAAAAGGTATTGCAATGTTTTAAACAAGATTTTTCACTACTTATAAAAATATAAAATAAATTTTCGTTTCGAAATATTCAAGTCATTTTAATAACTTTTCATTATCGTTACATAGTAATAATTATACGATGTAATTGTTCCCTTTCTGGAGAAAATAAATAATTTTTCAATTTCTTTTACATTTTAAGTAATTTTAGAAATACTTAATACGAGTTTTCATATTGTAATACTATTTATGTGCACCAACAGACATAGAGTACACATACACAATTTAAATCGAAAGAAACTATGGATACTACATTCAACTGTTTACATAGAAGAATAGAATATATATGCGCGTTTTTAACTTATGCAGTTTTCTTCACCTGGTGTACCATTTTTAAATTATTATATATTCTTGACATCCGATCAGTTTTGCTCTTCTTGATTTACCATTAAAAATTCATAATAAATGATACATTCATGAAGAAATACCCTGTGTACAAATATTTACAATACACGTACGAAAGATTCTACTTAATTATTATAATATTTATCGTGTTCATGTTGCATATAAATATTTAGTGGTAAGAATAGTCAACAAATTCATTCATACGGTGACGAGTTAATCGTCACTGTTTCCGTTTGTTATGCATTTTCTAATAATAACGTATGTACTTCAGGTGGAACTCTCCACGCATGCAAACGTTTATCTTTACTGCCAGCTATAATCTGCAATTTATTAAATTAGTGAATTTATTAAGGATTATTAATTAGAGAACAGTATATTTTGACTTTTACCTTATCATCGACTATTTCCATGCTTAACAACATATTTCCGGGTCCAGGAATACTACAAACCAATTTTTGGTCCTGAAAAGTGAATATTTATAAAAATAATGTTCGGGTATTCATTATAATCTTTTTCATGAATTACTTACTCTTGTATCAAAAACGTAAATGTTACCATTATAACAAGCAGCGAATAATAGTTGACTATAGAGTTGCATGCAAACAATACCAACGCCTGCCTGATATTGAGTAATTTCTTTCCCAGTCTACAAATAAAAAAAAATTTTATTATAGTCGATAGCCACAAACCTGTATTAAGATAAATGCGTTTTTTCGACTAACTGTAAAATCAAAAACAGGAATAGAAGTGCTACTAGTGCCACAATAAATGTAACTATTATGACGCATGAGGCTGTATACAGTATGATTTCGTTGACCACATATTGTTCGTAAAAGGAGACCTGTCGATGCATCTCGTATGATAATTGGCTGGTTACGTGAAGCGACGATAAGTACTCTCCTCGGACCTTCGTTTGTGGCTTTTAGTGCCAAAACTGATGTTTCAGAAAATTGAATGGATTCGTCTTTTATTTTAGCAGACTACAAAATTTGTATAAATTATATTTATGATACATAGTTGTTGTACAATGAAGAAATTTCTTTGATTTATCATGTAATATTTTACCTTTATATAATAACGAAAAACATATCCTGAATTTGTTCCAATAAAAATTATTCCCCAAGCATGATCTATACACTGAATAGCGCTATTGACTTCAACTGCTTCCCTTGATTGATTACCATTCTAGAAATTTTAATTTCAAATTTTGTATTAAATTATAAGTTCTAAAGGTATTTGATAATGAAATAATCATTTACCATCATTTTATAACAACGTAGGGTTCCATCTAATGATCCGCTATAAATTAATTCATTTTCAGGGTTTGTGTGTTGAGCAATGAAGAGGCATGTTACGGCAGCTTTATGGCCTTTATAAATATTTAAAATTTGATTTGATGTTAAACTGTATCTGTAGATATTTCCATCTTCATTTGCAGCATAAAACGATTCATTGGCAACCTAAAATTAATAAAACATTATCTGAGTGATCAAAACTTACAACTCATAATGTGGTGAACCTTATCATTTACTATAAATGTAAAATAAGTGATAATAAAAATACAAATAATTAATAATATTCTTATTTACCTTAATGTCCAGAACAGGACCATTATGGCCTGAGTATTGCAGGCGTGACACTTTATTTTCTTCATCATTTATTTCTGTCGGATCAGAATATTTCGTCTTATCAACGTCCGGAGTATTATTGCGCAATATTGGAATATCTTGTACTTCTCTTGTATTTTGAGCATTGTCGTTAATTATTTTGTCTTGTTGGGTTGAAATTGTAGAATCAGAATTTTCGTTTAAAGGTTCAACTTTAAGAGAATCTTCAAAACTGTTTATTTCAGTCAATTCAACATTCTGTAAATTATTTAAACTATTTGCTTTTTTCATACTCTCAACACTTTCATTTGATGAACTATCATGTATCACAAATGTTTCAATTGGGGTAAATTCATCTTTTTCTGTTTTTTTGAGACTTGTATTTGAAGGAAAAATATTTTTGAAAATATGTTCAACGTCAATTCCAAATTTTTCTCGTATCACTTCTTGTTCATGAGTGTTATGTATCAAATCGATCAGATGAACTTTACAGTCACGTAATTTTTCTTCTACTTTTAAATTCTTTTCATGTTCCAAAGAACGATCGATCGAAGACAATCTCTTCGAAGAAACGTGACTTTCGTAAACAGAACTTGCTCTGCTACTAGATCGAGATCGAGATCGTGAATAAGCTCTTTTTCTCTCTTTTTTGGTGATTGGTATTTTTTCACTTTCCTTCATTGAAAATGGTTTTCCACCTAATAAATCTGCTAATTTTGTCTTCGTTTTATGTGGCAATACCTCATCACTGACTCTCTTACGTTTCAACGACTTTTTGCTGGCAGATCGTTGATCGGAACATTCATTGCTCATCTCATCATTCTTTTCGTTTAAAATAATTGCACTTTTTTGATTTTTAACACTCGAATGCGACAACGACCTGCTATCGTTTTCTATCTTCAATGTTGTACCTAATTCTCTGTTGTCATGCTGTAAAGAATCGCTTTGGTCTTTAAAATGAACGTGAAGTATGGGCGATTTTGACTTCAATTTCTCGACAGGACTCGGTGTACGTTTAAATGACTTTAATAAAACTATAGGATAATTAACGCTTTTTCCTTCAGTTAAGTTCAGTTTGCTCGCTCCATCCGATGATTTATCGATTTTATGAATATGTTGTTGGAACAAGGAAATATTTTTTACTGAAATTGTCGCTTCGCATGAATTTGGTAAAGCTGTTTCAAAGATGTTTTGATTACCTACTGATTTCTCATCGTCATGAATGAATTCGTCTGCATCGGAAATATGAGACCATGAATTACCATCTTTGTCGTTGCAATTCAGGAATAGTTTCGTCATCACGTTTTTTTTAATAGTATTCACAGTACGATTTTCACTTTTCGTACCAACAGCAATTTCAGTTGAGTCACGAGCGCATTCGTCAATATCCGCTAATAAATATGGTTCTATTTGTTTATTGAAATTTTCTTCCAATTTCTCACTTGTATTTTCATTCCATTCTTTAATGTCATTAGAAGCAGATGTATCGTGTTTTGAGCTCTTATCGTGTACATCACTGAAAAGCTTTACACATTCGCTATTAGAATTCTTATTAATACTCTGAGCATTTTCTTTATTTTCTAATAAATGAGATTCGTATTGACTTCCCGAATTATGATTAATAACTTCATTATTATCATTCTTAGTAGATGATAGATTTTTTTCTTCCAAGTCATATTCATTATTCATATTAAACTCATTATCCTTAACACTAGTTTTTTGTTCTTCAATTTTTTTTGTCTCATCACTTATTTTCATGGTTTCATTCAAATGTACAGATACATTATCTTTCTTGCAACTCTTCAACAACTCCTTTTTTTGATTTGTTTTTCTTATATATAAACTGCTCAATGGTAACTCTTCTTCCTCTTCTGATAATTGATGAACACTCTTTAATATCTTTCCCAATGGTTTTTCTTTGTTCTTACGAGCTATTGTTTTACTTTTTTTAGAAATTTTCATTTCTTGTTTGAATGTTTTCTCCAATAAAACTAAGCCTTTAGATCTACTTTGTCTCTTATTTCTCTCTGTGGTATCTGATTTAATTTCATCTAATGTACTATCATCAGAATAGATTGCATTTTGTTTATTTACATTTTTCATACTCGATTGCAAAACTTCCATACATTGCAATTTTTTATTTTTTGTTACACACTTACTAGTTTTATTTGTATTTCTACTAGATTTATCTTCTGAAATAAAATAAAATATTTAATGACATAATTTATAATTATTATAACAAGAATTAAACAAATTACCTTGTTTTGAGTCTTCTTTACTGACTGTTGTTTCATGAAACTTTGTTACTTGCGATTGTACTTTTTTAAAAGCTGATTTACAATTATTGATATTCTTCTCCCTAAGTTTATTTTGCTCCTTCAGATTACTGATCTTTACATCTTTGTTGTGATTATTTGAATTTTTATTGGAATGTAAAATATCATTGGCTTCCATTTCTCGATTTCCAATAAATTGCTCATTTTTCAAACTTTGATCTAATATATTTTCTGATATTGATGGTGTATTATTTATGTGTGGTTTATTTGTAGAAACAACATCAGCACTTTGATTTAAATGTTGAAGAGTAAAACTATCATGAAAAGGATTTTTAACTGTATTTGGTAATACTTTACTTTCTAATGAAAATTCATTTTGAAGAATCTGGTGGAGTGACATTTTCTCTGACATGAGCCTATTAATTTCTATATCAATTTCCATCATTCTAATCAAAATACGCTTATCATTTGATGTTAATATTTTACTCCTATTAGTGTTTTGATGAGATTTCCTTCTATTTTTAATTTTATGTACTGAAGAATGCAATGGATTTTGTATTTTTTTTAAATTATCACAGAAATTCTTATTCGTACCAGAATTCTGAGATTGACTTGTTGGCGTATTAAATGGAACAGGTATAAATATAGCATTATCATTTAATGAACACACAGCTGATCCTGTTTTATCTTCTACAGTTTTTAATGAAATTGTTTCACTTTCTGTATTATGTATTTGATTCATGTTGGGAGAACCAATATCGTCATGGATTATTTTAGGCAAAGTAACATTTTCTTTTACAAAGTTATTATCATTAGTATTTCTAATAGGCAAAATATTTTCACATATTTTTTCATGATAACACGTATGACTACAATTTGAACAATTTTTTTCTTCATTTAAATCAGTTTCTATTGATTTGAATTTAATACTACTCAAGTTGGTACCATCATCTGGTAATAATGGTTTCAACAAACCATCAGATAAAATTTCTGGACTGACAGGATTCTCAATTGCTGGTAGTGCAAGAACAGTTGGAGAAATTATTAAACTTTCCATCAAATTTTCTTCACATTTGTCATCTGATTCTTTGGTTGTTTTTAAGAATTCTGGCTTAGATGTTGCAGCAGTTAAAAATACATCGTCATGAGTTAATGCTGTTTTGTGAGAGGAACTAATAGCTTCATCACCTTCTGCATTGAGCATGGTAGAAATTATTGGCTTATTTTTCTGATTATTATCGTATTTGTCTGTAACATAAATATTATTTTATTAGTAATTATAACTAGGATTTATTGATTATGAAATAGTTCAATAATAAATAGAATAAGTGAAATAAAATTATAATTAAAAAATATTAAATTTTATTAATATTGATGAATTTTATGAATTTTGGGTAATATGTATTTAGCATTTCTCAGTTTGATGTTAAAATATTGTTTTCTAGTTTTCTCATTAAAAAAAAGCTCAACTTTTGCTTACCCTTTTCACCTTGATTATTTTCATTTAATGTTCGTGCATCAATCTCATTATTATCTAAAATTGAACAATTTTGTAATTCCTTTGCTGATACAATCAGCATCGATTTCTCATTGATGTTATGTTCATTTACGTTATTGTCGTTACTCGTTACTATATCTATAGTAGATTCTTTTGACTTAATATTTGATTCATCGCCTAATTCAAATACATCAGTTTTTGACTTCATATTTGTTTTTCTTCTTACGTGATTGTATTCATCTTTATCATCTTCCGAAGACTCTGATAAATTTAAAACTATATCAGTTGAACGTGGTGAAGACATCTTATTCTCGATTTGTTTTGCATCCACAGTATCTTCGGATGTTTTTTGGACTTCTGATGAACTTTTGATTGACATTAGTTCAGAATGTTGTGGTTCTCCTTTCAAACTTTCCCGTAACCTTAAACGCTCTCTATAAGTAGCTATATTCAATTTCTTTGTCGATGATTTGTTTTCAATTGCACATTCCGTTGTGCGTAATTCAATCGTGGGTACATGATTTTTTCTGTTATCACCAATGTTACTAATAACCTGGATTGTTGCATGTTTTTTGTTTTTATTCTCGATTGTGTTTTCCAAATTAATTGCAGAATTAAAGTTTTCGAAATTTAGCTCATTCAATTTATTTATTGTAACTAAATTTTTATTATCATTCGCCTCAATTTCAATAAAATTATTTGATAAATCAGGCATTTGTTTAAGTTGTGCTTTAGTTTTTGGAATTGAAGATGTTAATAGAGTAGTAGAATTGTTTTCTTCGTTTTCCAATTTTTGTGAAAATTTAATATTGCGTGATAAAGAACTCGTTTCCTTCGTAGATATTACTTCAGCTGTGAAATTGTTAGGAATATTTTTTGTTTTCAAGTTTGACGATTCAGGATATTTAGAATTATTCAATCCTTGATTTGGAACTGATGAATCTTGAAGTATAATTTTATCATTCACCACTTCAGCTGTTGCTTGCACTGATAATTGATTTTTTATTTTTTTCAATTTTTCACATTCATTCCTATGTAAATGTTTTCTCTTATGATGTTTTTCAGAATCTTTCTTTGTACTTTCTTCCTCTTCAGTTTTCAAAGCTTCAATCCCTTTCTCAATGTGTTTTAATTTATTATTTTCCAGCATATTTTTGTTTCTCTTTATTAATTCTTTATTTATTGAATTGTGTTCTTGAGTATTATTCTCTTTTATATTTTCTGTCATTTTTCTATGGTTTTTAAGAGGAATTAATTGTTCACTATTATTGTGTAGGTTTTTTTTCATTTGAATATTTCTGATTTTAGTTTGCCCTTTGTTTGTAATTTGTGTTTCATTAGGTGTATATATTTCTTGATCAATTATTTCTAATTTATCAAATGTTAAAAATGTGTCATTCTGTTCCTTTTCATTATCAATTCCATATATGACTTCTGATGAAAGTTCACTTTTATTTCCTGAAGTTAAATCTAATTGTAATAAATTACTCAATTGTTGGATAAATTCATTTGGTAAAGCATCAACATCAACTGTTGTGTCAAGCATCATTGAATGTAACTGGTTCATAAATTTTTCATTATCACTAGACTTTATTTTATCGCTCTCTATTTGTCTCATTTTTCCAGAAAGATTTGATTTTGTTTCCTTCATTAATCTCTCCATTGCGATATCAAATTTTTTAAAGCTTGAGTTATTTAATATATTGTTTAATTCTGGTTTAGTCATTTTCACAAATTTCGAAATGATATCTTGTCTCCAATTGTTGTCTGTAGTAGTATCTTTTTTGAAAAATGATTTGGTAACTTTACATTTGCCCACTGACGTTTTAACTGGAAATTTTTCTTTATTCTTATCATGAATTTGAGACATTTTTAAATGTGAGTTATTATCAACTTGACTTATATCTTTTGATAAATTCATGGTGTTCTCTGCAAATTCTTTAGCTTTCTGCATATCATTTAATTCGTCATCCATGTTCAACAATCCATCACTATTTTCAGACTGAGATGTTTCAAGCATTGAATCCTGATTGTTTTCAACCGATGGTGGAGGTGGAGGAGGAGGTGGAGGTAGGAGCAATATGTTTTGATTGAACATTGTAGAATTTTGCGATGCGGTCATCATCATCTGTTGTGTCATTAATTCAGAAATGTTTGGAGTAGATTCATTTGAAGTATTTCCAGAGACTAACATCGATGAAGAATTCAATAATTTAGGAGATGCTGTTATTGAATCTTCTTGGTCATACATTTTTAACGCAGGTGGAGGTTGATCAAACTGAAATGGAGTCGTTGTACTTGTTGATGCTGATGGTAATATTGGTAAAGTAGCAGGTAACAGTGTTGGTGGTAATTGAGAATAGCAATTAAAATTTAATTCATACTCATTGTTGGTGTGGAAATTATTATTACTGCTGTATGGCTCTCTAGGAAGAGGCGGAGGTGGTCTAGTCATATCTTGCAAATGTGGTACTTGATTTACAGGTAGAAAACTTCGATTCATGAATTCTGCATTTAAATTTCTTGGACGAAATGGCGGCGTACTTGAATCAAAATTATAATGATACGATTGCACAGGAGCATAAGATTGATTTCGATATGGTCGATGCATTCGATCAAACTGTCTCGGAAATCTTGGTGGTATCACAGGTCTTTGTTGAAATTGGCGCGTGTCATAATTATAAGATGGTCTATGTGAATTGAATTGTGATTCAGATTGTGTTCTTGTTGTAAGACTATATTTCTCTACAGAAGTGTCATTATGTTTTCTATCTGTATCTGTCCCACTATTTTTCTCTGTTTTTGTTTCATCATTTCCATAATTATGTATGTAGTGGTTTTTAGTTGATTTCTTTTCAGCAAGAGAATTAGTAATCTTATTTGTAGAATTCAATTTAATACTTTTATCATATATACACCCTACTTTTCCATTTTTTTCATCTGCTATGTCTGACAACTCAGTCTTAATGTGAAGTGTACTGTTACTGTTACATTTAATGGCTTTTCTTTCACATGGAGAAATTTTTTTCCCTTCACTGTTTTCATTCAATGGAGATTGAGAAAATCCATCTTTCTGTGAATGAGTTTCTTTTCCTTCTCTTATATTTAATAATTTTTGTTTCAATTTATTTGCTGTTTCATTTATTTTTAATTGCCGTTCTTCCTCTGAACCTAATAAAGGAACTTTTTTGATATCAGGTTTCAACAAAGTATTGCAAATATTTTGCGTATCAGATGGAGTAGAAACATGTTGACTTGGTTGTATTGTTGAAGATGTAGATTGAGATGATTTTTCAGAACCTGAAAATCGAGGGTTGTTCCAACTTTTATACCATGGTCGATTATTTGACCAGTGAGGGCCTACACTTCTTAATTGTGATTGGCGAGGAAATGATACATATTGCATGGATCTATTTGGTTGGTGCGATGAAAAAGATGGTCCATTTAAATATTTTTCATCTGATCTAGGTCTTTGGTTATGAATCCAAGGATAGATAATATTAGGGTTCGGGTGCTGCTGTCCACCATATTCCTCTGACCTTGGATTCCTGACATTGCGTTGACCATAATTTATGTTATTGAAGTTATTTCCATTCATTTCGACACATCATTTTCTCATATTTTCAATAACAGCAACAATAGTTTTTACTACACTATTTGAATCTGTAATAATGAGAACAATGATTATTCCATCTATATTGTGTGAAATTTCAATAATATTTAATTTATTTAAAGAACTACATACCCACAAAATTATTTTCTTATTTCAATTAAAAATTGAGTAATCCAATATTGCATTTAAAAGAATACTTCAAGTATATTAGATGTTTACTCCGATCCAGAGATATTTAAATACCTATAAATGATACAAATTATCATTATAAATTTTTTTAATAACTATAATGATACCACAGCAATCAAATAGTATTGAATTAATCATTTCATAAATCATTCAAGTGATAGCATCAGAACTTTCAACATTTTTTATATAGTTTATTGTTTTATTTTTTGTTAATATGAGTTGTTTCATTTGTTATTAGTTTGAATTTTCCAAGTAGTATTTGTATACAATCTATCTCAATATATTCATCTTATAATATCTGCCATAACATATTATTATAATTGACTAATATTATTGAAATCAATTTTATCTCATTATAATATCAGTATAAGAAAAAGTAATTGAGATGGGAAATATGAGTTAATGAAACTAATGTTTGTAATACTTTTTGCAAGGTTTCAATAAATGTAAATTCACAAAACACTTGATTATGACATCAGACAAATCTTATGATGATAATTATGTATAAGAACAGACTTATAGATTAACATTTAATAAAGTACAAAAATATGACACCAGTTAGTTAATAAATAATTAAAACTGCTGAAAAATCATAAAATCATCTTAAAGATACGATAAAGAACTAATTTCTCTTGAAAATATATGACATTTTGAATTTCCTCAAATACTATTCACGTATTATTATAATATGTCATTGAAAATTCGATAATTGAAAACATTTTTTAATACATTACTATCGTTTCAACAACACATGAAATAGGTTACATCATGAATTATAAAACTGTGTATAGGTATAACATGGGTGGAATTTATATTATGTTACCATACGGAATGTAAACTATATTCAGTTCTAGGAAATCTCGATTTCGATCAATTCGACAATTCGACATTCGATTCAATCATTTTGATGGAAATCTACCCATAAGTAATTTGAAAAAAAGGGTTGAAGTAGTGTGTTGTTCGTGATTTAGCCGATTTAGCCTTCACAGTAAAAAACGTAGCTTTAAATTTTTGAATTCAAAGTAAAAATTCTTTGAAAAAACGCGAGGTAGATTAATTAAGTATCTATTGAAAGAATTTGTGAATCACGAAAGAGTCCTTCAGAATATTCTACTAGCGCTACTATCAAAGTTCATTACAGAGTTGTCACACGTGATTTTAGATTTTAGACTAAAGAAAAGTGAGTTTATATTCATTTACACGTTAACAATAATTCGTCATGGTATTTTTATTACGAAAATGTGATTTACATTCTCGTTCAATCATAAATTATAATACTTCATCACTAAAATGAATATGGTTTTTAGAAAATTCAAAATAACCTAAAAAATGATACTACTTTTCATCCACTACTTTTATCTAATAATTTTTATTAATAACTGTTTTTTTCAGTAAAGTGATTGAAAAAATGGAAAATATCGCAGAAGATCAAATTAAATCTATTGGAAGTGTTTTAAACAATGAGAAACGACCATTGAAAGAAAGATTTCGTGCTTTGTTTACATTAAAGAATATTGGAGGTCATGTGGCACTCAATGAAATTTGCAGGTGTTTTACAGACTCTTCTGCATTGTTGAAACATGAATTGGCTTATTGTCTTGGCCAGATGCAAGATGTTCAAGCAATACCAGTATTAATTGATGTATTAGAAAATATAAACGAAGAACCAATGGTACGACACGAAGCAGGTGGATAAATTTTTATATACTAACTGTAAAGAAACTATTTGTAAATTACTCAAATTTGAATTTGTTCCATAGGAGAAGCATTGGGAGCTATCGGCGATAGTAGTGTAATACCATGTTTGGAAAAACACATAAATGACCCAGTATTAGAAGTTGCAGAAACATGCCAGTTAGCTCTAAATAGGCTAAAATGGTTGGAGAGTAATAAGGATGTGTGTAATGCGGATAAAAGTCCATATGCTTCTGTCGATCCAGCACCTCCAGAAACAGTGAATGATGTCCAGATGCTAAAAAATCAATTGTTGGATGAAAATGCATCATTATTCGACAGATACAAAGCTATGTTTTCTCTGAGAAATTTACGAACAGACAAAAGTGTTTTGGCATTGGCCGAAGGTAATAAAACACATTTTAGCATAGCATCATATTTTACATTCATTAAAAATATTTTCAAAACAGGTCTCAAAGCTGGAAGTGCTTTATTCAGACATGAAATTGCATTTGTATTGGGACAGATGCAAGAACCAATCTCAATCCCACACCTCCAGACCGCACTCGAGAACACTAACGAGAACGAGATGGTTCGCCATGAATGCGCTGAAGCATTAGGTGCGATAGCTTCTCCAGAGTGCATGGATATACTTAACAGATACGTCAACGATAATAAACGCGTTGTGAGAGAGAGTTGTGTGATAGCCCTTGATATGTGCGATTATGAAAATAGCAACGAATTTCAATACGCTGATACGTTAGCTAAAATTTCTGCGTAAATACTTAAATCGTCAAATAAAACAATTTTGAACTGGATTTAAATATTGTATATTTATAAGTAACAAATTAATCTTTTTAAAAAGTTGATGATATTTCGTACTAATTAAGGTATTTGTTTATCATTATCTTGATATTGTATATATATATATATTTTATATAAATAATTACATTACAGTAATTTGTTGTCATGTAGAATCATTTTCAGCCTTTAAGGTTGTTGTACGCTTGACCACTTAACATATCCTGAATCTCTTTAAAAGATTTACCTTTGGTCTCCGGCATAGCAAACAACATCAGCAAAGCCAGCATCCACTCAATGGCCGCGAATCCAAACAAGATGACATGATGACCCCACATGTCCGAAACCACCTGAAACAGCATCGTCACTACGACGCCCAGAATCGAGCCATAGACGGAAACTATCATCGTCGCCCAAGCCTTCACGCTAGTCGGATAAATCTCTGACAACACCGCGTACGGTACCGGACCCAAGCCAAGGGCGAAGAATGTGTAGTAGGTGATGACTGAAAATAACGGCAACCAGGATATCGAGGTGACGTCCATATGGGAGTCTCTCATATGGAAATACGTCGCTACCATGCACAAGCAAACAGCCGTGCCGCAGGCGGATACCAGCATCAGTGGCTTGCGTCCTAATTTGTCTACAATGCAAGTCGTGAAACAGTTGACCACGCAGGACACGGCACCGATTATTATGACCCCATAATGCATGTTTATGGATGGCAGGGTGTTCTTCAGCAGCACCATCAGATAAGCCATGATCGCGACAAGGCCGCAGAATTGTTGAGCCGACAGGAGTATCCACATGATGAAGAGAGCTCGACGGTTCATGGGCACGGTAATCAGCTCGGTTATCCTACCCTTGTACTTCCGGTCGTTCTCGGTCAGATTGTACATTTCTTTTAGCTCCTCGGCGACGTTCGACGTGCCTCTCAACCAGGCCAACGATTTCTCGGCCTCCTGCTTCTTGTCGACCTTGAGATAATAATAGGGCGTCTCGGGCACCCATATGAAAGTCAGCAGGAAGACCAGGGACAGCATCATACCTGTGAAAGCCAGGACCTTGAAGGAAGACGGAATTTTAATGGAACTCGTCTAACGGTCCTCGTCTAGCGGAACGACCTAATCACCTCTCGGGAGACCCAGGGACCGACGCAATAGGATATCATCGTGCCCAGGGAGACCATGAGGGCCGACATCGTGCCGAGGGCACCTCGAATGCGATTCTCGGCTATCTCGCCCAGGTAAATGGGGACGGTGCTGTAAGAGGCGCCGACGCTCAGTCCGTTGATGAATCGGGCAGCGAAGAGCCAGTTGAAGGAGGTCGCGAAGCACACGAGGACCCAGCAAACGAGATAAGGAATCGCGGCCAGGCAGAGGAGCCTCTTACGACCGATGCGGTTGACCAGCAGGCTGGCGATTATCGGCCCGATGCACGCGCCCATCAGCATCGCGCTCACGATCAGCGAAATGTCGTGCGGAGTTAGTTCGATTTCCGAATCCGAACTCAGCAATCTCGGTATGGCCACCGTAGGCCATGCGAATGACACGCCGGCATTGAGCATCGCCAGATTAGCTGGAATGAATTTTTTTTTCCTATCGTTAATCGAGTCGCGAGCGTAGATCGTTAGAAATTTAATCGATCGATTGTCACCTGAGAAGCCAGCCAGCAGCTGAGGCCAGATTTTGTAATCCTGTTGACTCATCTTCGATTCGCGACGGGGAAACTTTTGAGAAATCGACTCACGGCTTCGAAATTTCTCGGTACTGATGAGGGATCTCTAATTGGCTGTTCTCATAACGGTGAATGATCGAGACGAGCATCAAGTTTTACCGCGGAACTTTTTGAATTTAGGAACTGTAACGTGTCAACGTCGGTGGTGCACTCGCGACAATGCACGGTGCGAGCGTTACATCGGTGCGATATTGCGACGATTATTGTTAATTGCTCGTTACGTAGGGAATGATAGAAAAAGAGAGAAAAGGAACGTCCGAGCGATGAAAGAGGAACGACTAGATAATTACTTCCGCCGAAATGAGAGATACATTATCTATCTCGTTCGGATGGCGAATGAAGCAATAGAAGCGTAGAATCCCCAAGAGCAATGCGAAAACCTTGTTGTGGATAACGTTGCATCGTTATCCACGTGGCTCGTTAGCGATATGGAATAGACAGAAAAGGCTCGAGAGATATTTAAATTTCATTTATTTTAAATTCTAAAACAAATACAGTCCTGAAAGTAGGAGGGAAAATTAATTCAAAATTTAACTCTTAACGCTGAACCTACCAAAGGTTTTTTTTTACATAGCGAAAGGTAAGTTCAGTGTTAAAGGGGATCGCAATTCGATGAAAATTCCATTCCTTTAAAACTCAAAGAAAATCATTCAAATACGAATTTGCTTTAATGATCACAGTTCTCGATACAAAGACCGTCGTAAATTTCCTCCTCGCAGTCCGAGCACGTCTCGAAGAATTCTCGGCCGTCTGCAAGATTCCTGGAGCGTTGCTCGATGAGAAGCAACAGCTATATTGGCAGTCCCCAAAGAGCCAGCGAGGGAATATGCACACTTACCACGTGACTGTCGAAGAGCGCGCGTGTGCGCTCGGTCTCACGCACGGGACAAACACGCACACGCGCGAGCCCCCGAGATACCTCGAGAGCGAGCGAGAGAGAGAGAGAGAGAGAGAGAGAAAGAAGTGGTGGGCACGTCATTGAGAAAATCACGCGTGGATCTCTCGCGCGCGGTGTACACCAGACGGGCCCGTACGTCCACACTCAGTCGCGAGATATATCGCGATCGGAGTGCGCGCCAAGAGCAGAGGACGTCGCTTTACCACGCGAGCTGAGAGATCGATCGGCACCGAGAGGAGAGAAGTACTCACGTCGCTACAGGAGCTTCGTTTTGACAGGCCACCCTATTTGGCTCCCAGGTAACGAGGAATCGAGGTAACAAGCCGAGAGAACTCTTTTCGCTCCCTTGTCCCACTTCGGCGTACATCTCGACACTCTCGGGCTGACCCAGAAGGCGGGCGTCGTGGCGCGATCAGGCCAGTCGACTGAGTTTCACCAAAATCCCCAAAGAGCGCCGTTCTAGAGGGAAGCGCTCACGTTCCTCAGCCGATGCGATATAGTTATATCCCACTCGAGTGCCTTATATACGCGAGGCCCGCCATCCGGTGCAATTTATCGATGCGCGCTACGTACGGAGCGTCTCGCGGAAAAATTCAACCCGATTTTACGAAATCACGCCCCGTCTCGTCCTGTATTCCCGAATATAGTCGAATACGGTTCTACAATTTTAATCTTGGCCCTTACGTTGAGATTAGATGGAATTTTTCGAGTGTTAATTTTGAGTTCTTCTTCCAGAATTTGAAAAATGGGCGCTTTCTTGAGATTCATCGGGTCGTTCTTCGGTACGTCGGATGACGGCAAGATCGACGAAGGCACAGGACTCACGGAGAGGCAGAAGAAGCTCGTCCAGAACACTTGGGCGGTCGTCAGGAAGGATCCGGTTGCCTCCGGAGTCGCGGTCATGTCCGCGTGAGTTCTTTTTTTCCTGATAAAATTCAAAAAAAAAAGATCAGAGGAGTCGAGCAGTAATCTCAGATTAGGGCGCGTTATCTGACCAAAACAGACTCGTGACTGTTCACGGTTTACTCGTCACGCGCGATAAGCGAATCGAGCGCGAATCGATGAATTATTGATCGTCTCTCGACATTCCCGCCGCAGAACCGGTATTATATTTTTACAAATTTAACAATTAAAACATACCGTCGCGCACGCGCTCGTAACACTGCAATTACGTAGATTAGATAGAAAAAAAAACTTCGCGTGGCCGTGAAGTTGCAACTCGACGATAAGAATTCGCCGCGGTTCGGCGGATCTCGCGATCGCTCGATTCATTTAAAGCTGATTCGCCAAATTTCTTTAAAGAACCGGATCCCGGAATTCGTGACGCAGCCGTCGTTGGGTTTATCCCGCTGGACCAGTTCTTCCCCTCCAGCGGGCCTCCGCGTCTTGGACCGTTGACCTTGAACGGTTCCCGAGGCGTTACAGTTTATGCGTCGTCTGTCTTCTCAAAATCGCGCCTCCCCCGCGCCTCCTTCTCTGTTTATGCAATCGCGAGTAGACGCTCGTCCGCGATTCCGAGAAGCGCGAATTATAATTAGAGTTACGAGCTCCGTTTTACTCTTTCGGAATCTTCGATCGTTTCTATTCGATCGTGACGATTGAGTTAGATTGCTTAGAGCGTGACTGATTTTTTTTTCATCCTTTTGTCGAGACTGGACGTCAATTGGCATTCCGAGATCTTTGTTTATTACATTTCCATTTGTTTATCGCTTTTTTTGAAAGTTCAGAATTTTATACCCCAAGGAAGACAAATTAGACTGCGTTAGACCGTAAACTAGTTTTTCCATTTCCAGTTTTGCGGTCATTTTAATCTACTCTCCGTTTATGGAACGGAGCTGAATTTAGACAAATTATTCTGTTGACATTTCGCCAAAGTTTCGAGTCCCGAAGACACTAACACCTAAAAACAGAACAAGACTTAAAAAAATAATTAATTTCAATTTAGGTACTTTGAGAAATACCCGGAATACCAGAAAAACTTCGAGGCCTTCAAGGACCTGCCCCTGAAGGAGCTGGGAGGTAATAAGAAGTTCCAGGCCCACTGCGCAAGCGTGATAACGGCGCTGGGCAGCGTGATCGAGTCCCTGCACGATCCATCGTTATTGGACGCCAATCTCACCGCTCTTGCCGAGAGGCACAAAAAGCGCGGCCAGACCAAGGAGCAATTTGAGGTATTAACCCATTGCCACTTGAATCGAGCTTCATTCAAGATCGCTTTACACGTTGAATCGAGAATCTTACGATTAGTACGGTTTCGTGCCAAACGCGCAATAAAAGTGAAAAAAACGGGCGAAGAGACAAATCGAGTACAAAAATGATTAATCGATTTTCACACTTATTCTTCCAGAACCTGAAAGGAGTAATTCTGGACGTATTGCGTCAGGCGTTAGGCAAACAGTTCACCCAGGAGGTTGCCGAGGCGTGGGACAAGACACTCACCGGTGCTTTCACCAAGATCTACGAAGTATTCAGTAGTCAATAATTGTTTTTTTTTTGTCACTTTGTGTACGTGTGGACAGTTATGAATGAGAGGGAGAGAGACAGAGAAGTTGTACGAGGACGCGCGGATGAGAGAGAGTATTAGTTTATCGCGTATAATGGACGTAGGATTTTTTAAGAGCGCGCGAGAAGCGAAGACTCCGTTGAGTCGTAACTTCTCACGCGCGTACGATAAAAACGAGCATTCGACGCACGCGTTAATTTTCAAATAATTGCATTGTATGTATTTTATTAAACGTGGGCTTTAAGCGAGCTCACGATAATTTTGAGGCCATGACGTCAATGTTATAAAAAAAAGAAGTATTTTAAAGCACTCAAGTGGTACATTTTATCAGATGAAAGGGACGAGATAAAAGCGTTTCTAATATACCAAAATGAGTAACCTATATTTTTTAACGATTCTTTTGAAAAATGTGCTTACACACCGAAAAAAACACTTGTAAACACCCACTCACCCATGACTATGTACAATTACCGCAAAATATCAATATAATCAGAGTGAATTTTTATTATCAATAACTATAATGCTAGAAATAAACAACTTAACGACAAATAAACCGAATGAAATTGTTGTATCTTTTATCGTCTCACCTATTCGCCACATCCTGCCAATCGAGGGATCGATAAGATTCCATCTCTCCCCTTCACTCTTTAATCTGCCAACTCGCTCACGGAAACGCGGTTTCTCGGCCCGACCAATCACAGCTCGAGATTCTCGCGGTTACAAATTGCGAATATCGCGTTACGAGTTTACGCGTAATTTGATAACCTTGTTTACACTCGGAGCGGCGATTAGGCAGAATAGAGAGAACGAGAGAGAGATAAATGTGGGGGAGTATCATTGCGCAATGCTCGGTAAAAAGTAATTGTTTACTTTTTTTCTCATTCTCCGAGCGCACCTCTCGCTAGTACGGAACCGGAAGTGCGACGCGGAAAACGTGACAGGACTAGCGCGCGAAAATTCTTACCGAGCACGTGCGCTTCCGTGTAGAGGCACGACGCGTTAGCGTACAATTAGAGCGCTCGCGCGAATACGCACGCTGAATATGCTCTCGCGCATTGATCGACGCTTGCGTCATCCGGGTCCGAAAATGGGATCATCGCGCAATCCGCTACGAAGAGATATCCAGCTCGTCCTCGTGGAACTCGTACTCGCTGTAATCGCTGTCGGTGTACACACAGGTCCTTTTCTTATCTCTGCAATACGAATTGATAAATGGTCAATTTTGGCTCAGAAAAAGTGATTGGATTTATTATCCTAAATAATATAAATGAAAAATTAAAAAAAAAAATTTATCCAAGAGTAAAATACGAACCATATTTGTACGTAGAAAGCCAATATATCGTTTTGAATAATTTTACCATTTTTATCTATTTCCATTCATTTCCCTAAACATGCGAACCATTTGAAATTCAACGCCGAGCTGATATATTGACTTTCCTCGTTTGAGGGTCAATCATTAGGTATGAACAGAGTTTTCCTCGTACTTCCATCGTGACACTATCGCTCGATGAATTACCGCGCCGATCAGGGTCAGCAGAGTTCCTAGTAAGCCCAGGAGAACTGCTAGGAGAACAGCGTCTAACAGCTGCCAAAAACGTACGTCGGCTTCTCCGAAAGGTGCGTCGGTCGTGGATCTGAAAACGATTTGCAATGAATCTCGTGACATGATTCGAAAATATGATCTTGAACGGTACAAAATACTTCAGAATGCAATCTCGAGTTAATTATACAGTGTTCAATCGAGATTGCTCGAATTATCGGTTCGAGGAATACTATTTACAGTACGCGCGGATAAATCAATCGTCATTGTTTCAAGAATGACAATTTTCCCGCAGATTTACATAACCGAGTACGTTATTTAAGAAAAAACGAATTAATCAAATATTTTCAATTAAATAAATTGACGATTAGATTAAATGATCGTTCGAATGAAAGTGTTCTATCAAACTGATTAATCTTTCACTTAAATAATTATATAATTGAATTGTCTGTAATTTATTTAATTGAAAAATGTAGCTCGCCAAAGAAAAGGACAAACTGCGGCCAATTTTCATTTTCATAAAATTTTCCCACCGAGTGTTGATTTCCTGATCTCCAAGGTCACCGAAAGGTCGATCCATGGAACGTCGGAGATCACCCGCGAGATTCCCGACGACGGTGCGCTCGAGCCAATAAGCCAGATCTTCGCGATTCAATTGGCGGAGACGACGCGACAGAGTCTCGTGGGTGTCGCCTCGTCCCTCGTCAGGCGTGACGTTCCAGTGCAACAGCTGATCCAGGCACGGCGTGTCCTCGTCCACTTTCCGCTCTGCGAGTCATGTTTTTTAGAATCGTTTATCGTTAATAGCTTCCACGATTTTCTTTTCTTACCCGCAGACGCCAAGTTATTTGGCAGCTCGTAAGACTTGACGTGGAGGGACGCGACGAGACGACGACACTCGTGAGGATTCAAACGAGCCGCGACGTACTGCAGCTCCTGGAAATTCACGTCGATGGTCCCCCGTGTTGGCCTCTCCAAACTCAAAATAACCAAACACGTCCTGATGAAATTTACGAGTTGGAAATTCATTCTTCGCTTAGGATTTTATCGCTTTGGTTTTCTCCTGGGGCGTCTCTGTTTCTTTCTGTAACATCTGCAACAGCCCGAAGAAGGCGTATCGTAAATGTCGATACTTTGATACCGGAAATCTGCACTGTTGGTCTGCACGGCTTTGTGAATCGGCTCGTTGAAGGCCGGCGCCTCTCGATATTCTACTGGTTTACTCGAAGCTGGACTTTTGATTCTCAAATCCTTTTTCAGCGAGTTTTTCTCGACATCGATCGAGGTTTGTTCTCTAAAAACAAAGGATCGATTTTTTAGGTTATTCCTAACTTTCATTCTCGACATGTCGATTAATCTACCTTTACACAAATAAAAATTATTCGTTATTTATTTTTTTACTAAAAAAATGAAAAAACTTTTTGCATTTCCCATTAAAAAAATTTAGACATTTTTTAAGGTTATAATTTACTTTTCTGCGTTCCTTATCCTGCAAATTCTGGCGATTTTCGCCCGTAAGAGGAACGCGGAACAGCAAACAACGAAAAAGGCAACAGATCCCGCGATTGGCAACGATATTAACGTAGTTCTCACGGGTGGTGAGTCTGAAACCGAACAAGATAACTGTAATTCAAAATCGCGATAAGAAACAGGATGCACGCGACGATATTTACCGACCACTTCGTGATGACTGCGATTAGTATAGAATTCCCCGTCTTCGTAATCTTTATCATCGGTACAGCTGAAAGTGAAACAGTGCCGGTGTTGAATAATCGGTTTATCCAACTGATCTCGAATTACGAGCGACTCACCCAGCTAGGATCAGCGAATCGAGAAATATTTCGACGAATCCGAGAGTCAACATTTGCAATAAACGACGCCATTAATGCGTCAGCTCCCTGAATTACTTTTTTAACGGTTTTATCGAATTTATCGATTTGCGATATATCGATCTCGCCGGGGATTTCGATGTGACGCATCTCGATGATGATGTCCCCGCGGGGCTTCTGCATATTGATATTCTTGTTATCCGAGGTAAGTGCACCTAGTTGAGTCAGGTTTTTCTCACGCCTCGTCCTCACGTGTTAATATCGGTTGGAAAGGATAGAGCCGTCGTGACATCGGCGAAGTTCATTGACATGGAGTTGCGTTATCTCGCGCAAATGATGAATCCTGGTGAATGTAACTACCTGCTCAGAGAATTCTACGAAAGGCTCTCGCTGGAACGGAATAACGCAAACGACGAGATGACGATGCAAAATTGCCTGCTCGAGCTTGAAGAGCTGAATGAGAATCTCTCGAGTAGGTTATAATTTTACATAACCCTAATTGCCTCATAAAACGATCGAATTAGGAATAAATATTCGGGGCTAGAGATATTTTTATTCGAAAAAATTGTTCTCCTGTTAGATCCCGAAGTACGAAAACTCTTAGCTGTGATTTTAAAATCGTTGGGAAGATTCGATTTGGCGAGGTTCGTCGAAAGGAATAAGAGAACGGAGAAGTCCATCGAAGACGAGAATCGAGTTGTAAAGCGAGGGACGGCCCGATCTAAAAATAAAGAAATTCGCAAGACGAGGAACCAGAAAACCCATTCGGACAAAAATCACAAAAAATCGTCTGTTTTTTCGCCTCCTAACCTAAAACAAACAAACTGACCAGAGAATTCTTGTAATTAGGGGAGACAAAGGGAATCACCATAAAGAAACTTTGCAGAAATTGGCGACGCATTGGATAATCATTTTGACTGCGTCTGGCGTTCTCATCGCGATTTCAATTTGCTCGATAATCTTGCGTCATTGGGGGAAAAAACGAGATATCGAATTACCCCGATATTTCAGGTGATAACGCAATACTCTAATTTTCATTTACATTTTTCGTTTACGACAGTCTGTAAACAGAAAACACATCCGGTATGAAAATTGTTATTGCTATGGTCGTTGTTATTTTTGTTGTGGTTTTTATATTTTCGTTGCTATTTTAGGAATCGTAAACGAAGTTTTTACGACTCGAGGAGCGCCGTGTGCATCTGCAAAAGGCAGAACCGGCCCGATGATACGGATTACACAGTAGAGGACAGTTCGACGCGCGAGAGAAGACGCAGGAGGGAACGGAGAAGTAAGAAAAAGAGCAACACGAGGAGGGGGAAAATACGTGCTGAGTCACCGCGTCGAAGCGCGAAAGTGAAAAAAGAGGAGAGAGAAGAGGAGAACGGGAGGTGTGCGAGAAGAAAAGAATCTGGTACGAGATCGAGGAAGTAATATTCAACGATGAGAAATAGGCTATTACCTCTTTCAACGCTGTCAATTTGCAGGTCACGCTCGCAGGAGAAAAGATCCAACCTGAGAAGGTACAGGAAGAAGTTGATAGGTTTTTTTCGGTCCAGCGATGTAAAGTGCCAATGCTGCCGTTGTAAAGGTTTTTCAATTTTTATATTGTAATGATATTTCGAGCAACAGAATTCTAAAATACATTTTTTCGAAGATGGAGAGTGCAGAAAAGTCGGTACGAAGAACGGAAAACGTGAGAGAAGCACGACTGAGAAAGAGGAGGATGAATCGTTGAGAACTTCTTCGAAAAGAACTCGCAAGTCGAGAAAACGATGATAAATAGACATATGTAAAGCGCCACCCCTTGATTTATTTGTAATCATTATCGCATCGATTACGTTTGACGTAAGAACTGGTTTTGGTCGGTTTGGTTACAGCATAATCAACTGATTGGAAAAACTATAATTGTGCGATGAGAGGCTCAATACTAAATTACTAATTATATTTTTAAATAATCAATTGTTCCGATATTCTGCCAATTTTTTTCGTGAATATTCACGAAAGATAAAAGGATTGAGATTTTTTTCCAGCGTTATAGGCAAATGTAAAGTACGGGTGTACCGATTGGCTAATTTTGTATAATTTTCACGTGTATGCCGGTGCCCAACTGTGCACACAAGCCACTCGATCTTGCTTAATGTAAACACAAATGCATACGCGCCAAATCGACACACACGCTCACATGTTAGAGACGATTTTCCATCGTCTAATGGAATCTTCGTGGATTGTCGAAATTTATTTTTTTTCTCATAAACATAGAACCCGAGTGCGTGCTCGTTGAAAATACCAGCTGAACGTTATACAATTCCGTTCTATTCTATAAAAATAGAACGACCAGATTGCGAACGTAGGTACACCGCTCGAAGCGAAATAAAATCCCGCGTATGATTTTCCTCGACGAGGAGAGATCGTGTCAATTTGCCACTTTGAACTCTGGACGACGACAATAATACGGCAGTTACGACTCGCTGTCGCGACGGCAATTCGAGTTTTAGACGAATTGGCACGTGCCGTGCATACCCCGGCACCCAGCAATTGGATTTTCGCTATTTGTCGATGCAAATTTTCGACTATGGAAGACGCTGATTCAATCCTCGATCGATCGCAAAATAAAATTAAGATTACCGGAATCGTATTAGCGCGAAACCGTATAATCGAGGATACGTGATTTAGAGACACTTCTTTTTCGAAACCATTTAACCGTAACACTTCTATCCAACAATGTAAACAGAAATAAAATATCGTATTTGGATGGGCATGCGCAAGCCGGTGGAGTCCCATCAGGCGTATATAAAACACTCGTGTATGATCGAGGGTTTGCTCAGTCTGCCACCCATAGTTCAAAATATCACAACTCATTAATGGATATACATTGCATTTAATAAATGACATGAAAATAGAAATTTAAAAAAATGAAGAGCACCGTGATAGTTTTCGTATTTTTGGTCGCCGCAATCGGTAAATTTTCACGCGCAACTATTAAAACTACGGTCGTATGGTATATCTAAGTTCTAATTCATATTTTGAGTGCAGCTGGTGACGATGGAGTTTATCAGAACTTGGTCAAAGTCAATATTGTGTCCGATCGGTTTGGCAAGGGCGTGTCGGATGCACACTTTCAAAGACTGGAGCAACGCCTGAGGTATGGAACCTTTTTCGAGCAATTCGCCAATCTCACGAAACAGTTCGTCAATAACGTTGTCACCGAGTTGTATCGTCAGGTAAAATTTTTCACAATTTTTTTATACTTCCAATTAATATCTTGAGGGACGAAGATTTTGAAATTCGATCCAGCGTGCCTTTGAATCTCGAATCTGAAATTTGAGTTAAAATTAGAATCTCTCGTTCATTCTGATAATATCAAGAATATTAAATTCAGATTATCACAATTCAATGTGATAAACAAGGTGAATCGTACTCTAAATTTGAAATTGATATCAATCGATTATTTTTCCTGTCCCTTTTCTTGGTTTTGCAATACTCCGATAGTGACGTAATACGTCTGCTGATAAATGTGAGACCGAAATCTACGAAAGATATCACTCGTCACTGATTTGCGATAATATAATTCGCCGTAGGAGGAAAATTTCTACGAAAATAACAGGAAATATGAAAAATTTTGATGAAAATAACAAATAATTTATTATGCAGGTTAGATTAGAGAGCGAATTACTTGGAAATGCGGTAGTCAGCATTCACGATCAGATCGCTTATAGTATTTCTGCATTGGACCCTAACAAAACTTACAATTTCCCTCTGGAGAAGAAATTCATGAAATTGAATCATCAACTGAAAACGTTCCTCTCTTACAAACCAGGACCATCCCTACCAGAGAAAGACGTAAGTACTATTGGCATTGAACCAGGAATAAATATTTAATCGCAATATTTTAATTTCAGAAACTCATGGATATACCACCCGCGGATTCGCAGTTTCATTATTTCTTGGCATACCATCCGCTAGATCAGCTGTTCTTACATCTCGATACATTGATCGACACGCATTTATCGAACCTCCGACTGATCATCAACTCGCTCTTTGCGTCGGGATGGACCGAAGCTAGGCCAGCCTTTGACGAGTTGCAAAAACAATTTCGCGATGAGGTAACATCCTGAAAAATATTTATTTTTATTGAAAATTTAATTTTTTAATGTTCTTTTAACAGTTCTTGAACAAACAATTGATGAACGTTTACGAGGACGTTATCGAAAGTCTTTATGAGCATCACGTTTTAATTAAGAAATATGTTACGGAAGATACGTGGAGAATATTCGAAGAAAATGTAGATGTTTTCAGGATGATTTGTAAACAGTTGCATGATGGTCACCAACTACCCGATTCTAGAGATTTTTACGAAATGTAAATAATTATGTTTGTTAAATAAATGTTGAATATTTTTTACAAGTAATATTTGTCTTTAATTTATTTTGTGAATGAATAAACTATGACTTTTTACCTCTGCTCAAAAAAAATGTAAAACATGTTTACACCATTGACATGAACTTAATTATAAATTAAAATGTTATAATGCGGTTTGGATATTTTTATTTTTGAATGAAGCAAAATTCAAGCGTATTAATTTGAAATGAAAAATCAATATTTTCTCGAGACAGTAAAATTCTAAACAACTAATGGATATTTTGATGTACACAAACTACCGAAACGAAATTAAACCCCTTTTCCACTGTTTCGTGATTCCACGTTTCACCCTCGTGTATTCCGCTGTTCAACAGTTGCGAGATTGAACAGGTGGAATTTGCGTACAGACGGAAACGCATGCATATGCATGCGAGATTGTGGGTATGTGTACGTAAGTCATATCAATAAAATTCGACTGCTGCCAAACAAAATATTCCGTGTCTTCCAATTAACGAAGCAATGACTGTTATCGAAAAATCAATTAACAGAAAAATCCGTGGTCCAACATTGGCAAATATTTGTTGCTGCTGTGGATTGACATCTTTTCTAATTCGACAGGTGTGAAATAGTATGGTACTTTTAACCTAGATTACGAATAAAAATTAAAGAAAATGGACAACCTGTCGGATTCGTTTAGGAGCGAATTTGGTTCTGTTACGTCGACAGATTCATTAAACTTGACCACCGATGAATTTAGATTCCGTCACGCGTCAACCCCCGATGTGTCAAATGTCGAACTGTCAAAGAGGATTGCATTGTTGGAGTTGGAGAATGAAAGGCTTAGAATCGATTTGGAAAATAATCGAATTGAACTCAATGCGAGAATAGCTGCGAATGAAGGTTTGAAAGGGAAAATTTCAGAACTATATGTTGAACTGCAAACTGTGCAGCAAGAAAAGCAGAAACTTTGTAATTCTTTATCCGATGCTACTAGTCGATTGACGACTTTAGAGTCATCCGCAAAATGGTATCAATCTCAGTTTCATAATCTCCAAGCTAGTCATAAAGTGCTACAGATTGAAATTAATGCACATCATCGTATTGCTCGACAAAGGCAAAATGCAGTAAATAATATGACAAATAAATGTAAGGAGTTGGCAAATGATTATTCTCAACTCATGCATAAATGTCAGCAGGAAAAACAAGAACTTAATCAAAAAATAAAGTGTCTAGAATCAAAGAGCGACACGGATTCTCCTGGAACTAGTATTGCTGAACCTCTCCCTGACTTGTCAATCAAGTTGGAAGTGACTGAAGGTGAATTGCAAGATACAAAAGTAGAATTGAAAGCCCTTGAGCAGCAGCTACTAAGCTCGGAAGTTGCCAAAATTTCAATGGAAGGAGTGATAAGTAAACAGCAAATATTAATTTCAGATATGGAAAAAAATATTCAGAAACAAAATTCAGAGAAGAATGAAGTAACAGATAAATTATGTAAATTAGAGTTTGAAATGCAAAGAATCAAAACAGAAAATGAAAACTTAAAAGCTGATTTAGCATCTTCGAAAATAGAACACAGTCAGATAGAAGATGCCACTGCAAAGTTGAGGTTGCAGTTAAATAAAATGATAGCCCAATATAAACTAATAAAATCAAGAAATACAGAAGTAGAAGAGAAATTAAATTCTATGAGTGATATTAAAGAAGAAAATAAAAGATTGAAAAAATTATCGTATGAAGCAAATAAATCACTTGTAAGAAAGCTCACATCTGAAAAACGAAAAATCAAATCCCTTCAGATGCAATTGCAAACTGAACAATCAAAAGTTCAATTTTTAGATATGGTATGTAACATGAAAATTTTCTGATGTAACTGAGTCACATATAGTCATTTATATTGCTTTCTTATGGTTACAGAAAAATAAGACTGACACTACCCTTCGTTCTTGTCTTAAGCAAGCTCTTACTAGAAATAAGGTAAATAAAATTGACTTATTATTTATTCATTCAAATATATAATTCAATTAATTTGTAGGACTTACAGAGCCAATTGAAAGTTTTGACCAAGAATTTAGATGAAAGTATGGATGAAGGCTATGAAGGTAGCAGCACACTTAGTTCTGTATCAATAGACATTCCAATGCCAAATGCTGATAATTCTGCATTGCTGAGTACAGCTGAGCAATTGATAGCGCAATGTAAAAATTTTTCTGTGCCACTGGATAAAGAGCTGAATGCTCTGGAAACAAAGTTTAATCGTATTCAGCAGTATTTTTCTCAAAATAAGGAAGACATTCAATCATTATAAATGTCATATTTTTTAAAAATTTATGAAAATTTAATAACATGTTGAAAATTAGAATATTATATTTACTGTTAACAAAGAGTATTTAAACAAAAGTATTTATCAAAATGTGCAATAATAAAGTACAATGCAATATTGTACCGAGGTATAGAGTATTTAAAATGGGTATTAATATATAATATAAAACTTATAATTAAAGTAAAAAGTAATCATAATTTTATCATTTGACTATCAATACAATTGTAAATAGTATGTTATTTAGACACAAATGAGAAGTAAACGCGTACAAATTTTAATCAAATGTAACAACATAATTTTAAATATCTGTACTTAATGACTTTTATGATTTAATCACTATTCTCTGTAAAAAATAAATAAATTATTAAAGGAATGACGTTTGCGATAGTTTATTTTTTTGTAAAATGAAGTATACAGTAAAGGTTATATAATATATGGCAAGTATCTTACATTTTGCACGAAAATGTATACCTATCTACTGAGAATTGTAGGAATAAATTTGTCGATACCAATTTCCTTGTTCAATCGATAAAATATTAAATGAAAAAAATAAAAATGACGCATATACCGCTCTATCTATATATTCATTTAGTGCATTAGTACTAAATTTAATATCTTTTATATTGCTACAAAGAACATATTCATAATTATCATTGAAAAATATTCAAATTTACATCAAACAGAGATTATCGATATCTCACTATTGAATAATAATTAAAATTTCTATGTATTATAAATGACTAGCAAAATAATATTACACATCCATGGAACTGATTATCTATTAATAAATGAGTTATGAGTTTCATAATAATTATTAACATAAAGAAGCGTAATATTAACACAACCATTTTTGTGATACTTATATCACGATATAATTAAACGTTCTCGAACGTGCTTTTATCGTTAAATGAATGGACTCATTCAATTAGAATAAAATTCATCATTATCTATATCAGTTGCTGATACTTCCGTAATCAATCAACAGAATATTCAAAATATCTTGCATAGTAAAATGACACATAAATTTCAGTCGGCAAGTGTTCGATAAATGTGGTTACTACTCCAATGAGCAAAAAGAACAGATCTATTTATAGCTACATGTATATTATATATATTAATAAACGATGAAATCCGTTTTTCTAAATATTTGGAAATACATACACTGTCGCAAAGCGCGTCAATTCATGTTTACGAGTTCCAAATCGCGTCAAAAATTAAACAGAATTTTGGAAATATTATTAGCAACATTTATGGCACGGTACATAACGCGGTTGTTAGAAAATGTCAATAGGATTTGTGATTTGTATTAAATAAATTATGAAATTGTATACGTTTACTTTTAGTCGCTGGTTTTAACATTGAGCAATGTCATTTAGGAAGAGTATTTAAAAACTAAAAGAGTAAAAATGATCTATCGAAACTCGATAGCATTAGTAAACACTAATCATCTATAATCACATATCTCATATCTTTCCTATTTTCAACCGCTCAATAAATATTAATTACAAACGAAATAGATTTTAAACGAGAAATCACCATAAAATATTTAGAAAAATAAAGTTGTAACAAGTACAACTATATAATCGTTTAAAAAATTGTTCAAATATCTAAATTTTGTGCAATAATTTGTCGATCGAAAATTACAAACAATGTACAGTAAGGAGGCACGCAAGCTGACGGCAGCATAAAATTCACGTTTGTCGGAAAAGAAGGAGCACGTCGGCACGCTCAGTTCTATGTACCGCTGCGATAAATGTTGCCTCAACAACAATACCTATGATTCCATAAAGAGAAAACGAATGTACGAACGATTGACGCAGCCGAGTAAAAATTCATTCAAGGCGCGTGCGATCAGCGAACCGTATGAACATGCGTGAAACGAGTCATCGTGAGCCGTTTGTCATCTGGGAGTTGATTCGCTATGCCTTAATTTATTATCCACGTGACGGCGATAGTGCGATCGTCCATGACCACGATTTCGATGGCCATGGTTGTTGTGCCTCGCGTGATTGTGCTGATTATGAGATTGCTGCGGTAACTGCTTCGGTTGAGAGAGCTAAACATTGATGATTTAAATAACAATCAATTGAATTTATCGGTTAGACATATGAAATCAATATTCTCACCGTATGGGTGACAGTTTGGTTTGAATACGTATTCAAGCTGGGACCCGGTGGATTTCCGGATTCCAACGCTGATGCTGCATCTTCCTCCGTTCTCACCAGCATTTTCACACCCTCAGCTTCCGGATCGATTATACCGCCTCTTTCTTGTTGATATAAAAACAACGTTGCCATCTGTTTTTGCAATTCTCGCAACTCGCTCGTTACTGAAAAATCGGTAGCTGCCTCGACATCGATCGGTGGAGCTGCTGTCCATAAATTTTCCACATCACAATTAATCGGTTCCCGACAAACTGGACATAAAGCCTGTAGAAAATATTATTATTCAGTTTATGTTATAATTAAAAATATATGACATCTCATTAAATAAATCCAAACTTGAAATTTGTTAGTTGTATCTTGCTGCCATTGAGGTAATTTTTCTTGTTCTTCCCTGTAATAACGTTCAGCTGCAGCTATATGAGCTGCCAAACAATGGGAATGAAAATAGTGGTAACACTCTGTTTTAGTAAATTCATCACCCTCACGAAATCCATACAAACAGACAGCACACTGGCCAGTAGGTAAATTACTCTTTGTCAAATGTTCTCGAACCAACTAAATATGATATAAATCAAATTATATTTTATATTTCGAGTATATATTTTCTCCTAGTTAGTTTACCAACCTCAATCAATTCAAACATAACAGGCTGTCCAATGAAATCTTTACATTTTGATTCTGCCTCTGTTTGCATCAACTGCACTGTATCCTCGTGCAATCCTCTAGGATTCCTCAAACTTATTGTAGGTGATTCATCTGGATACCCTGATGACAAATGTACAACTAAGGTGACACAAACATATTGCGATTGAGAATCTTCACCAGTCGATGGAAACACCACAGTCTCAATGCATTCTGGCTCATTTCTAAAAAGAAAAAAAATATGATGTAAAAGATATTTATACAATTTTTCTATCATTAATTAAATAAAAAACTTACTTGTCATTGAGTTTTATTGTCAATTCATCATCAAGCAAAATAGCTTTTAATGCTTCAATCTCATCGGTAACTCTATTGATCAAAATTAAAAATAATTCATTTTTTTTTATTTTATAGAAATAAATTATTTATAAATTTTTCTGAAAAGTATGTTACCTCTCGTCAATACTGTCTGACATTTTTAAACAATTCTAGACTATTTGTCACGTTAACTAATAATTCCTATGCAGTTGTATATTCTTTATGCTGCAGATAACAATATACATATTGAAATTAAATGTTATTATGACCTGCTCTTTTCAAGAGCTTAATGTTAGACGAAGTATCAACTGGAAATGAAACAATTGTTGAGTTAAACAAAAAACAATCACAAGAGATATATAACTCAAAATATCTTGTAGACCGTCAATATTAAATTTTCACTGCATAATAAGATTATTGAAAATCGATCTAGTTACCTTTCAATTCGTGATAGAAAGGAAAGTGATTTTTTTCTCAAGTGAATTCTTAACACAACCTTTCTAATCGGTAATCGTATACAGATTGCAAAACACTACGAGCCGGCGGATATATGAAGTACTGAGACGTGGAAACGTCGATTTTCCAATAGTCCTATTTAGCAATTGATAGTCTCAATTAATTATTCTATGCATAGGAATTAAATTTTCATTTATTTCACGTATAAAGTTGATTTATGTTGGGCAATGACAAAACAGCCGATTAAATACACAGGAACAGAGGACACCGCTATTCATCGACATTCGAGATAAACGTACCGTTTATCTTTCTTGCTCTTATAGAAACAGAGAGAGAGAGAGATAGAAAGAACTTTTTAGCGTTTCGATCGGTGAAATTGGTATCTACCTTACCATTAGATGCTTGCGCGCCATTTTAGTTTTTTGTTGCTCAAAGGTTTGAATTGAATAATGCAAATATGTCAGAATGCCTATGTAACGTATTTTGAATGTTTTTAAAAAAATTCCATGAAAATAAACATGTAGGACTTCGAGCTGGGTAACTTTATGTACTATTATTCAATATTTTGATCAGTCGAATTCAGTTTCTTTGTGTATGAATGCGTTTTGAATTTATTATCAGATGTTTATCTTATCATGTTAATTATTTTTTATGTGATATTGTTGAAAAAAATTTGTTACAAGAACTTAAAAAATTCACAACAGTGAAGTAAGTTTAGTTTTTCAAATATTATTATTTATAACCTATAATTACATACTAATGTATTATATTTTTAGAAACTATTATGGATAATCTATCGCAAATTGTGCAACGTTCTACCGATGCAAGAACGCTCGGTTTTGATTTATCTGCGGGAAAAACATGGATTTATCCTGAAAACTATCCAGTTAGAACTTATCAATTTGAGATAGTAAAAAAGGCACTACACCATAATACACTTGTTTGTTTACCTACTGGTGAGAATAAGTTTTTTTCAAAATGAATAATTTTACTTTTGTGTTAAATTTGAATATTTTACAAATTTTATGCTATTCTATTATTTAGGTTTAGGTAAAACTTTTATTGCTGGTGTTGTTATGTATAATTACTGGAGATGGTATCCCCGAGGGAAAATAATATTTTTGGCACCAACTCGTCCACTTGTGGCGCAACAAGTCCAAGCATGTCGTGATATTATGGGTATACCAAGCGATGAGTCCATTGAATTAACAGGTATTTAATTTGCTTTTTAAATATTCCTGTTTTCTACATTCATTATTTTATAGGATCTATAAATCAAAAGCAAAGAGAGAATCTTTGGACATCGAACAGAGTAATTTTTGCTACTCCGCAAATTTTTCACAACGATCTTGAAAAAAATATTGTGCCAAGTAGTTTGATAAAATGTGTTGTTATTGATGAAGCTCACAAGGCTCTAGGTAAACATGCTTATTGTGAGGTTTGTATAATTTACATGGTGTGTTGATTATTTGTAAATTATGATATATTAATTCTGAATTGAATTTCAGGGGATACGCTTACTAGTAGAAAGAAATCAATATTTTAGAGTTTTAGCACTTTCAGCTACACCTGGAAATCAAATTACCAAAGTGCATGAAGTATTAAGAAATTTACTCATTTCGCATGTGGAATTAAGAGATGATACTTCTCCCGATATAATTCCTTATATCAATGAAAGGAAAATTGATATTATTTTAGTGAGATTAAGCGATGAATTAGCCAAATTCAGAGATAGATATTTAATGATTATGGATCCACATTTTAGAGTTCTTGTTAGGTGCAATATATTGAAAGGAGATGTTGCTGATGTTACTAAAGGAAGAGTATGTATTTATATTTCTCCAAGTTTAAATTTAAAAATTAATCAAATATTCTTCACTTAGATATTTTATTTAATGAAAGATTGTCAGTCTAAAACAAATAAGAGTGGAAATCATGGTCAGATTATGAAAACATTAAATGTTCTTATGACAATGTATCATGGCTATGAATTAATGATTCGTCATGGACTTAGAGCGTTTATCACTTTCTACCAAAGTATGTAAAATATTGTTCATTATAAGTCAACAATCTATAGAGAAGTTAATTCATTATTCATCAATAGATCACTCTGATAAATTCTGGATGAACAGTGAAGTTGAACTGAAATTATTACTTCAAGATGTAGAATCTTATCTTGGACCATTTCCTGATGTAGCAGATTTTCCAAATATAGCAGCTCCTATGGTATGTAACTATTACATGTGAAAGAATTATTTTTTTACATCTAATTTAAATTTGAATCAGGTTCCGGATGATCTCAAATTTGGTCATACTAAATTTTGGAAATTAAAAGAGGTGTTATTAAATCATTTTAAAGCTAGAGAAGGACAAGATACACGAGCAATTGTTTTTGTAGAATACAGAGATAGTGTTAATGAAGTATATATTTTACTTATGCAATGTAGACCTCTCATAAGGCCTCAGATGTTTGTTGGCCAAGCAGGACAAAAACGAAAAAAACAAATTACAGCTTTAGAAAATTTTCGAAAAAACAACGTGAACGTTTTGATTTCAACAAGTATAGGTGAGTATAATTTGCATCTGTGTTTAAAATTAATTTAAAAATTCTCTTCTTATGTCATCAAATTTACAGGAGAGGAAGGATTGGATGTCGGAGAAGTAGACTTGATCGTCTGCTTTGATATTTCCCAACAATCGCCAACTCGACTTGTACAACGGATGGGCCGTACTGGACGTAAAAGGGATGGTCATATAATCGTTTTAGTTACGGATGGAAAAGAACACGAAACATTAAAATCGACAATAAAAAGAAGAGATTCCTTGAATAACAAAATTCTGCATACAAATGATATTTTTCAATCGCTGTACGAGAATAATCCTTCAATGATTCCTAATGGTATTCTTCCAGAATGTCATAAAATGCATATTGCTTCTTTTCCAAAAATTATATCGGACACAAAGACAAAAAAATCAGTAGCAAAAAATAAAAATGTGTCTAACGTATCTTCAAATGTAAAAGAAAACGGTAAGTATTAGCTACTCTGAAAAAATAGATTGAAATTTTAATGATTTAATATGGCCTTATTTTAGATTCTAAAACAAAGAAGAAAACAGTACTTCAATCTTCTATTCACAAATTTTTTATGAACGAAAAATTTAGTCAAGATGTAACACATACTTTCGACATATCGAATACTGCAAGAACGCAAACTACGATGTGCACCCAAAATCTTAAAATAAAATCAGAGGATGTGAAATTATTGACGTCTGATAGTGATGCGGTAGAATTTCTAATTTTGTGTGCAATGTGGAAATCAAAAAAAGATACACAGAAGGGTGATCCAAAGAAAATCGACATGACGTATATACCAGAAAATCCACCCATTGATGTAAAATCCCTTCAATTTACAGAACCGGATGTTAGTTGTTTTTCGCATCTACCGGATATAAAAGAAGAACTGTTATCAAAAAATGATTCGATTATCATTACTCAGTTAAATACTCAAAACTTCTTGGATGATCAAGCTTGTTGCTCACATCGTTTTAGTGCATTTGAAATAATGAGTCCAGCCAGAGAAACTTCGATTAAAAATATTACTGATACGAGATTTGAAAATGTCTTGGATGACTCATCAGAATTTTCGCAATCGGTTAAATTTGAGAAAGATCAGACCCAAAGCCAAGTATCAAAAACATCGAAACCACCTACCTCGGAAAACATGGATGATTTCTTTATCGATGATTTTGATATTCCAAAATGTAAAAATAAAACGAATTTTTGTGACATTTTAAATGATTCTTTTGGATCTGAAATAATGAAAAAAAATTCATCTGTAATAACGAAAGATGAGGGTCCGATATCAGATAAGGGATCTGATGGTGGAATGACTTTATCTCAAGCTATATTACATGTTGAACAACAGTGTGAAGGAAAGGAAACATTGGATATTCCCAAGAATGAATTGCAGCAACCCGCAAGTCATTCCGTGTCGAGTGAAACTCCGATCAGTTGTAATAAATTTTCCGATGTAATTGACTTAACGACAGATAGTTCCAGTGAGTCAGAGATAAGTAATGCAGTAATAATCAATAATAATCCAACCAAGCTCGAGGAACGAAAATCAGTTACGTTTGTAAATGCGAAAACTGAATACACATTGAACGATGATGATTTTAGCTGGACTTGTGATTTCGAACAGAGTAATCGAAAATCTGTTCAGCTTTCAGAAATAAAAACTACAACCTGTAAAAGTAACTCAAAAAGTGAAAATAGTCCTATTCTAAAGAATCGAAAATCTGTTACTTTTCAGGACTTAGAATCTGAAGTTATTGCGAATGTGGATGATTTGGATTGGAATAGCGATTTTGAGTCAGATAATCAGAAAACTGTTGTTACTCGGGAAGTAAAACACGAAAAATCAAATTCAAGCCCGAAAAGTGAAAATTTATTGAAAACACAAAAATCGAAATCTGTAAATTTATCTCCCTTGGACGACTGGAATAGCGACTTTGAACTTCCCACGAGTCCAACTATTGACAAAATACGTCATTGCAGCACGCCGAAAGCACCCGAAAAGAAATGTAATCAGCGTTCGGGCGGTGATTTCGTCGACTTACTCGAAGACTCGGCTCCGTCCGTAATGAGTGTTGCAGGGGACTCGAAAGTCGTTAACGATAACGATCGTCTTAGCAAATCGTCTTCCATCGGTAACTGGACCAATAATGACAGCAAACATTTTGCGATGAAATCGCGGGAGGGAGAATCACCGATTTTTCCAAAAAGTCTTAAATTCTGCAACCGTGCGAATAAGAAACCGGCTACATCGCCAGTTTCAGCCGACGAGGATGGCTGGATAAATGTAAGCAGAGCATCGACGACTAAGACTCCAGTCGCTAAAAAAAGTCTTTCGAGAAAATTGGCTTTGATGAAAGTCCCTCCGAAACGGGAGGAACAAAATCGACAAAAACCTGCTATTCTAGAACAGCGTGCTTTGGAATCTTCTAACAAATGCACCAAGAAGTCCTACGACAGTGAAGTTACTACTGCTGATGTTCGATCGAGGACAAGTAAATCATGTGAAATGAACGATTCGGATGACGACGATTGGTTTGAGCACGACAGTCAGAGGACTGTTTTCGAACTTTCCGAATGGCATAAAAGTGCCATGTCGGATGAGACACCAAAAATAAACGCCAAAATAAAACTGCAAGATAGAAAGAAAACAAAAAGAAAAAACAATCCATTCATTGATGATGAGGCCGATGTTTCAAGTGACATCGAAGTTTCAGACGATGAAGAAGTTTCAGCAGTAAACGAGGAGATGAACGATTTTGTAAGTTATACGCAGAATGTTACAGTGGACGACGAAATGCGAGGTCATTACCTCAAAACTGCGAAAAGTCCGGCCAGACGAGCTGGAGGTTTTGTTATCAAGCCCATCGAAACAAAAATTGAGGATGTGGAAATTTATTCTCAGGCAGAACCGGAGCACAATGAGAGTTATGTTAATGTAAGTTATACGAGAAATATTTTCAGTTTTTATAATATTTCAGAATTAGAGGTAAATTAAATACTTGAAAATTAAATTTTTTTTAGGATTCGTTTTGTGTAAACGACGTTGAAATAATAACCGATACTAGTGGTAATGGCTACAGCATATTAGAACGAGCAGAAAAAGCGTTGAAGGAGCGAAAGAAAAAACGTAAACGGGAAGAAGAGGAAGATGTATGTAGAAATACAGACATAATAAAGAAGAGAAGAAGAGTTTATTGTCTTGATACCAGCAGCAGTGAGGACGAAATTGAATTATTAAGAAAAGAAATAATGGAAGAATCAATGATGTTAAAGAAATCTCATTAGGTGAATCCTAATGATAAATATCGCAAACCCTGGCGACGTTCGTCAAATAAGGGTCACGTAAATCCCTCGATAAATCATCTGAAAATGTTTTGTTTAAGATTCATTAACATCGTACATTAGCATTAGCTCAGGTACACTAAATACGCAGATTTTTTTCGATAATATATTTTTCTAAGTTTAGGGCTTAGCCCTAATTTCCCCTGCTTCGGCTATAAAAGCAAGAACCAAAAATTTTTCGTTCCATTTTTCTCCGAGACTGCGTAGAATTCGGAACGATTCTTTCAAAGTTAGGAATATTCTTTTCGAGTTTTATCAAAAAAATTCAGAATGAGTTACTTGTTCCTCTTATGTTTACTGATCGGTGCCGTCCGCGGTGGTTCAATCGCGAGACTCAGCGACGCCGATTCGAGTCGTCCAGAACCAGCGGCACAATCAGCAACGCAACAGAATCTTAAACCGATAAGTATGGTGAGTAGCGACGATAGAAATAAATAATTTTTCTTACGGACTTTTAAATACTCATGATTTTCTAGGCTGACCAGTTTGTGTCGAGGAACCCTGTGCAATCTAGTCGATATTATTATCCTACTTATCCGGAGTACACCAACAACGGTCACTCCGCGGAGTATAGCAACTACCTCGTGCCGAGTCCACCCGCCCTGCAGAAGAGCCAGAATTGGTCCGGCAATCTCGTGACGACGCTCTTACCTCTCGTTGGGACTCTCATCATCTACGCCGCCAAGGCTGGCACCTATTTGGTCCACCTTTTTGTCGTCCTTGTAGCAGGGGGAGCTCTCACTGCAGCTGTTTGCACATTCACACCATTGTGTAACATTAGCTTTTTAGGGCTTGGAATTAACAAAAATCAGGTAAGAAAAATGAAGAAATTATTTTTTATTCTTTTTTTAATTTTTTTTTTCTATTCGACTGAAATTGTTCCTCTTCAAGGTGAAGGAGCAGGTAGCCGAATTGGCGCGTACGTACATCACCCCCGAGAGCGTGAATGCAGCGACTGTGTTGGTGTCCCGTGCCTTCGACAAATACGCGGCGATGCAACGCGAGAACCTCGAGAAACAGAAGCAGGAGAAAAAGGGAGCGCCGGCACCGCAGGAAGCAGAAATTAAAAATAAGGCGGAGTGAAATTAATATGTCGAAAATCGAACGATTATTCTCATATGTAAATTGACATTATCATCGATCATGTTTATACGGAATAAATAGTATACAAAAGTTTAGTTTAGCGAGAACTCATTCGATTTAGACGCATTTAATCTTATCGGATAACGAAAAACAGGCCGCGTCCAGCTTTTCCTGTTGCGTTATTTCCTCCTCTTCCTCACCCGTCCTCCCTCCACCTCCTCCCCCTGGCTGCTCTCGCGAGCGCGACAAGTCGCACGGGCCATCCGGCCGGTCAGAGCACGGCGAACCGTGCGCCACGATATATAAGGATTCGACCGGTTCGCACTTGCGCGCGCAAAACGCAGCCACACACCGGTTTTGCTACCGCAGCTATCAAAAAATCCACTCGCGTTTCCCGTACGAGATATATCATCCCGAACACGACTCAGCGCAACGATGAGATTCGCCGGTCTGGCAGGTAAAAAATTGATGAAAATTAATCAAATTAGATTAATTGGTTCGTTAAAAAATCAAATTTTGTTATTATTTTATATTTTAGGTTTAGTGGTTCTACTAGGGATTACTTTGGCCACCGCGACTACTCCGGACGTCAAGGGTCGACCCAGACCACGAAATGTCGATCCTGTCGAGGACGACGAGGATTTCGTTCCTTATCAAGGCGAACGATCCAACGTCTTCGACTGGAATCTCTTTAAGGTAACCGAAAGACAAATTTTCCTCGTTAACATCGTACTTTCCCAGTCGAGTTGGACGTAATCGATTCCAAGAATCGTTAGATAATTATCCTCTAATTCTCCGATTTACTCAAGACGATGGGCACGAGGTATCCAGGGAATCTGCTGATTTCGCCGATCTCGATAAAGCTCGCCCTGGTTTTGCTGTTCGAGGGTGCTCAGGATCAGAGTGCCTACGAACTCTCCAACGTCCTTCAGCTTCCGGTGAGTCGAGCCTCGACCCGGGACAGGTTCGTCAACATCCTGAGGTCACTCCAGATGAGCACAACGGAGTATACGTTGAACATCGGCACCAGGTTGTATATTGACTCCGGGATCCTGACGAGACAACGTTACGAGGCTATCATAAAAACGTTCTACGGTACGGACGTTCTGAACGTTAACATGTCTCAAACTTCTTACGTAGCTGAGAATGTCAATTCTTGGGTCAGCAATATTACTCATGGGAACATACCTCGACTGATAAATGATGGTAAATATTATTGGAGCTATTGTATATTAGAATGAGTTAAGTAAAATAAATTTGATCTCCACAGCACAAAATTTGAAGGACGAGGTGATGCTGGTGATAAACGCGATTTTCTTCCAAGGCACCTGGAGGCGGGATTTCTTCAATCCCAACAGCACATTGATGGGCAAATTTTACACGCCGACTGAAAACGTGACGGTTCCTTACATGAACACATTTGGAAGATTTTATTATTCTGAATCTCCGACTCTTGACTCGCAAATTCTTCGTTTGCCCTACAATGTGAGTAAATAACTAAAAAATTTTTAATAAAAAAACTGAAATTGAGATTTATTTCAGGGTAACAAATTCGCGCTGTACATCGTCCTCCCGCGTATGGTAAACGGTCTGGACCTTGTGCTCCGCGAAATTAACCAGTTCATCCTGACGAAGCACGTGTGGCTGATGCAGGACCTGCCGATCGAAGTCTCCATTCCGAAATTCAAATTCGACTTCACCAGTCACCTCGAGCACACCCTTCGCGAAGTAAGATGACTGTGAAACATGAGAGAAAAATTTTTGTTGAAACATTTGTCTTAACAAAAATTCGGTACGGACATTAATATGTAAAGTACGAATACAAGGACAAAAATTAATTCTCTCCGCAGATGGGAATTCGCGACATCTTTGAGAACACGGCGACCTTAACTGGGATAGCTCGCACCAGACGAGCGTCCAGCCATCTCCACGTTTCCGACATTGTTCAAAAAACCGGAATAGACGTGAGCGAGCGGGGAACGACCGCATACGTAGCTACGGGTAATAATTTCGCAAGTGATTTCGTTGCTAAATTTTTCAACGAGGTATCGTTTCAGATTTACACATCGGCAACAAAATCGCGGACCAGACGTTCTTCGCTCACCGGCCCTTCGTGTTCTACATCGAGGACGAGAGCACGGGCACCATCCTCTACGTCGGCAAGGTCATTAATCCGTTGCAGACGATTAGCGAGACTGGAAATGTGCCTTTCGACTTGCCCTCCCGTCTCGGCGAGACTGGCGAGGCTGCGAACCCAGCGCCAACGATCGGTAAAAGAATAACGCATTAGGGGTTTCCGCTTTCGGTGGATGGTGTCAGAACGATACAACGATCTATCTCGTTCCAGTATTAAAAATAAAGTCACTCGATTTAGCCATTTACAACTTTATGACTCTGCGAATAGAATCGCAGTCGCTTATGATTTAACACTAAATACTTAAAAAAAAAAAAAAATAATCTCTTCCTCTAGTATAATTTATTTCTATAACTCGACGATTTTCTGCTTCTCTTACTCATATTTATTTGCTATTATTATTAAAAAATAGTTTATATTAATAAACGTAATTTAATAAACCTCTATACCTGTACCTATCTTTACTCTACCCACTATACACATTCGACGAAAATAAAAAAGGCTCACACCTCGTATTTTTTTCCTTCTTTTTCACGGTCAATGAATTCAGCATACGAGATAATTAACGCGCGTGCGACGCTTTCACAATGAGCTCTCTCATTGCTACGGTATGGCTCGCACCCGTCGAGGAGAGAGAGGAAAAAAATTCGACCTCGCGATTTTGTACCTACACCTATTGTACACACAAGAGCACACACAGGTACCCATTTACGCACACGCGAGCGCGCTGGCACGAGCCAGAGAGTCCTTAGGTGGGTTATTCCAATGACGTAATTGGCGCGTCGCTCGAAAGTCCTGAGGTGGGGCTACGAACTCGCGATGCGCCCACTGATAACAATTTTAAGTCGTACAAAAGCGTTAGGAATGACTGCTAATCATACGTAAAGATTACAACAATATAAACAATTCGATAAAAATTCTTGCCTATCTACCAAGAAATATTAAGAATAAAAATTCTTTCGGTCAAGATACTTATCGAGACATATTCATGACTCTTTCCAGTTTTAACTGCAATACGCAAAAATAGAATCTTTCCTCGTTAAAATTAACGAATTTCTTATGGCTACGGGCGGCGATGATGCGCGCAAAAGTTCATCGTTTGGCGAGCAATATGAACTGTTTACGTAGGCGCGTTGAGAGCGCAAACCGCCTTGTCGAACGGTACTGGTAACGACGTTATTACGGTTTTTGGGAAGGGGAAAACACGCCGGATGATTGGATGTTGGACCGGCCGAAGAAACGCTCTCCGCGCGATATTCGTGCGCTTCGTTGTTGCTCAGCTTCTCGTCCTTGAGTGTATCGCGCGTTGTCGTTGCGCGAGGATCGACACTGTCTACTTCTTCCGAATCAGACTTCCTTTTTTTCTTCGCGGAAGACTAAAAAAAAAAAAAACACAACAACTATGAGTCGCGCGACGAGAATCTTGATCTCGTGCATTTGCGTGTTTTTGCTAATCGACTACGGTGCGTTTTTTCGATTATCAGAATACGAGATCTATAGCTTTATCGTCGTTCTATTTTCGTCATTTGTTCCTCGACATTTGACCGCGCTTATGATTCGCAATTAGTTCGCTGATTTCGTTCTCTTGTTTTCTTTTATAGTCACCCCGTCCTTCTCTTCACCTGAGGAGCGTTACAACTTCTTCAACATCGACCTGCTTCAAGTGAGATTTTTAGTTTTTGATCGTCGATTCTTGTGTTTAGGATCTTTAACGATTTTAAAATCACTCCGCAGTCGGTGATAACCAACGTACCGAGCAACGTGGTAGTTTCGCCGGCTAGCGTCAAAGTTGCCCTAACTGCCCTGACCGAGGCGACCGAGGGCAGGACGAAGAGACAACTGCTCTCGACGCTCAGACTTCCCGCGGACATTCAGACCTCCAGATCGCTCTCGCAACGTTCGTTGGAGTCATTGAGAGTAATTAAAAAAAATTCTTAACAAGACTTCAAGAACTTTTTTTCAACTTGATTTTGACTCCTTTTCAGGTGAGTGGTAACGGTACAGAAGTTGACTCGCGGACGTTGCTATGGTCTTCCCTTGAGCTGCCGGTGAAGAACGATTACAGGAATGCCCTGGTGCAGTTCTACGGCGCGGACGTGGCACCTATAGATTTCAAGAATCCCGATTTTGCCATCAACTGCATCAACACCTGGGTGCGGAACATGACGAGGGGGAAAATCGACACTATAGTGGAACCGGGTAGTCTTCGATCCGATACTAAACTGGTTCTCACCTCGTCCATGTACTTCAAGGGTCAGTGGAAAAGGTCCTTCGACAAGGCAATGACCCGCGAGAGGTGCTTCTATGGCTTAGACAAGGCTTGTCACAATATGCCGATCATGGAGGATCAGGGATTGTATCGATTCGCTTATGTACCGTGGTTGAACGCTGAAGTGCTGGAGATTCCTTATTCGGTAGAAATTAATTTTCTTATTCAGTGGGGTCTAGATAAATCCATTTTACTGAATTATAATTAAATTTACCAGAATGGACGATTCTCCATGCTAATCTTCTTGTCAAAAGAAGAGGATTTGGATCAGAACTCTCAAGTTTTGTCAAAGGATTTGGCATTCATACCAATGTCTGTACTACTTTCGGGATTAGAGGAAACAGAGGTCCTTGTTTGGATACCGAAATTCAGTGTGGAAAGCAAACTTGATTTGAAACCTATTTTAGCTACTGTAAGTTGAATAATGTAAAATTAATCAATGCAGCCTATAGACGATCGATGTTATTCGTTTTAGATGGGTATTCGTGATCTGTTTGATAATAATGCTAATTTGGCTGGATTAGCAGATACTCCATTGCAAGTGAATAGTATGATACAGAATGCAAGAATAGATGTTGATGAATCTGGTACTGTCGCAGCAGCTGTTACTGGTAAGTTGTCGAATTTGTTGTTAGAAATCCATTTTTTTCATGTTGCATTACAAATTTTTTTAGGTCTTTCGGTTGTACCATTAATGGGATCTACAGTTCAAGCCTTCAGGGTGACACGTCCATTTGTGTTTATGATTGTTGATTTATATACTAATGCCACAATATTTGCTGGTCGTTTCATGCAACCAAACAAGATGGATAGACTGTGAGGAAGTTTTTAGCTCATAATTTCATTATATCTAGAATAAACATATACAATGAATCCTTTCATAAATTTAATACATTAAATTTCATAGAAATATCATACAATCATATCATGTAAGCGACGAGGAAAAAATACATTGAATAAAATACCAATAATTGAAGACAAAATAAATTTATGTTCACTATTTATTCAACCATCTTCAAGATTGTGTTTAAGCTATTAAATAATCAACTAATTTATTATTTACATTACTTTTCATAGTTATGTTTAATGTCATCCCACAATTTCTGCAACAGAAAAGAATGTAAGATTTGAGTATGTTATGCAATAACTACTAAATTGATAAAATATGATTCGAATACAAAGAAACAGAATCAGTATTAATTGAATAAATTACAATATTTTTGATCAAATTATGTTATAATATAACTAATAAAATAATAAAAGCTCATCTTTACTTACTCCTTTATTAATTGATTTGAACATTTCTTCTGCTACTAAATCGAATGTCCGTTCGAAGAAGAAACTTCCACCAACAATCGTCAAAGCGAAAGTGGACGTGCGTTTGAATAATAAATTGTAAACTGTTTTACTGAGAGACATTTTTATGAATGATTATTCCTAATTTTGAAGAAAGTGGAAATTTTAATTTTCCAATTTCCTAACCTCTGATGTTACAGTTACGTCTGCTCGATAAAAAATTTTTAACCTTCGATCAAATGAAGTAAGATGAGAAACTCGATGAACGTAATACTAACTTGTCCAATTACAATCTAACCCAATCTGACATGGTGATTCACACATGACAGTTTTTTGACATCTCTGGGAGACATCGGCCTCCAGAAAAAAAATATAAAAAACCGTTGCAAAATGTTCAGTGTCACAGAATAAAGAACTTAATTTCGGACTTTAAAAATTATCAGTGATGGAAGAAACTAATCAGAATAAAGTAGCAATGTCTGATATGGCTGCGAAAAACAATCATAATGAAGATGGACATAACCTGAAAATTCGGCGGAGACGTGTCAATGAAAATTTGAATGTTCCAGAGAACAGTGCTGCGTCGGATTACGATGACGTACCGATAGTTCAATTAGACGATTCCATCAATGCTTGGTACGATAATGACATACCTCGTGTACCCGACATTGCTGACCTTGGTTCGCCGGCAAAGCAGAATGGTGTCCTCGCGTCTGAGGACAAATCTAATGCAACTGTCAGTTCCTCAAAAAATTTCACACACAGGGAAAAAATGAAGATTGGTGTTATCAGGGGAACAATAAACAAACCAAATCTAACATATGGGGAACTGAAAAAACTTGGTTGGAGTAGCGAAGGATTTGTTAATGGTTTCTGCATTTTTATTGAGTTCTTAACACGCAATGAATATTTTTTTAATTTCTTGTCATTTGATAGATGACATAAGAAGAGTCTTATGGCCTAAATTATTGAGAATATCAAAACACGTACCAGTACCTGAAGATGAATTACAAAATGTACATACTTTAGTACCTAATGAAGTATATCAGCAAATTCTTAAGGATGTAGCCCGCAGTGGCAGTCATATTTCTTTAGATACACCAGAAGCAGAGATGGAAGAATTTCAAAGAAAATTGACTCAAATTATGTGCTGGGTGCTTCATAAACATCCTGAGTTAAAGTCAGTACATTTGTAATCATGATAATGTAATTTATATAATTGAATGTTAGTTTTGTTTATTTTTGATATTGGAACAATTAATAATAAAATAATAGTTATTACCAGGGGTACAACGATGTGGCAGCAACTGTACTCGTTGTTATGGGACTACAGAGTGGCTTACAAATTCTGGAGAATATTTCTATAGAGTTCCTAGAAAGATTCATGGAGAAGACAATGGAGAAAGTCAATCAAGAGCTGTTTTTTATATTTGCTCTATTGGATCGTGTACATCCAACTTTATTAGAACACTTAGAAAAGTAAACTGATTTTTTAAAATTTAAATATAATATAATCAGAAATTTATAGTGTTATTTCCTTTTACAGTGTGGAATTGTTTCCTCATTTTGCATTGGCAGAGTATACTACATGGTATGCTCATAAGTATGCGGAAAATCGAAAATTGCTCCACAGACTCTTTGATTACTTCCTAAGTTGTCCACCATTAATGCCACTTTATTTGAGTACTGTAATAGTTGCACATAGAGCCACCGAAATATTTAATACAACTCCTGACATGGGTCATACACATAAAGTGTTGTGCACAGTAAGGAAATTATTTATTCAGTTATATAGTATACATAGATGTCATTATTTTATGAAAAAAAATATTCTAGCTGCCAGATGATTTACCTTTTGAAACACTTTTAATGGAAGCAAAAGATTTATATAGAAGATTTCCTCCAGAATCCATTGCAAATGATGTAACGGATTACGATCATAAACGGCGGCGAAAGGAACAGGAATGGAAAGCAAAAGCAGAAGCTAGCCGTTTGGAAAATGAAAGACTACGAAAACTCAGAGTCGTACAATCTACCCCACGGATCCGTTATCGTATTGGAAATTATAAAACCATAACAGTCATGACTATATTGGCTTTGGGTTTATACGCATTTTTGAAAACATCATCGGGGCTTAACTGACGGTAGGATTTATTTCTTGCCGTAAGGCAAGAAATATTCCGTGAATTACGATCCTTTGCATTTTGGAGGAATCAACCGAAGGTGCGACTGATGTTACCAATGCAATATGGTCTGTTGAGAGGTATTCGAAGAAACTTGTTTGATATGTAATGAATATGCGAACATTCCTTATGCTGCCTTTATGTGTTCTGGTGGTCATACTTGAGCCTTTACGCATGAACAACTGAAATATTGTAATACAATAAGGCAGATTTTTAAAAATTAAGAAAGTAATAATAAATGAAAAGAAAGAGGCTGTCACAGTTATTTGATGAATCTGTAAAAATGTATAAATTAAACAAAAATATATATTTACAAAATTTTAGTTAAAATTTTGGTAATAATCGATGCCTTTATTGAAAACATAGAAATAAAAATTTTCACTTTTTGGTAAAATTTTATTTTCTTGTAATCCCTGTATTTTTTTTAATGTAATAAATATACATTATTATAAGTAGTTATACAAATGTATAGCATTCAGTTTTAGAAACTATTTAATATTAATATCACAAGTTGTATAGTTAAAGGTAATATGGTATGTTGTAACAATGACAAATGAAGCACAAACCTTGCATTCATTTTAAATTATGGAATTCAGATTACCCTATGAGGAATTTTGTAATATGTTTGTCGATGTTTCATTTATCAGTGTCTAATTTTAATGGCGAGTGCAATGTGATGTATGAAATACTAGTGATGTTATATTATTTATATTTGCCTCTACCTATCAAGTTGTTTTGCTTGAATTCTTAAAGGAAAATAATTAAAATTGTCTTATACAATAAATATATAAAATAAAATAGTAAAAAAATATGGCAAGCTAAATTGGGATCATGACGTATAAAACAATTATACCTACATGTGATGTCATTAAAATAATAAATTTCTGAAAAATTAGAGAGTCTCAACAATATTTACCTATCTATAATTTCATCCTATCTGACTTCGGCTAAGTCAGTTATATTTTTTGTACCTCGTAAAAATGAATACTTAACCAGTTTGTAGCTACCATATCAAGAATAGACTTTGATAAAAATAACTATAAACTTCAGAACCAAAATCTCTTATGTTTAGTAGGAGGAATTGTCAAGACAGATTTGATATAAGCTAGAACACTGTCATTTTTGAGAATTGCCATATGATCAACTTTAGGAAAAGCTTGACTATAGACTTTTTGCTTCTGTTTGCCATCCCAGTGTTTGCATCCTTCTAAACTCCTAATATTGACTGTCCCATCTCCATCACCAGGGAGGAGTTGAGGAGTTCCATCTATCGAAGTACCTGGCTTATAGAATAATCTAAGAGAAATAATAATGTATGTAGTTATTTTTGATTATTTACTTCACATAATAACAACATACTTTTCTACAGTATCCACTTGACTTCCATAAAGGCAATGAACTTCAACTCCAGGAGCAGTGAAATCTAACTGATATTTTTCATTATCTTTTCTAAACTCCCAACCATTTGGCACATCTATGTCACTAAATGATAATACAAAATAATGTGTTAAAAGTTTCATAAATATAAAACATTTAATAATACTTACATAAGATAATCATGTAAGTCAGCTAGAGTATAATTTTTGGTCTGTGTTTGTACTAATACTTCATTCTGTTTCCAGAATAAACTGGATGGTAAAAGCCATCCCAAACTTGGGTTTGTAATTTGTTCACTTTTCAAAACGCTCCCACGTAAAAGATATGCACCTAAATCATCACCTATAATATTCCCAAAAAACATTAATTTCAAAGATACAAAGAAAATTGATGAATATATATGCTTTTCAAATACCAATAGCAAAGACTTTAAGAGCCTTTACAGATCCACCCCAAACTCCAGCAAGAGTAATCAATGATTTTATATATGTATTTTTCCATTTCTGATTTTGACGCTGCAGGAAAATGAGTGACATAGGTCCTCCCATACTATGAGCTAATAAAGTTACTGGTGTATTATTATTCATTTTGTAAGTTTCTTCAACTAAATCTTTCAGCTTTACAAAAAATAATTCATTCTCATCTGAAAAGAAAATTTTTTTCATTATTCAATTTATTTATTTTATAAATATATTTTCATATTTAAAAATTTGGTAATCATACTTGGGCCTTTTCTAAAATCATAAGGAGCTCCTCGAAGAGAAATATTTCTAACATATCCTAAATCTTTTACTAGCATATCTCCTATATATCTGAAATAAGAACCAGGAGATGCTTTGCTAGGATCTAAATATTCTACCACAAAAGGATCGCCCCATCCTGGAATTCTGATATCCACACCATCTTGATTATAAGTTTTCCTAGTAACGTTATCATAATTCAGCTTTATATTATCTATCTGTAAAAGATAACAACAGCTCATTGTCATTTCTATCATTGCACAATTATAGCTTTTGTTTCAATTGCATTTACTCACCCAACAATCTATGACAAGGGGAACCAACAATTCTAAATTCAACCAAATATTAAAATAATCAGTCGAGATTTTTTCACAAATATAATGAACTGCTGAGGTTTTATTGAGTCTTGCTTCAACTTGACTTCCTCCATCTCCAGGTACTTAAGAGAAATAATTATTAAAAAAAATTTCTAGTTAGTAATATTTTTTTTAACAAACAATTAGCACTTACCTAATATGATAGGTGATCGCTGTGCGCTTTCGAGAGGCCAAGCTCGCGTCGTGCACGCAGAAATTGATAAATACGTAAGAGTTAATAGACCTAGGTGCATTGTTTACGCAACGAATCTGACACTGAAGCCCTTTTGAAGAATAAAAAGAAATGCTTTGTTCTATGAGATTAGTCTGTCTTTAAATATCAATTAGATATTTTTTAAACAGTAGAGTCACTCAACAAACACGTATCGTCGAATCTTGTATTTTCAAATCTCCGTGATGACTGGCAGCGCAGACGATGGACGTTTGTCGCAGTCACAACAACAGTCAGCTGATGACACACACAACTACATCTCGGGTGAATGGAAAATTGGTGGGGATAAGACAGAGACTTATTTTTATTACGAAACATCGCGTGAGCGTATTTCGTACTAGTTTCAAGATTTTTATCAGGCCAATGCATTTGTTTGTTTCTCGCTAGAATTTAAAAATAAAAAAGACGAGCCTTCCCTGAAAAACAGAATAGTTATCCAATGTTACAGAAATATGATTTTTACATTATCAAATAATATCACGTATTTTGTTTGCAATCGAATGTTTTTTCATTTTATCGTCTCGCTCTATGTAATGAAGCGCGTATTGATGTTTATGCAAAGATAATTCAAAGGAAAATTAATTGAATATTCGTCTTAATTAATCTGAAAATTAAAAAACATTATCTCAACCTTAAGGATTGAGATAGCATTTAAAGAGAGCAAAAAATATAAAATTCCTATTCCCTCAAGTTATATAAATTTGAATGAGAATCGAAAATGTATTCTAATCTTTTTTATCGCTGACCATTCAGATGTTGGATCAATTTTTGGTACCATGCACCTTTTGACACGATGGATTGACGCTTCGCATGCGCTTGTGTTTCTAACCTCAAATAGTCGAGCGCCTTGGAGATCACGAAAACGTCCAGGTCGCTCCAGCGAGTCACTTCGTCTACGCGAGCAATTAGTGAAATAAATTTTCATTTTTGGTTTTAACTATGGCCGATATGAAGCAAGACCACAAGCCCGAGGATGCGGAGAATTACGCGATGGATAACAACGCCGATCCGAAAAACATGCAGGAATTGACGCAATACGTAAATATAAGATTTTACTCGAGATTATTACCGACTATTGAAAGCTTATCGTTGAACATTCGATTCTTTTTTTATTGTAGGTCCAAACGCTGTTGCAAAACATGCAAGAAAAATTTCAAACCATGTCCGATCAGATCATCGGAAGAAATATCCTTTTTTAACAACTGTCAAATCAGTTAACCTAACCTCAATTTTTTTTTCTTATTTGTTCTTATTTTTTTATAAAATCGATTACAAATTGATTCCTTAGCTAAAGCTACTAGATGAAATGGGAAACAGAATAGACGACCTCGAGAAGAACATTGCAGATTTGATGACACAAGCAGGCGTGGAGGGAGGTGAAAAGTAAACAAAACGCTTGGCTTTGTAGCATCATTGAGAATCACGCGTGCACACCCAATTACTTTTCGCGCAACGAACCATTTATATCGCATTAAGACTATCATTAAGTATTGTCATATTTATACAGCTATCAACACACATTCTTTTATTGTTACATTGAATAATAAAATTCAAACTTTTCTGTAATAATATTTTTCTACCCTTTCATTATCAATGGACTTTATGTAAAACGTTTAAAAAAATTTTCCTCTTAATATACCTTTAATTATTATTACCTATATTTAACATTAGGTAACTTGAAGTTACGATTATTTAAAAAATTCGTGGATAGATTTTTCGAGCAAGCTGGAATTGGTGGAACAGGTCGAATGATAATACTTTTGCCTCTGCGACGATTCTTTCTTGTAGTCTATACGTACAAAAAAGTTATTAAAATAACAATTCAATTAAGCGGATTTGTGTCGCGTTCTCACTGGGCGGTGATCACGAGTAGATTCCGATTCTGTTTCTTCGGTGCTCTCGTCGTTGTATTCTTCTATCTGGACGGAATCCGATGAATTTGTTCGGGCGGTTTTAACCGAATCCTAAAAATTTATTCGAAAATAAAACTTACTTTTGAAGAAAATTAGCGAAAAATCGAGATTTTAAAAAATACCGTTTCTTGAGCGGTTTTTTGTTGAATCTTAGGCGAGGAGGTAAATCTGGTGGCGAGGTTGGTCAAAGAATAAGCCTGACGGAAAGACGTTCTTCCTACTGTGTCGAGTCTTATAGCAGTATCAGGTAAGCGCATCGTCTCACGAAATTCCTGACGAAAAAAAATTTATCAGAATAAAGAAACTCCAGTTTAATCTAATTATCAATTTTTTACCCCATTCATAGTTCCTCGTGCAGATTGAAAGTCCTGTACATTGTTTAGAAAAAAAATTTTCTAGCAATTATTTTAGTGATATAAAAATACGAAAATCACCTCGAGATCCTTGGTTTCGTCAATTTCAGAAATATCTTGGTAAGCTTTCGTCAGAAGCTCGATCGCTTTTGTGTGGAAGCTCAACTCGATCGTCACGAAGTCGAGCAGGAGAGTCTTGACGTCGTGCAATTTCCGTTTCTCGAATGTGTCGATTTGATCCTCTAAGCCCTTGACGACACGTGAGACTTCGACGGATGCCTTCATTAGCTCGGATTCCGCCTGAGACTGGTGTTAATTAAATCACAATATTAATAATAATAGTTATAAATAAATATTAAAAAAAAAAAAACTTGTCAAGATTTTTTATCAATTACAATCATCTGCCGATTTCTAGGATTCCGCTCCCTGACCCGATCCAGTTGCCTCCTCCTGGAAAGTTCTTTATCTCTTGCGTTGAAAGTATTCTTGACATCTTCGCGCGCGTGTTTACAAATCGTCGCGTATTGCGACAAAGGGGCGACAATTTTGCTGTCCAGCCTTTGAACCTCTGCATCCCTGCGAGAACTCGGAATGTACCTCGAGCATTTTTTAAATGAAAAAAAATTTTTTTTATCTTACTTATAATCGCCAATTACAGAGAGTGTCACAGAAAAATTCGTCAAGCCATTACGGAGGGTGCGATTTATGGTCTCGCTCTCAGCGTAGATTTGCAGTACTTTTGCCAATTCGTCGTTTTTATCCCTCAATCTGCGAAATTTTTTACAGAAATTGAGGGAAAGCGGGAAGACAATCGATACGAGAAATTTATTGATCCTACCTGGCTGCTTTCCTGGTGAACGCAGCGAACGCCGAACAAAGTTCAGCGAAATGTTTTTCCACTCCGGCTATCCGATCTTGGACGAATTTTGCTTCTTGCTCGCTAAAGACGCGAAACGCGAACACGAAAAATATCGAGATTAAACATTTTGGATTGAGAAATTTTTTTAAATAATCCACGATTATTCCTCACCAGACGCTGCTTTGCGATCTAACGCGAAGCATATTCGATTATTATCGAGCTGTCAACTTTTACACGATGAATGATAAGAACGAAGAGACGACGCTTTTCGTTTGACAAAACACACAAATATAATGACAGTTAGGTTGATGGCAGGTGTTATGGTTGCCGGCAGGTGAGGTCAGGGACGTGCGTTGGTCTGTCGGAACCCTGTGTCGTATAAATAATTTCATTTTATTTCATTAAACAAATTTTTACATTTATACATCTCGAGGTAGAAAAATAATACTTTGTACAGTATGATTAAGGCGAATGCGGTTAATACTCTACCACAGCGAATGAGTGCCCTGACCCGGCGCCTATCAGGACAGCATTTTTCACTATTGGTTTCTCGAGGGCTTCAGAGAGACTCACGACATGTTGGCCTGGAAGCATTCCACAACTACCGTGTTCGTTCCACCCCCAACAATATACATTTCCTGATTCTAAAGTAAAAAATTTAATTAAATTACCTCTTTTTATATTAATTTATCAAATAGATTACTATAGTTAATTGATACCAGTGAGAACAATGTTATGACCCGAGCCAGCGGCCACTTGTTTCAATTTCTCCCGAAAATCCACATTGACTGGTTGCCGAATAATCGTCTCATCTCGATCACTCACTTGCTTGAAGTTGTTTCTACCCCAAGCAAATAAGCTGCCGTCTGTGAAAGAATTTCGACTCGCGTTAGTCGGTAAATTTTAGAAATTCTCGTTATACGATTAGTTCAGGTGCACCTTCATGCAGCACAGAGTGATGCCATCCCATGTACAACTCGCTATTTTCCTTGACAATTATCTCACTAGGGGAGGGAGACTTCGGCGCACAGAAATCGACGTTGTTATCCACAGGCGAGCCCAACTGTGAAAATTTATCATCACCCCAACCGTAGAGCGTGCCATCCGATTGCGCTGCTAGACTCGAGTGTTCGCCGCATGCGATTTTTCTAACGTCCTTGAGGTTTGGAACTGAGAAATTAATATAGAAATTAAAAATTAAAGTAGGGTTAAATACTTATTTTTTATAGTAATGTTTGCACCTCGGATGCAGTAGCGCATGATAAAAGGTAAACAAACCTTTTTTGAACCCGCAGGTATCGTTGCCGGTAAACCCAAGTTGGCCTTTTTTGTTAAAGCCCGTCCCAAGGACGACCTTGTCATTACCAGAAATAATTAAGCAGTGCCTGAGTCCCATTGACACCTGGCACGCTTCTATCGATGTTTTGTGCGGTTTACCGAATGATCTCGAAGATTTATCCTCCCCAAGTTGACCGTAACGGTTACAACCCCATACAAACAGGGAATTATCGCTGGAAACAGCAGCGGAGCTGTCCCAACCGCAAGCGATGTCAACAATATTCTCCAACTCGTTGATTTTTGCGAATTTCGATAAGTTTGTTTCACCGGGTATACCAACCTGGCCGCCGCTGTTCCATCCGCAAGAATAAACGTAACCGGCTTTATCAAGCACGAGCGTATGTCCTCCATTTCCGACTATTTTTTTTATCGAACCTGGTTCCAGGGGGCATTCCGATAAATCGACTTCTTTTGGAAAGCTGCATTCTTCTGACTTTATACCTTGCCCGAGTTGACCGTGAGAATTCGCGCCCTTCCGATAAGCAAACGTGAATTGAATTGAATTTCAAGATAAATACTGCTTTATCTTATTTATTTTTTATTTTATATACTATAGGACATTAAATATCGCCATAGTTTAAAATTTAGACGTACTAATTACTGATCGAGAAATTCGAATGAACTCGTGTCGATGACAAGCTAAATGAAGGTTGTTAGGAGATTAATTGATTTTAATGATTCTGTATTAGATCCAATAAAAAATAATTTTGTTATATTCACCCATGAACATAATTTGTATTGCGGCATTGTTAAAATTTTATGGTTTTTTCGAATTTGTGATTTTTCTTGGTTAAGTCACATGCTGCGTGCGGATTAAGCGGTCACGGCTAACGTTCCAAACAGCTGACAAAAGTCGCGCATGCGCATGAACTCATATATTCAAATTGAAGTTGGCCACATTTGTTTTACCGGGTTAATAGGTTTATTATTGTGTACATACGAGATGTGCATCATTTACAGTTGACAAGTTAATTATTGATAAGTTTTATCACAAGAGATGATTACTTCATAGTGAATTTTCTCTGCTATAATTTTTTATTTAATTTGTAAAATCAATAATCAAATATGGAGATCTCTGGTATCAAATTTGATATTAAAGAGGTTAAATTGGATTTGATGAGAGCTATTTTTCAATGTTCCCAACGTGGTTTATTACATTCTGCAAAATGGTATATTGTAATGCATATTCTAATTGATCAAAACGTTGTTGTCATTACTTAACGATTTTTCAGGCTATCAGAATTAAATTTTTCATTAAAAGACGTAGTTGTGGATTCCCATGAAATGACTACTGATTTACTTGAAATAAATGAAGACCACGATAGATATATCTTGGCTAAAGCCTATTTCGATTTAAAAGAGTACGATAGAGCTGCTTATTTTACTGAACAGTGTCAAACACCAAAAGCCAGATTTATACATCTTTATTCAGGCTATCTGTCCGGAGAGAAAAAAAGGATAGATGATATGACGGATGTTCCACCAGATCCTACCGAAAATGAAAATTTAAAATTATTATGCTCAAACTTGAGAAAAGATCATTTAGCAGGAAAATTGGATGGCTTTGGACTTTATCTATTTGGCGTAACTCTGAAGAAGTTGCAACTTAATAGAGAAGCATTAGATGTTTTAGTTGATTCGGTTCATAAAGAACCTATGCATTGGGGAAGTTGGTTAGAATTGGTATCTTTGGTTACGGACAGAGAGAAATTAGAAAGCTTAACGTTACCAAACCATTGGATAAAACAATTTTTCTTGGCCCATATGTTCTTAGAGTTACAGTTAATTGATGAAGGTTTAACTTTATATTGTGAATTACAGTCTATGGGTTTTGAAAAAAATGGTTATGTATTGGCACAAACAGCCATTGCAGTTCATTATAAACGAGGTAAAGCTTTTAAAAATTGATCTTTATATAATTGTATACCAAACTTTAATTTGAGACTTTATACAGATGCGGATAATGCAATTGAAACATTTAAAAAAATCATCAAAGATGACCCATATTGTCTTGATAATATGGATTTGTATTCCAATCTCTTATATGTAAAAGAAATGAAAGTAGAGTTAGCTCATTTAGCTCATCGTGCAACAGAAATAGATAAATACAGATTAGAAACTTGTTGTATAGTAGGTTTGTGAAATTTTCCTTTGACTATTTCAGTTAATATTGGTTGATAAAATTACCTATGAAGTTCGATTTTAGGAAATTACTATAGTTTAAGAGCTGATCACCAAAAAGCAGTAATGTATTTTCACAGAGCATTGAAGCTCAATCCTCAGTATATTTCCGCTTGGACATTACTGGGTCATGAATTTATGGAGATGAAAAATACAAATGGAGCAATCCACAGTTATCGTCAAGCTATCGGTATATATGCCATTGATAATTTACATGTTAGTTGAATAAATAATTATATTTTTTCAATTTATTAGAGGTGAATAGACGAGACTACAGAGCTTGGTATGGTTTAGGTCAAACATATGAAATATTGAAAATGCCATTCTATGGACTTTATTACTACAAACAAGCTCAATTATTGAGACCCCATGATAGTAGAATGGTACTTGCTTTGGGTGAAGCTTACGAGAAACAAGATAAGATTCAAGATGCTCTTAAGTGTTACTATAAAGCATGCAATTTAGGTGATATAGAAGGAATGGCATTGATTAAATTAGCTACGTAAGTTATTAACTCTCTAAAAATTTTGTTTTTAATATATTATGTGAAAAATCGGTTTCTTACTAATAGTATTTTTTTTTAGGCTTTATGAAAAATTGGGAGAACACGATCATGCTGCCGCTGCTTACACAGAATTTGTCATGGATGAATTCCGAAATGCTGATAGAATGGAAATAAGCCATGCTTATAAATATCTCACACAATATCATTTAAAACGAGATCAGTTGGATCAAGCTAATCATTATGCGCAGAAGTGTCTTCAATTTGATGAGACCAAAGAAGAAGCAAAAGCGCTATTAAGAACAATTGCACAAAAGAGAGTTAAAGTTGAAGAAAATCCTATGGTTATTGAAGATATGAACGAAACCGACCCAGTTATGCAGCAAGAAACCCGACCTGATGTCATTCCTGGAAGTCAATTATCGCCAATGAATCTATCTTTTACACCTACTCCTTGAATATTATCAAGAATATTTCAATGAGGAATTTAACCGCGTTTGAATATTTTGTACATAATAATTTTTTAAATAAACCTTAATTTGATTTTTTTTTGTTCCTATTTTTTCATTGTCGTTTACTTTTTCTTACTTAACTTAATGCATAACGAAATAGGGAAAAAGATTAGAGTTTGAAATATATATTTCTATGTACAAATTTATTAAGTATTTAAATTACTTACAACACTATATTAAAACTAAAATTAACATTCAAATCAAAATTAAAATGCTATTATTTGTACAATCTTCAAAGTGATGATACAATTGATATTCTACTTCACTAGAATTTTCTTCTTCGGCAGCCCTTCTTCGGTGATGACAGTCTGACCGAGCGGCTCTGCCGAATCTCGTTCTTGAAATCTTTATAGTCGCCAAGTTCATCGAGCATGACGTCAAATGCAGCGTCAATGTTGTGCGTCACCAGAGGTGGCTGTGTTGTAGCATTCTCAGCCTCTACTACAGCAGCTGGGCTCACTGGTGAATTATTGTAGTAGTCTGTGTCGACTGGTTCTGGAATTGCCGATGCTGCACTCGTTAAATCCTCTGCTGTATGTTTTATGTCGTTGAGGATGAATTCACGCTTTTCTGATCTACTCTTGTGATGACGGCGGTATCGTCGATATTTCTCTGTCAATGTTTGAAGGCGTTCGTCAAGTCGAACTTCGTCTTGTTTCTTATTAGCGCTCGTGGAGCTAACCGTCGGCTTATCCGTTCGACGTTGGGAATTGTCACGCTTATTTTGAACTTTGTTGTGTTTGTGTTTTTCATCTGTGTTGATCACACGAACGCGTTCGCCTGTTTGATTACCGTTACTGTTGGCCTCTTCAGTGTCACTCCAGGTCGAAGAGATATCGCTGTGATATGGCTCGTGCGTACGATGCGAAGCCGGGTTGTCCAGCGGTGGCCTAATCTCGGACTTTTTGACTCCAGCTTGAAGATTCGGAGCGCGAGAATCTTTACTTTCGATTCTTACATTCATGTGGCTGTTGTAAGAGTTAGGTAGACAGTGGGAATCAAACTCAGTAAAATTCTCATCAGAAGATATATCTGAACAGTCCTCGTAGTGTGGCTTTTTGGGTTGGTGTAGCACTGGAGAATCTTCCACGGCATTCTCGTTCGAGGGTGTCACTACTTCTTCCGCTGAAGCCGGAGAGTCCTCGATAGATGGCCTCTTTCGTTTTCTGGACTCTCGCAGTACTGGCGAAATTTTCACGACCTCCTCGTTCGAGAATTTCGCTTTTTTTGCGGAATCATACGAATAGTAATCAGATTCAGGAATTCCGTTAGTGTGTATTCTCGGTACTTGAATGGCCAGCGGAATTTCCACGCGCTCCTCGTTCGAGGGTATCGCCACTTCATCCGGTGAAGCCAGAGAGTCATCAATGGCTGGTCCCTTTCGTTTTCTGGACAGTCGCAGTACTGGCGAAATTTTCACGATCTCCTGATGCCCGTATATCTCTACCTCGTGATGACTGAATTTCGATTGGTGGTTCGCCAAGAATCGATTCGAATAGTAAACAGATACATGGCATCGGTTTTTTCGTTTTTCGCATTTTTGTAGTACTGGCGAATTTTCTCCGACCTCCCCGTTTGAGGCTATCGCGACTTCGTTCGATTGAGCTGTAGGGTCCTTGTTGAATTTTTCTACATCTGACGAAGCAGGAGTCTCACTGTCCCAGAATGTCACTGACGATTCATTGGAAGAATCTGAACAGAAGGAGTAACTAGGCTCACCGCATGAGTATATTCGCTTACTTGGTTCTTGTGGCTCCGGCGAATTTTTGACGGCCCTCTCGTTTGAGGGTACCACGACTTCGTTCGATGCAGCTGGAGCTTCTACTTCTGGCGAAGAAGGTCTCTTCCTGTCCCAGACTATGGCTATTTCATCGGATTCGTCCGAATAGCAATTTTGAATGTATCTAGTAGACTGTATTACTGGTTCTTGTAATACTGACAACTGTAACACGTCCGTCTCGTCTGAGTGAATCACTAATTCGTTCGATTCAGTTGGAGGGTCCTCATTGGATTCTTCTACTGCTGGCGAAGCAGGACGCTCCATGTCCGCGAATATGATCATTTCATCGGATTCGTCAGAATAGTAATTAGATTCAACGTGTGGGTTTATTTGTCTACTTGGTCTTTGTAGTACTCGTGAATTTTCCGCGACTACTTGGTCCTGGGATATCGCTGTTTCATTCGATTCTTCTACAGCCGTCTCGTTTGAGTGTGTCGCTTCTTCGTGATAATCGAGATTCGATTGGCGCCTTGCCGCTAATTGTTTCGAATATAAATCACATACATTGCACCCGTTTTGACATATTGCGCATTCTCTTGGCACTGGCCGAGCTTCCACGACCTCCTGAACCGGCGGTGCCACTGCTTCGCCCGATATGTCCGGATAATTATTAGATCGGTATGGGTAGGCGTTTAGGTTTATTCGTACACTTGGTTCTCGCAGTACCAATGGATTTTCCACGGCCGCCTGATTTGAACGCATCAGTACTTCGTGATAACCAAGATTCGGTTGGACGAATTCACCCGAATAGTAATAAGGTTGACTGGATGGGTTAATTTGTGCACTTGTTTCGTGTAGCAAAGGTCGTAAATTTTCCACGTCCACCCCGTTTGGGTGTATCGCTACTTCGTGGTCATATAGATTCGGTTGGTGGTTTGCCACGAATTCATGCCAAGAGTAACGAGGTTCATGGTGTCCGTAATTTCGTTCGCTGTATTCCCGTAGCATCGGCAAAACTTCCACAGCCCCCTGGTTCTGCGGTATCAGTATTTCATCCCGTTCGTTCGAATAGTAATTAGAATCAACGTATAGGCTTATTGGTCTACTAGGTCTTTCTAGCCCTGGCAAAACTTGCACGGCCCCCTGGTTCTGCGGTATCAGTAGTTCATCCGATTCGTTGGAATAGTAATTATATTCAACGAACGGGCTGATTTGTCTAGGTCTTTGTAGTACTCGCGAATTTTCCACGACTGCCTGATCCTGGGGTATCGCTATTTCATCCGATTCGTCCGAATAGTAATTAGATACAACGTACGGGTTAATACGTACGGTTGGTCTTTGTGGTGCTGCCAAATTTTCCATAGCCGCCTCGTTTGAGGGTATCGCTACTTCGTTCGATTCAGCTGGAGGGTCCTCGTTGGATTCTTCTACTGCTGGCGAAGGAGGTCCCTCCCTGTCTGCGAATATCACTGCTTCATCGGATTCATCCGAATAGGAATGATTTTGACAGTGTCTGGTAGGCTGGGTTATCGGTTCTTGTGGTAGTTCCGAAGCTGCTATCCTCTCGACCTCGTAGTTAATGTAGTCTCCCACACTCAAGTAGTACACTGAATAATCCATCTTAATTGATTGTTTATAATAAAACTTTTGTACTGCACTGAACTTTAGCTATTGCTATCACGAGTTGTATACTTGATTGTATATACGAAAACTTTATTACTGCCCCTAAACTTCGGCTACTACTATCTGAATTTGTACACTGCGGAGAGGTTCAACTCAAGAGCAAAACTAAATGTGAAGCTCTATGCGCAATTCCCTTAAATACCCTTTGCACGGACCCAGGGAAACTCCAGTTTTAAAAACCCCCACTCTTTCCCCTTCCTAAAAATTTTAACATTGAAAACCAATCGTAAAAATGCTTTGGAGTTTCCTGGTTTAGCCATTGCGAAAGATGCCCGCTGAGACACTTCGGGTAGCAGTGGGAGCTTATTACTAAGGGTTGTTCTAGAAAGTGATTTGATCATTTTCAAACGGACAGTATTACCTCTCGACAAAATGATTACGTTGTACCGGAATGCAATGTTTATATAAGTACAATTACTTATCGTAAATAATGGAGGAGATAGTTTTAGCGAAAAAGAAGAAACAGTGGCTATTCCTTCCGATATTGGTAAAAATTATAATGATAACTGCCAAAAAAGAGCCGAAGACCTAAGGTAAATCGAAGGTTGTTGGGGGCGTGCGCCAATTCGCTCCAGGGGTGCCTCGAATTGGGCCGTTGTCAACGGTCAGCAAAAAGGTGTTAGTGTGGCAAACTCCATCGACCGTAACGGTCTTCTTGAAAATCGAATATATCGTACTTTCTCTAATATACATGCTTGGCACGAAACGACCGATATTGTTGATATCAACAAATATGGTGACATTTTTTCCAGCTACAAGTCAAAATTGTTGATTGCTGTTAACTGTTACAATCCTGTCAAAGTGTGAACCACAGGGGTTATTCAAGGTCCATAGCGCGTCCCTGACGTTGCTCCTGTGCAGTCCATTTCCCCAGTAAAGGTCAACAATTATTTCCGGTAGTTAGTGGTAATCACCTGTACCCCAAAGTCCAAAAAATCCATCAGATCTGTACAGTAAATTTTAAGTCAGTACATATAATATTGCTAATAACAATTGAATTTTGAATTAATACTTACAAATACGAGTGAATAAGTTTGCAAATGAATAGCTAAATTTTTCAAAATATTTAACCGCGTGAAAAATCAATGAAGCATGACAGAGAAATATTATCAAAACTATAACCACTTGCGGAAAATTACCGGCTCGTCAATAGTAGAGTAGGATCGCATCAATGCCCGATTGCGTGCTATCGATAATTGTCACCGACCAATTCTGTGCTTCGTCGAGCGTCGAATCGACGACACGTAGGATTGATATTCCATCGGTATTATTGCCCGGCAGCGCTCGGGTGCGCAAAACATACTTTGACAAAACCAACCAAAAGTTACCTGGAGAAACAAAAATAAAAATTAGAGGAATTTTCGCATTGTCGCTCAGTGAGGGAATTCTAACGAAGTATCATTACGGGAAAAAAATCTGCAAGAGCGATATAGCACGTGAATCGGTGTATCAGATACGCGTTACTGCGTGTTCTCGTGTTTTCGTAGATTCACGTCTTTCGACGCTCGACGGCTTTGTTAATATATATACGTGTTTATAGACGTATATACCCGCGGTAGCGCTTTTTTAACGATTATGGAACTCAGTTATGGGCACGAACTCACGCAAACATCGTTCTCTCCGTCTCGCTTCCTCCAACTCGTTCCTTCTGTGCTCACGCGAGTCGGCCACGGTGGAGGATCGGCAAGAGGTTCGGGCGCACGCACGCGAATCACGCACTCACGCACGCAAGGAAATTCTTTTTCTTCCTCTCTCTCCTTCATCTTTTTCTCGATTTATTTTTCTGCCATATTCCCGAGTCACGTATGGCCTCGACAGTGCACGATCGAACGTTGTTCTAACCACATCGTTTTTTGCATCGAGAACTTTTTCCTCGATACTCGAACTTTTCCATCATAACTGCTGATTAGGATTTGGTAATTCTGTTTAAATAACGCGAGTTCTTGCGAAAATACTGCACTTATATCAACGTAACAATTTTTATCCGTAGTTCTATCCATTACAATTTGTATTCGTATAACAGGTTAATATACATATAGATAATAGAACAACGGGGTACCGCCGGTTACCATGTCGAATGAGAGATCATTAAAGAGAAAAATTCTCACTATCCTTAGTATCGATATTTTTTTGAACTCATGAAATTAAAATCGACTGCGATAATTATTTTGCGCTTATTCTCACTTTAAATTGGAGAATAATATTGTGCCGATATTAATATGTTAGATATAGACTCGATTTGAGTAGTATTGTCCGTTAAAAATCGAAAAATAGTTACTATTTATAAATTCAGAAAATACATATCTAGGTAGTAATAATAAGCATAAAAAATAAAAAAAAATCATTAATCATTTTTTGATACGCTTGAATTTACAGAACGGAGCTCAGTTCACGGATAGTACGAATTTGGCGGGCTTCGGAGAAACGAGCGGCCATTTTTTGTCCGTTAACGCTCCCGCCACCCACCTTCCCTCCCGCCATTTCTCCCTCAGAATTCGCGATGTTTGTACGTGTGCCTGGCACGATTAACGTGCCTTCGTCGTGATTGTGTCCGAAACGTCGTTGTCGACCGTAATCGTCGTCGTGTGTACTCGACAACCTAAAGTTTATGTTAACGACGAAAAAGACAAGTAACGGTAACCGCGTACTCGTAAAAATTGTGAAAAAAAATCGCGCGTTCGATCGATAAAAGTCTTTCGCGGGCAGTCAGCACGCGCGTTGTGTGTGTAGTACGTGTGTTGTTGGTTTCGGGAGTGTTGTTTTTTTTATTTCGTTCGCGACGACGGGACGCAACGGGCGCGTCATGTCAAGTCAAATATGCCTCAAGTGGAACAGTTTTTTAAGCAACATCGCAACGAGCTTCGAAAGCCTTTGGGAGGAAGAAGGCCTGGTGGATGTTACACTTGCGAGTGACGGACAATGCCTGACCGCGCACAAGGTCATATTGTCAGCAAGCAGTCCTTTCTTCAAAAAGGTCTTTCAGGTATACGATGGCATTGACATGACAGATGAATAATTTAGAAAAGGTTTATTTTCAAGGATCTCTGTAACTAATACTGTCTACTCCCGGTTTAACGTTTCGAAGATACCTGTTGTTTATGTTGTTATTATGAAACGTCCTACCTGAAACTACAGCGTAGTTTTTTTTAAATAATTTATTAGTATATAGAAATGAATTGATTTGAAAATTTTTTAACTTATTTATGTTAACCTTTTTCGTATGTTTTCAGACGAATCCGTGTCAACATCCTGTTATAATACTTCAGGATGTGCATTTTAGTGAACTAGAGGCTCTTCTTATTTTTATATATAAGGGTGAAGTCAATATCGAACAGAAAAATCTCCCAGCACTTTTGAAAGCTGCAGAGACCCTACAAATAAGAGGTCTCTCTGGTGGTGACATATTTGCTAAAGAATCATATAAAAGGCTAGCGGAATTGGAACAATCTTCATCTGATGATGTACCACTATCTAAAGATGAAATACCAAAGAAAAAGACAAAAATTAATAAAACGCAACAGAATAATTCAATTTTGGAGAAAGCGTTGACACCTAGGATATCGCAGTCTGAGAATACAAATGAGTCAACCACAAGCGAACACAGTGAAAAAGATTCAGACTATCTTATGCATGATACTTTACCCAATCCAGTATACCATCGATTAGAGATGAAAGTTAGTCGCAAATATCGCCAATTATTTTACAAATTCTTTGACTAACAATAGTTTTGTATTTTTAGATAGAACCATTGGAAGTAACTGCTGATGAATTACAGAAAAGATCTCCTGCTCAGGAAGATAACGCAGACCGACTGGATACTGGTCAAGGAGATGGAAATCAAGGTAAGTCATAATTGAAACGAGACACTGCTGTTGTAGTAATTAATTTCTACAATTGTTTATGGTTAAAATGGAAGTGTCTACATTTCTGAAGCTTTCTTTTTTACTATTTTGCTAAGCATTCGTGACATTTCATGAAACAAAAAAATGCAACCTACTACCTCATTTGAACAGTAATTGGGTACAAACCACTGCCATCATGGGTCAATTTCTGTTTGCTTTTTTGGATTGCTACTTTTTTTAACATAATTAAGATTTTGTTGTAATTGATGTGCAAAATTCATTTCATCTTTTTTTAAAATGCTTTTCACTTCAAATACTGTATTATAGGCAAATCTAAACTGAGAAAAGTACTCGATTCTACTATTCAGAAAAACCCCCTTTTTTCTCGGGTTTTCTTTCATTTTTGCACTTGTTTACTCTTTTTTTTATAGCTTACACTATGAAAATTTTTTTCGATCACAATTCGATGCACCTCACGTTGTGTTTGTGCTTGTGTATGCGTGTGTGTATTTGTGTCAATTTGAGGAGTCGTTTAAAGCGACACATGTGATGATATGTTGTGTCAGGGTCTGGGAACAGCCCTGCCGAAGACATATCCGGTTTATCGGGGTTATCCGGCCTAACTGGATTCTCAGACGTGAAGCCACTGCTTTACGCTTATCAACAGCTACCTTACGCCGATTTGCTGCCAAGCCCCGACATAATATCAACGTGGGCATCCTCGCGTCCCATGGATCATTTAGCCTGCGACCTTATGAAGATCCTTTTTACCCCCGAGGAGAGGATACTTTGCAATGTGAATGGGAAAATGGGGAAACAACAGTTCGACAGCAACAAGATACATCTTATTCGAGAGGTACTGCTGCATTTCAGTGGAATTGCGCCAAACAGCGTGGAATGGGAAGAGGCATGGAAGAACTGCGTTACAAAAATTGATACTAGTAATAGGGGTCTGAAAAGGTATCTGTTTCAAAGGCGCTCGGTATACACCCAATGACTAGGGCGTTTCAGGTCAGGGGTAAAACGAAAGCGTTTTCACTGGCTAGAATAAAAAGAGATTTCGTAAATGACGAGAGAAAATTGGATTTAGTACACAAAGTTTTGCTAAATTTCGTACTAATCTGGAACTGTATATGGTTATAGGTATTACTCATTTTTTTAATGAGTTACAATTCAAAGTACATTGTTTTTTCTTTGTTTAATGCAATCAAGATTTTAATTTTATAAATTGATGAAATTTGAAATATTTTTATTAAACTCGAGTCAAAATGTATATCAAATTTTATGTATAATTTCTATATTTATTTAATTTTTACGCAATTGAAAACAGTTGCGCCGTGATGGCAGAACGTTCATGAACAAATTGAACGTGATACATAGGTACAATAGAACTTAGACTGATGAACAAAATAAAAAAATTATAAGCGTCTCGATCGTTCGAAACTTACTGATGTCTTTTAGCAATGAATTTCTGGTCGATATTATTCGTAATTAATCTCGTAGGTATTGTAAAAAATGTAACACAGCCAGAATAATTGCTCGAACTGACGTAAAATTCGTAAGAACATATGTAAAGTAAAACAAAAAAAGGAAAATTACAAAAAAATAAATAGAAGTAAATAAAAAGCTACACGTATGAGACGTAGATTGACATCTATTATAATAAAATAAAACGAAAGAATCTGAAGCACGCGCTTGCGAGTAGATAATATACCAAATATGCGCACGCTGTTGAGAATATAAAATGAAAAATATTTTTAATCGTCCACAAAACGGATCTCTGTGAAAAAAAGTTTAAATCGACATTTAACAGTCGAGAGATAATCGAGTCGGTGATAGGCAAAGAATATCGATAGCTCCAATTCACGTTATTTGTTTGTACTATTTTTTTTTTACTTGCTTCTCGCGTGCAAATGATCGGGCGATCCCGAACTTTCTTACCTCCTTGACGTTGTAAATTTATTACTTCTGCTGTCTCTTTCGTTTGTTGCTTCGAAGCGAATCTTTGCGTGCTTTCTTGAAGCTCGTTTTGTACATTCAAGAACCGACTCGATTATCGATTCGATTCAACTGGCTCGATTTGAATGATGTAAAAGAAATGAAATGTGGCTATACAGTTAGATATGCTGCAGTGAGCGCAGACGATTTTACGAGCTTGAATTTTAGATCTTTTGCATACGTGTTTTGTATGCAAAACATCTATCATGCCGTATTAATTAAAAAGAAAATAATTTGTGAGTAATGCATTGAAAAAACATATTCGTGTATCGCGAGGCATTCCTAGAGTAGACGATGAAATCCGACTTGTTTTATTTAAGAAAGTAGCTTTAATATCGGCGCTCACTGTAATTACAAAAGAAAGAAAATATTTACATTGTACATAAATGCGTTAATATTTAAGAGTAATATTTAATAAGAGGCGCTCACGTTGTTGTAATTATTTCTTGATATTTTATTGCGCCACTGTACAGTTTTATTTTATTAACATTTGTTTTGTTATTATGTGTTTAATTTACGATAGTACTATAGTTGTATATGAAGTTCCAAAGTCGTTAAATCGGATTTCATTTGACTACGCTGAAAGAATTTTTTTTTGAACTGTGATTTATTTTTTATAATAGAGGCCTATATAGTGAATAGAGAACATTTACGCTTAATTAAACTATGGAAGTAAATACGTAGGAATCATACTACATGTGATAACTTTAAAATTAATTTATTGTGATTCTTTACATTGCAAGTGCAATTCTATTGTTATTCAATTTATATTTAAGAAATCGAGTTGTTTGTTAACAGTTGTAGGAATTTAATATGGTGCAATATCGATACTTTCATGGCCTTCGATGCTTAAACATTCGTTTTAGGCCTAGACTTCTACATATTTTCGCAAATAGCTTGAAACGAATAAAGAATGTTGAAAAAAAAAATCCTTCTCAGCGTACGTCTTGACTTTTATGTACTGTACCTTCAATAAACGAAACATTCCGTTAATGTTGTTTAATTTTAAGGTCTCCACGTAAGTTACGCGTTCTTGTCGCATGCAACTGTCGGTAACATCGTTGTTTTGTGAGAGAAAGGAAATGAAAGGGAACGATTTGTAAAATTTATGCGTCGTTATACATAAATCATTGAGATGAAGAATGGCGTGTCGTTTTCAACTTCTTTACGTACAGTCACTTACGCGCTTTATTGGGCACGCGGATATGCTTGTACGAAAACCGCATAATGAAAGATTCCACGGTTCGATTACTTTTCGTTCGCGCTATTGCAATTTCGCGCACGAGTACATTTTTCAGTATTTACGTTTTGTCGCTTACGATAGTCAGTAATTTGCACGGCAAATTGGGGCAATTTATTATAATTCTCTGGCCGACTTGCGCGGTCTCAATGAAATTTTTCTTAATTTTGAGTGCGCTTATGAGAGAGCTAACGGTTAAACGCTGTTCATGCACGAACACACGATCACTCGTACCTATACGTACTTCTCGAATTACGTCGCGATAAATTAATTCTGTCATTTTTTTTCGCATGCAGCTAATCGTACGGATAATAATGTCATTTTTTCGACACGAGATCGCGTATCTAGATAAGAGAACCCCGGTCGTGTCGTGCATGCGCGATCGGTCACTCGTGTGAAATGCTCGAAGGAGTGAAGTTAAAATGTAAGAGAAAAAAAAAACATAAATAGTCTGAGTCATGCGATTTGGCGAGTAGCTTTAGCGGCCTATAGAATATGCTTCTAGATGATCGCTGAAAAACAAAAAATGAAGAGCAATGCACAGGACCGTCCGCACATGAGTCCTCAATTCTCAGTTAGAACAAAGTTTCAATTGTAAAGAAGGGAAAGAAATAAACATATTTTTTCTTCATTTTAATTAAAATAATTCACGAGTTGTCGGCTCGTCAGCTGGAAGTATGGAATTGTGAAATACCAACTTCTTGAACGCGTGTATTGAGAGAGTAAGAAAGGGAGAGAAAGTGAATGAGAGAGAGAGAGAGAGAGAGAGAGATAGAGAGCGAGAGAGAAATGGTTACTGTAGACGAGTTACACCTCAACTGGTCGCAAAATAAACCTATTTTACATTTTCAATCGACTTATCGCTACCTTTGATTAGCTGGATCCTTAAATTACATCCTTTTACCATCGGTAAGATGGAGTTGATACCTTAGTTGTGTTTGAACTATACAACCAATTTAATAACTTTTTTTTCATCGCGTCAATCATAAAATTTCAGGTGAATTGGAGTACTCGATTGGCACGCAATTTTGTCACGTCTGACATGCAAGTGGTGTTCTGAGGTAAACCTGAGAGCTTATCCGGAGCGGAGGATGATAACGCGATTATTACGTAGCTTCACAACTCACCCTGACCATCGCATGCTCTAATTGGATTTAACATTTCACTTGTTTTAGTTCTCAGTTGAGTTCCAGAAATCCTGCATTCTGACATCCTGAAACCTGCGTTTATCCTGAAATTAATAAATTTGAACGGGGAAGCAATTATGTTGTTATCTTTTCAGGAGGCCCGTAAGGTGTTAGACATAACCGCAGGTGGAAAACGCTCGTCGAAATGATTAGAAACCATGATAACAGCGATCTAAAGACTATACGGCTAGAAAGGAACTGACACACGACATCGTCAAAGAAAATTTTCGTCATTTATTCTTCATTTCTTTTATATTATAGCGATAACGGATATGGAAAGTAATATATTCGTTGCCGAGGAGTATTTGAGGAGAAAAAACGAATACTGTGATACGATTAATATGACTTATTAAACGTTAATCGATAAGTTTATTTTTTATGTGTAGCTCCTGCGTTGTAGTAGCTGTTACGAATATTTAATCGATGGCCAGTCACTTCCAACGTATTTTTAATGTGTTATATCTTTATTTTCATTAAGAAATTACTAATTTTAATTTTAATATTTTTATACATTCGCCCGATAAAATTATTCGAATTTTCTCCACATTAATGGACAATTATTAATTATATTTAGTAGTGTTAATGATACTCTAAATATTATGAGCAATAGTGAAATCAGAAAATCTGTTATTTTTACGTTATGAATTATACTATCGACACGGTAGAATTGTTTTTGTTAGAGAAATATAATATATATTTTATTCTGTTTCTTTTTTTTTTTTTAATTCAGTCTCGATTTACTTGAATTGTGTGTTTCTGTATTACGCAGCGCGCGTAACTTTCGCTAATCGATATTTAGTGTGGAGCAATTTCTACTTTATTTAACAAGGATTTCACGAAGTCCTGATATAGGTGAGGGTATAGAATGAGCAAACCACCTACAGAGTGCGTTTTTTAATAACATTATCGTCGTAGCCGATTCGAGATTTCAATTGCCGTTAAAATGCCTTTTTTTTTATACATTGTACGAAACCGAGATATCGATTGTAATGTAATCGTAAAAAAATTACCTATTTATTGTAAAAAAAAGAAGAAAATCAAGGCCAATGTAACGCTTGATATATACACATTCTTAAGTAAGTGTAACGAAGAAAGAAAAGAGAAAAGGAACAAAGAAGAAGAGAATCAACGTACCTGGCCCGATCAACGGACACAAATACACACACGCAGGTGAACACTCTGACGTACAAGCATTTTCGTTTCGTCGGCGGATTCGCGAGACTGACAATTTTCCTTTTCCGTTTTCTCAAAATTTTTTTCTCGAGCTCTCGACTGCGTTTATAGCTCGGCAACGTAACCCTCGACGGTTATACCGGGCGCGATTTCGGTTGTTATGCTCTCGGCGGTTACGTTGGCAGGCGGCCGATTTTCCGTGTAACCGGCCTCGCGACCGTATTTTTCCGACATCCTGACCAACTCGTTCGGACTCCACTCGGGCGAGTCACCCCGGCTGCCGCCGCTCCTGTAGACGACGTTTGTCTCCCGAGTCGGACGATACGCTGAGGACGAAAATTTATCGTTCTCGCCTCGTTTCATCGATGCGCGATGGTGCGAAGTTTTCCGCAACATTGCCTGCTCGAATAGATTTTTATTGTTTATTTGATATTCGATATTTTCTTGCGTTTAATATTTGACGACAGAAAATGAATACGAAATTTTGAGCTTCATTTCCTACTTTCTCTGAATTTATGGACTGCTGAAGTAGCCGATTTGTTTCGCCCAGGGGAATAAAAACTTTCTAAGTTTCAAATTTACCTGAAAATTGAAAGGAGGTTCATCCTCATTGTCGTCATAGTTGTTGTTCCTACGGCCTAACATTTGCAGCTCGTGAATTGGGTTAACCCTGAAAATAACAATTATAACTCGAATGTTCTGGGACAGGTTAAAAATATCCCACCTTTTGTTACTCGAGCCACGGTTAAACCGGTCATCCACGTCCATGTCATTGTGACTGTCGAAGCCATTTTTGCGACTCGTGTCGTTGTAGTTACCGAAAGCCTTCGTCGGTTGTTGGTTGAACGGAATTGGCGGTGGTGGTGCCTTTTTCCTGGACCTCAGCGATCCCGCATTGTCGTAATCCTTCTGTCGATGCGGTAGGATAAAAATTTCGAGAGGACAAGTCAAATGAGGTTCAGGGTTCCCTACTGCTTTTCTCTTTTTGACTCACTGAGTGCGAAAAATTCGATACGGCAGAGTGATGACCTCTCGCGGGTTGCTGAAAATTATTGCCTGCGATATTGCGGCGATTGATGTCTTCCGGTGGACACTTGACGGGTACGTTTGGATCCCTGGAAAACGGAGTGTTGATCAGAGTCGATTCCTGATTTACCAATGACGATGGTCGATGGTGCGATCGGTGGGGCGAGTTCGTCGTTTGGACCTCGACGTCTGTAAAATATATCATACAGGATTCAGCCGGTAAATCGATCGGGCTCTGGCTTCAACGCGAACTGCGTGAAATGAAATTATCGCGCTCGTTTGCGACTCGAATTCCTCGATTATCTCTCAAACGTGATTCTAACGATGAGTGACAAATTTTGAATGAATGACTGATCGGGGTTGATGGAAGCAAAGGTCTTCAGTCTGAGAAAAAAATGTTTTTTCTCTTGAGAAAAAATTGGCATTCTCAGAGAAAATTGAAAAAATTTGGTCTACAACTCTATCAGATTTTTCATATATCAGATTTCTTTTATCATGAAAAGAATCTGTGATGGGGGGTGCGAGTTATTTTATTCGTAGCGCGTTTTTTTTCACTCGCTTAGTTCGTCTTCTTATTATTCGTTAAGTCCCGTTGTCGAACGAATTTTCGTGACGCGTACCTCTGGTACGACAGTTGCTGTTGGCCCAAGGGACGGTAACTCTTCTTAACGGGGCATCCCAAGCCTCGTGCTCGTCGTCGGACACCATCGACATCATCGATCTGCACAACGGTTATTCGAATTGTTGAGGCACCAAATCAACAACACTTGTCACCCACAATTCGTACTTAACCCCCCAATCTCAAATCTTCGTCGACGAATGGCTTTTCAAATTATAGGCAAGTGTGGATTGACACAAATACATTTCCTAACAACACAATCTCGACGTCGTCGTAATCGCGTATGATAAAAGAAATTTGATTACTTGAATCCGATCACTCCGGATTACACAAAAAGAAAAGAAAAGTGTTACCGGAGAGAAATAATAAAGAAAAAAAAAAAAGATGGAGGGGGGAAATAGTGCGCTCCAAATTGCATTTTTTAATGAGTTCCGTGCATGAGAAAAGCCGCGACTGATAAGCATGCGTATGCTTTCGTTATCAACGTTTAGAATAGAGTAAAAAACTATACACTATGTTACTAGTTGGGTCGATTCCGTGAGGCTAAAATTTTGTCTGTGGGCACAGGTAAAAAACGTTGCTACAGCTAGGTAAATACCACTCTAAAATTTCAACAAGAGCGTTAGTTGTGAAAAAGAAAAAAGGTAAGAAATTCATTGAATAGACACTTGCCGAACTTTCGAAATAAAAATTTCGGCTTACCCCTGACGTCTCGGTTTAAAATTCATCGGGTCGTTTTTGTAGATTGTATTGAAGTCAGGCATCTCTCGGCGTAAATCAAACGGTAATTTGTGTACCTGGGGAGGTCTAGCTTCACCTAAATAGGCGTTCGGAAGAACACTGGGATCTATCTTGTCTAAAGGTACGCGTTCATTCGTGATCTGAATACTCCCCACTATCGACTGATTGAACAGATGGACCTGTCGAGACAATTAGGATTTTTTTTTAGTGACCCCTTTTTTTTTTGGTTTGGGTTTTTTTCGATTGTCTCACTTGCTGACATAACGCTACCAGGTCCTGGTAACGGGCTGCACGGTACTGTAGGAGGACTTGGTACATGCTCTTCGACCTCCACCGGTTGCTGAAGCTCCTCAGAAATTCCTTCGTATCCTCGTCCATTTCCTCCCCCTGCAGCAGTGGCGACACTTCTTTCCGAACCACGTGACCCCGGTAGGCTGCAAAGATTTCAATTTTGCGATAATTTTCGAGCATTCACGATTTTTTGGTTTCTGCTTGGAGTGTAGAAAAATTTGTCAGTCGCGAATTCTGTTTCTTTTATACCTTTCTGAAGGACTAACGCGGCCTGCTCCTCCGACATCGATTCTACCGACGCCGCCTGCTTCTTCTTCAACGATGCTTTCTTCGCTGAAACGATGTCCGTTAGGATCTCCAAAAAAATGCGACAAAAAAGTACGAGCTTCATTCAAAATACAAATAGTCAAACAAATCAAAAGTTTTTTGTTTTCAAAATGAAGTATGAGTTGCTAAAAGAGGAAATTTTCAGGGAAAAATAGAAAATTGGTAGAATCTTCAATTTTTCCGAATTGATACGTTACGATTTCGATGAGTTCTGAACTGTGGTTGTGAATTCTGACTAGATTCCAACAATGCTCGCACTGTTCTCCGAAATTTTGGAGAACGGCTACTTACCAACTTCCTTCTTGACCGTGGTGACTTTCGACGCCAAACACTTCTTCGCCAGGAACGCTCTCATCATGCATTGAACTTTAATGATCTTTTTCACCTGCGTCTCGTACAAACGCGAGAGATATTCCTCGTTGTAGTACTTGAGAAAGACTTTGCTCTTCCCTATCATCCAGCCTTCCATTTTTAATCGAATGAGAAGCAATCGACAATTGTCTCTGGTGATTTCGACGTTCTCGTCGAAGTCGAATGCCAAAAATTTGTATCTTCGAGGAAACAGTAATCGTTAGTTATTTAATTTTTTTTTCTTAGAGCTCGTTTTACCTTCGCAAAAATTCTTGGAAGGGTATTCTGTGCGGAAAGCCACGCTGTCTCGCTTTGGCAGTATCGAGAATTGCGAGTGCCCTTATCTGTTGTCGGACGACTTCTCTATAAAATCCGCGAGGTGTACCCTCGAGATCAGAACGCACGCAACGTACGAAATGAGTGCCGCCACTACCTACACCAACCGCTAAATTCTTCAGAATTTCAAGACTGGCTGCTCTGAAAGTCGCCGCGCAGGTCCTCATTTTCCTCGTTTGCGAATATTGACCTCTGGATAGAGTATTGAATTTCTAAAAAGAAAATTATGAAAGATTTCATGATTTTTTTATGAATTGTTAATTTAAATTTACTCGAAGCTTTGTCGATTCTTGCATGAGAGCTGCTCCCCATTTGCTCTTAGTACTTCTTTTCACTGTTTCTTTGGGCTTCTCTACTTCGATGGTCAAGTTTCCTGATTTTGTCAGTCGATTCGTGAAAAGTTCAGAAACCGTTGAATTTCCGGACAACCTCATACTTTCGATCATCTCCGGAGGCAAAAAATCTCGATTCTTTTCGGAAATTTCACTCGCATCGTAAACTAATTTTCCGGTGTAATGAGCGACGGTAAATTCGTGCGAGCTCACGCATTTAATATGCAAACTACGCGATTCTTGTTGTAGCTGTTCCATTATGTACTGCACGTCTTGCTGTATTTTCGATGCTTCGTCGATTATATGAAACAATCCATGATCCTTGCTCATCAACTGATCTATCGCTTCTTTGTTGTCATAAAAATGCATTTGCTGCACTGGAATATCGTCTTCTTCTTGTTCTTGCTATTGAAACAAAAAACTTCGTTTTTATAAGAATAAAAATTTTTTTTTTCCAAAAAATTTTACCATCTCCCACGTGAACACTCTTTGATTGTAAAGATATTGCATTTGTTCATTCATAGTATTGGCTACAAGCTGCTCGAGTCTGTTGACTGCAAAACATTCGAATCCAAACATGTCTAGTATGCTGATTGAGAATTTGTCACCACTGTAAAATAATTCGAGTTATTTAAAATTGAGTTGAATTTATCGTGTGAATACTCACAAAAGAGTTCGAGTGACGGATAGCTTAACATTAATAGTGTTTACTATCCAATCCACTAGCCGTTGATAAATAGTATTTGCTAACACATCTCTAGCTTCCTTAGCTTCCTCGCAGGTATGTTTTCTACGTACGGCTGCCCCTTTTCTAATTACGCAGTAATTCAAGAGGGCCCAGTGAAATTTTTTCGTGTCGAGATTCAACAATTCAGCAACTTATCAAAAAATTTTTTAGTAAATAAAAAAATTGAAATTTAATTGCTTCGATTAAAACTTAATCTACCTTTATCAGCTGATTCTGTGTGATCCATTTCCGCTTCACCCCCCGGGCCCTCCACAAATCTAATTTCTCCAAGCAGCAATATCGCTGCTAATATTCTCCAAATATTTTCAAGTTGATCGTCCTCGAAATCGAGTAATTTCAAATGTTCCTTCAACTCGCTGAATTTTCCGGAATTACCATCAGGATCGTTTCTCACTTTGAACGATCTCTTCCTCTCTGTTCCTTTATCATAAATTCTTAAATACCGACATCTTCTACCGTGAGGTAATCCGTATTTTTTTAACTTGGCTAGAGCTTCCAAGCAATCGTAAAGGTAGTAGAAAATGTGAAAATTCGATTGATTCCTAAAACAAAATAGAAGCGGTTAAGACGTTCCCCCGAATTCCGATTCCTCGAAATTTTCCCGCCGAAGGGATGCGTCCTTGAATTTCAATTTGTCCCAAGGGACTCTCTAGGGTAAAACTTTTGACGCTCTCTCCTTCGGAGAAACTGAGAACTGTTAAAAAGGTGTATCTGAAGTTTCCATCGTTGGAGTCCAACGATACTTCGAAAAAATTTTTTTTTCGCAAAACAAGTTCACATATCTTTTTAAAATACTCTTAAACAACGGAAAAACACATTTATGAAATTATTTTTTACCATTTCTTTTTACCATTTGTCCATTTTTGATCTAGTTGGACATTTTTGGCCAAGTTGGACACGGATAGCCGTGTTAAAAATTTTGTTCAAAAATTATTTTATAAATGTGTTTTTCCGTTGTTTAAGAGTATTTTAAAAAGATATGTGAACTTGTTTTACGAAGAAAAATGTTTTCCAAATATCGTTGGACTCCAACGATGGAAACTTCAAATACATTTAAAAAGCCCCGCGTAATCGCAACCCGTCGAACTCGCTCGTTGCTCAGGTTGCCATACTCAGGGGCAACTTACTTGTCCCGCGTGGTGACTCGCCACTTCTCGAGCTGATAGAGCCAGAAAATTCCAGCCGATGCCTTCCCCGTCGATCCGAAAGTCGTTTGGATCTGCATTACGCACCTCGTCGCGTTCGGGTTGAGCGGTGTTGCGGCGTTCGTGAACGCGTGTATAACTTTTATCGCTCTCATCATTCTCGCTCCTGTGTCTTGCAATCCCTTTCGATAAAAAAAAAAAAAAAAAATAACGATATACTATAAATTCCGATCGATTTTCTCTCGCTCACCTTCCCCAGGAACATCAGGTGCTCGACGAGGTGCATCATGTTCCAAGTCTTGCCGGAGTTGCTCTCGCCTGCTAGCAGGATGTACTGCGGTTCCTCGTTGTGCATCACGTCTTGATAGGCGCTGTCCGCGACCGAGTAAATGTGCGGTGCGTTGTCCGAGCGCGATTTGCAGTTGTATTTTGCGTGGTACTGGTCGTAAAAATTCATTCGTCAAGGAGAAAACTCTTGAAAATCTTGAAGAGATTAATTTGCACTCACGTGAAGACCGTAGATGTTCTGGTTTTCGTTGGGGTGAAGGATGAGGAGAATGTCGCCGATAAAGCTGTGGTAGTAACCTTGCTTGAGTCTTTGCTGCAATTCGTCGAGTATCGTGTCCTCGGTAAGCATCTCCAGGGCCGCCAGGTCCTCCGTGAACATCTGCTCCATCGGATCTGTTCTGTGGGTCTTTGAAAATTTATAGAGAAAAATTGAAAATACGTATTTCTCTCATTTTTCTTTTCGAATATTTGAAAATCTGTTTTCATTTTTCAACATGAAGTTTTACCTTCAAAAAACCTTTCCTGACGATCATTTCCGGTGGCCTGTCCTGCCTCCCTTTGGGAACCGTGTCGATCGCCAAAGATTTAATCTCTTGCGTGAGCTAGCAACGAGAAACGATCGATTAGCTCGGCTAACGTTATTTTCTTTCGTCGCGCGAGTTACCGGATAGTCGTTCTCCGGCAGCTCCGACAAGAAGGGGTGCTCCATGATTTCCGCCATTACCGGCCGATTCTCCGGGTTCTTCTCTAAACACCTGAATAAACAGAATTCGTTAAATCGCGACGCTTAAATTAGGCCGGTTGGAATTTTACTCTGCTATGAAGTCGTTGAACGTCTGGGTCCAGTTGGCGGGTCTGTAGAGGACCGGAGGTGGATTTCTGACGATCTGGAAGAGCGCCCTGGTCGGGTGGATGTCCTGGAAGGGTGCTTTGCCCTCGGCCAGCTCGATCGCGGTGATCCCGATCGCCCAGACGTCTGCCTGTCCACCGTAGCCTTCGTTGGCGCCTCCTTTCGAGGTCACGACCTCCGGCGCCATCCAACATGGCGATCCGATGCAGGTGCGACGCTTACCGGTCTCGCCTTTTATCGCTTTCGATAGCCCGAAGTCGACGAGTCTCACTTCGCCCTCTTTGGTCAGGCAAATATTGCTACCGCGTATGTCGCGATGGAGGATACAGTTCTCGTGCAGGTGAATCACTGCCTGAATTTGATTTTCGAAACGGATTGTGACGGACAATAGGCAGGCTAATAAATTTTAATATCAATTACAGTCGAATCTTGATAAGTGACAACTGGGTAAGTGGGAAAACTGAATAAATGAGAATAATTATCGAGTCCCATTGCTTTTACCCTCAAAAACCTCTATACGTGAGAAATGAAAACCTTTACAAGTGAGAATCATTTTTTGTATCGAAACCTCTATATTTGACTGTTATTCGCCCTCAACTTCTATAAGTGAGACTCGGACACATATACTCCTACACACACACATTACATTATATTACATTTCCTCCTTATACTTCTCTAAGTGAGAAATAACACTGCAATACCTCAATAAGTGAGAAACCTGGTTTAATGAAAAACCTTCATATGTGATAAAAAAAAGTCAGTCCCTTTGACTCTCACTTATCCAAGTTCGACTGTATTTACGAAATGGATCTCGTTTTTGGTCGATTCGAGCGAAATGTTTCGCCGGGGTCATTCGGTTTCGGTGTCCGGAGCCAATCGCACTCTCCACTTTCCGCTAATTCTTTCCGTACGCTGGTAGCATTTATTTCGCGTGTAATTTGCCGGCATTAAACGTCACCGGAGCGGATGATTTACCGCACGAGGGACCGTGGACGAATCGCTACCGGGCCCGCGGAACACGTATTACCCGTCGAGGGAAAAAGTGGGGATGGAAAAGGGCTCCGCGAACGATTCTTACTGCCCTGGACTCGGGATGATTTACCCGCGCAGTAAATATTATCGCGAGCGAAACGCGCGCTGCAAAGAATTTCGTGCTAATTATTCCCGGCCTCTGTCTTCCATCCCGTTCACGATTTTTCCCTTCACGGCGAAAAATCGGGAAACTCGGACCGCACAGAAGGTGAGAGCCCTCGAAACGGAAGCCGCGTAATCCTCCACTTCGAGGTGGGTCGTTTTCTTGCGCGTCCGCTCAAATTTTTTACGTTATTCTCACGGTACGAGTCACGCGTCGGATGGGTTTTTTACCCCTCGCGGGAATACACATCGGGAATATTTGCAAAGAGAAGCTAAAATCGCGGCGGAATCACGAGCTGTCGCGGTTGTTAAAGCGAGTGGAATCGTCCGACGGAAGTACGTGCGAGTGCTCTTATTCTTCGAGTTGGATATAGTAGAGCGCGCCACTCGCGATACCGGCGCGGATTCGAGTGGAGGAAGGCTCGTACTTTCATCCGCGAGGAGGGCTAATTAGCGAGCCATCCAGGCTGTCTCATTCGTAATTTATACCGCGCTGCAATGCGGTTCATTGACGTCACGCGTGCTAACCCCTTTCCAATCGTTAAATATATTCTTCAGTCGACAAAACAGTTCTTGGTCCTTTGAAATGTCTATGAAGTTAGCCTCGGAGTTTCGGCTACTATCGAATGTAACTGAAGTTTCCATCGTTGGAGTCCAACGATATTTCGAAAAAAATTGTTTTCGCAAAACAAGTTCACATATCTTTTTAAAATAAACAAAAAAAAAAACTAAACTAAATAAACTTGGTCAAAAATGACCAACTTGGACAAAAATGGCCAAACATTATTTCATAAATGTGTTTTTCTGTTGTTAAAGTGTATTTTAAAAAGATATGTGAACTTGTTTTACAAAAGAAAATTTTTCATAATGTCGTTGGACTCCAACGATGGAAACTTCAGATACATACTATCGAAGATGTTCGAGTGGTTCGTCTAAGAAATATCAAAATTTCACTCACCTTGATGACCTCTTTGAGGATGTAGGCGATGTGAGTTTCCCGCAATTTTTTATCCGTCGCGACCAGTCCCCTTACCATGTCCATCACGCCGCCTCCCTCGCAGAGCTGAAACAGTTCCTCTCATTTTCATCGATTCGGTTTCGTTGATTGTCAATTCGAATTTAATGCCCTGTCGCGGCGGTACGAGCGAGAAACTCGGTGTAATTGCGGAAGCAATCGAATGACCGATGTGGGAGTGGAAGTTGGATTGAATCGCGCGAAACGAGCGGCCTCGCGAGATGCAATCTCGCACGAGCTCTTCCCGTTTTTTCGAGACTCCCTGGCTCCGTTACGAGCCCCTCTCTCTTTCTCGGTTCAATTAAATTCTCAATTCTCGCCGAACCCCTCGCTTACGCTCTCTCGAGAAAATTCGAAAGATTCCGCTTCGCGGAAACTTTTTCACGGCTCTTCTCGTCTCACTCCATCCTCCGGTTTATCCACAGCGATTCGAGATTCGCGTCACGCCTTTATCGCTCGCGATGCGGCACGGCAATCAGCCGCGGGGCCCCCGACCGTATCGTTTTTACGCCGCGCGTTTACCTCATCTTCAATCTTAACGATCTTTCGCGCTCCTCCTTTTTCCCTCCTCCCACGTTCGCCGCTCTTCGTGGAATCGTTCGGGATTTTTCGAAAAAGAATGACTTTTCTCGTTATTCTCTCGTTTTTTTTTCGCTCTCTTTTTCAATGACGGTTTTTAACGGAAGAGAGAAAGAGAGACAGAGAGGGGATGGAAGTATAATAACGCATCGCGAGTGCGTTCTGGCTTGCGGAGGTCCGTTCGTAAATTAGGCGAAGGCGACGTGACGTGGCCTCACCTGCGCACACGAACGAGTTTAATGATTGTTTAATGGCCGCGCGTGTCGTAAATTATCCGCGTATTCGACCGTCTCAAATGCTCGAAATTGCCTCGGGGAGCCTCGTCGTGTTCGACTTCAACATGTATATAATATATATTATATATATATATATATATATATTCGTATATAGCGACTCGTGCTTTAAACTATTCGCCGTCTCGACCTTTCGAAAATCGCTCGAAAACTTCGCAAATTTTTCCACTCTATTTTTTCGCCGAGTGGTACGCGCCCAAGGATTTTCAGTTACGATTATCAACGTCGATTCGACATACCTCCATGACGAACCATATCTGATCGTACTCGGTCTTCTTGCCGGATCGCTTGCGGTAGATGCCGTAAAAATCCGGCAGATTCGGATGGTTCGAGAAGTCGCGCAGCACTCTGTACTCCTCCACGATGTAGGTCTGAGTTTCCGGTGTTAGTTTTTGAATTTTTATCGCCACTCTTCGGTTTCCTGAAAGATTTTTCATTTTTTTCATCTTACTACATTTTTTGTCGATAGAGTTGACAGGATAGCGAGTCCTTGAAGTTAGCCGTACACTTTTTGAAATTGAAATATCTTTACTTATTACCGGAAAAACTCCAAAAAACTACAGTACTGCAGTTCCAATTTCAAAAAGTTTGGCACTAACTGCAAGGATTCCTGGATAGCTCTTTACCAGCTTGCTGATCGATTGCTTCGAAAACATCGCCACAGACTCCTGATCCGATGCAGTCTTTGAGGATGTAACGTTTCTCGGGGTCGGCTAGGCTATCCATTCGGTCGAATGTGTTGCGAGACGTTCGATCGCGACCTTCCATTTCATCGTCGCTCCCGTAGTCGCTTCTGCTCCTGTTGCCTCTCTTTCCGTAAAAGTCACCCATTTTTTTTTCTGAGGATATTCAAATTAATACAATCAAAAAAATCATACAAGTTCAAATTTGGTCTGATAACGAAGTTTCCCAATTTTTTATTTCATCCTCATTTTCAACTTCCCCCATTCACATATTCAGTTCAATATCCCGAAAAAATTAGAACAAAAGCGAAATTCCCGAGCACGCGCCGTCTACGTGCCCCTCTTGGCGTCCTCTCGACGGTCCTCTCGTCACCTGGGCGGGCTAAAGAAGTAACGCGAAAAGGGTCTCTACCGCGATCGATGCTTTTCAACCAGTGCGCCTCGTAGAGGCGAGATTCTTGCCCGAAACGAGAAGAGGGGCGACCCTTCCTCAGGCGTGATTGGCGCTCGTTCATCCACGCACTCATATCTATACACACATACCGAGTAGAGAGAGAGAGAGAGAACGCGTGCGCGAATTACAAAGGGCCGAGCGTTAATTATATTCCACGGTCGAGTGTGCCGCGTGAACGAGTGGTAATCGCTAATTAGTAGCCAGCTCTCTCGCTGAAAGCCTCGACCGGGCAAGTGACGAGAGTGCTCTTTAGAAAGAGAAGGATAGAGAGAGAGAGAGAGAGGACGAGAGAAAGGATTCGAGAGGCCAGTCGCTCCGTTTGATCGAATTCCCCGGATTTTTTCGGATAAATACGCGTACGCGCTTAACCCCTTTCTGGTTATTCGCGGCCAGCCCGACAGGCCGCGGAGTGGATAATCGATGGGGATCGGTTTAATGGTCATATTAACAAGCGAGATTTACCGCTCTTACGGTAGAATTCCTTAACGGATCTCCCTACGGCTCGGCGAAACTGGCACAAGGGTAGGAGTTTAGCGAGAATCTGTGACATTGGCTACGAAGCCATACGTTATATAGCCAGCCCGCGGAATACACGAGTGCGTACCGACTCTCGTTTTGTATCGCTCTTTTTTTTCCTCGCTCCGCGTCGTAAATCGATACCTCGGGGAAATATGGAGCGACCGGGAGTTTTTAATAATCTTAAACTCTTAGTCCGGAATCTACTTACGACGAAAATTAGACGGGCCTTAATCGCGTTAGGGGAAAATCGTTGAATTCCACTTTCACTCGGAATTCCCGGGGTTCGTGATTTCCCGTCGCATATGCTTTTTTTTTTTTTTCATACATCCGCGAATTCGCTCGGCGGGGCGAGCGGAGGGAGACAACTCGCGCTCGTACTTGTGGGGCTACGTGAGCGTTGCGGGTGGGTACATATCCTATTTAAACGGATACCGCGCGATTGCGTAACCGAATTTAGTACGCGATCTATCGTTATTCTCGATTTTCATGAAACTCCCGTCGAGGCTGGGCTCCGCTCCTCGCTCGTACCCGGACAAAGGATAAAAAAGGGCGACAGGAGAGATCGAAGATGGCGAGGCGAGCGAATCGGGTTGGATTTCCGTGAATCGGCGTGAATCGCGAAACGGTACATAAAGGAAGAAGAGAGGAAGAGAGGAATCGTTAGCCAATTCATTTATTCGCGGTGGTTCAGGCCGGTTCGATACTCCTTCTTTTCCACCCTCCTCGGCATAATCCGTCGATTTGTCGGCGCGCCGTGCGTCTACTGTGTAACGCAGCTTCTTGCGGCTTGTAATCGAACCGCGAGCGAGATAGATGAATCGATAAGAAGCGAGACGGTGGAAGCGAGAATACGCGTCAACCGTGAGCGGGCAAGAAATCGTCGGGGGTTCGTCCGGTTTTTGTCATTTTCCTCCGACTCTTTACTTTCACCTTTGTCATCGAATTGACTGATTTTTTAACATGCCGAATATAAAAATTCGTCGTTTGTTTGAACGCGCGCAAACAAATTATTCTCAGTGCAACAAGGAAAAATTGCACATATAAGATAACGAGAGTATAGGACAAATAGGGAATCAACATTTTCACTCGATCTTCCTCGATATCTCTGTACGGGAGAAAAAAATATACCGAGTTGCCGATTTGCATTGTACGCGAAAAACAGTCACGGGAATGACCGTAAATGGTTGCCACCGTGCGTCAATTACGCTCGTTAAAGCTCCCACCGCGTGTCCGAAATCAGCTGTGTGGGAAAGTCGCGATACACATTTCGCGGTCCCACGAGCGAATAAGGAAGAACTGAAGGTGGG
>NCVS01000031.1:119558-130775 GCA_003055095.1 Goniozus legneri
GCGAAAAGACGCAGAGAAGAGGCACTGCGGTGGCCTACGCGTCGAGACAGCGGAGACCGTGCGAGAGGACCGTCCCCGACGCTCCCGGACGCTGATGGACGTCCACGGGCGCATGCCTCCACCTCGCCCGGGCGGGGAACTGGTTCTGGCACTCCCACACTTTTGCGGATAACTCAATGAATCGAGCGGAGAACGGTCCCGCGTACTTTTTATCTCGTCAAAACGAGAATAGTAGCTCGGAAATGTTGGCAACGAAAATTCTCGAGTTGCTGAGAGCAAATGAAAATCTCGAGCAGAATGGGGTTGTAGGAATAGTTTTGTCGAGTCTAGGAACGAAAATATAGAGAACGGAGTGTCGACGGAATAGGGTATCGACAAAAGAATTTCCAATCTAGTTAACTTTATTATAGTGGATGGGATTCGATCGGAGGAATTCGAGCGGGAAGAAAGGAGAGAAATACAGGACATTGAGACGTTCGCTACGGATGTCGTTTCGCGAAAACGGCCGAGGCCGGGGCCAGCATACACTCCGGGCGGGAAAAGACCGAGGAGAATGCCGAGGAGCGTGTCCGAGGGACTCAACAACGAGGATATTCTCCCTCGTGCGAGAAAGATCGGAGGAAAGAGTGACGCGGTATTCGACACACCGGCGGATTTAACGAGAGATATTCCGCCGTTCGGGAAGAAAAATCACTCGAAAATTCGGATTCTCGGAAACCGACTGGCTCGTTTCTAGCGAATCGACAAAATCTCGAGGCATTTTTTGGTCTTCCGGGATTGGTCCACTCAAAGATCCGAGGTACCAGATAAGTCCTATTTGTATCGTAGAGTCGAGAGGGCAGGAGGCGAGCAGGACGCTCTCGCTTTCTGGTCAGGTGCGCGCCAACGTTCGCGCTTCGAAATGGCCCCCACGTGCGGGCGATATACACGGTTGACGCGCGAGCACACGTTTATGCTCCCGCGCGCGTCACCGCGAGGACGGAAATTTATACGTCGTGTGTTTGACTGGTCTTTCTTTTTTGGAGCAATCCGAACCGGTTCCGCCGCGTTTCGATCTCTTTTCTTTTCCCTCCGCGCTGTCGGAGTAGATCGTTTTCAAATGATTCGAAGATAATTGATTAGGATTCAAACCTCACCGGCTGCCGTTCACCCAGGTAATTATTAGCCGAGCCAAAAGATCTCAAAATTTAGTTTGGATTTTTAAAATTGATAGTCGTTTCCCTTTTGAGAGTTTTTATTTTCTAAACTGAAATTTAAGGGCCAGTTTAGGCAGAGTTTCGTGACAAATACATTTACACAGAGTGTGTACGTACATATGAATTAGAGAAATGAAGTTCTTACGTGTATCTGAAGTTTCCATCGTTGGAGTCCAACGATATTTCGAAAAGTTTTTTTTCGCAAAACAAGTTCACATATCTTTTTAAAATACACTTTAACAACGTAAAAACACATTTATGAAATTATTTTTGACCATTTGGCCATTTTTGTCCAACTTGGTCATTTTTGACCATGTTGGTCATTTTTGACCAAATTTTTTCGAAATGTCGTTGGATTTCAACGATGGAAACTTCAGTTACATGTTCTTACTAGAAATTCGTATGAATGTATCTGAAAAAAAATTTAATGTATACCTCGTTGTAGCATCACGCTGGACTGGTGAGTCCTACTGTTGGGCTTCAGCGAGGAGCAGTTCCACCTGTGCCACATGAACTGGTGTTGACACTCGTCGATCGCCATTTGCAGGCCCTTTAGCGCCGCCTTCGTCACATCGGGATTGCGATGACAGAGCTCCCTCTGCTCTTTGGTCAGTCCCGGTATGCCGTTGCAGACGACGGCCTTGTCGCTCACCCAATCGTCGACAGCGTTGCTCATCAGACAGCTCGCGCTGTTGAAGAGAAACCGTTCGTTATTCAAAGAATCGTTATACTCGCGAAATTTCGCCTATTCGATATTTTCCCACGAAACAGCGAAATCTCGATCGATCACATATTCCGGAGTCGGCATTCTTATCCGATCTCGAATTCCTCATCTCTCGTTCTACAACTTCTTATGAGCACGCGTGTTTTGCTCGACTCGATATAAAAAAATATCGACTCCGAGTTCTTTTTTTTTTATGTAAAAATTAAAATCTATTTTTGAATTTCGACAAAATCAGATTTTACAAATTGTCGTTCGCGATCAGGTGAGTCGTGTTTTATTTTTCGACTCGTAAAGTATCCGGCCACGCGCTACCGCGAGGTGTTCTGGTCGATTTCGGATTTTACGATCAGCGGGGTCATGAGGTTCGAGGCCGGTACCGAAGAGGTAGCAGATAAAGCACCAGCTGAAGCTCGAGGCCATTTACAGACGGCGCCGATAACGCAGTCGCGCGTAAAACCGCTGGAAAAACAGGAGGAAGGGCTCTTAAGCTATCTCGATCCCGCTCGGCTTGGCTAATGGCCGCGTATTACGTCCCACCGGGTGTTAATTAATTTTCGGATATGCCTCGGCGAAACAACCACCGAGAAATTGTATTTTCGAGACTTGCTTAACTTTTTTTCTCTTCTCTCTCTCCCTTCCTCGAACGAACCTATGCTCCCAGGATTCTTATGTACGACACGATGGTATCGACGCGAGGGAGGTGATATATTTCACGATCGTTACTCACACTGGAATCCACGGAGGGGTCGCGAGCCCGAGGCTCGTTATCTGCGGGTACAAATTAGCCAGCGAGCTTCTCCTAAAGTAAAAGCTGTGTATGGCACCCGTGGAGGGTGAGAGGAGAGAGAGAGAGAGAGAGAGAGAGGACGAGGGGAATCGAGGTCCTGGTGCAACTGTGGGAAAGGACGACGAGCGAGATTTTTAGGGTCGACTTCCAGGGGTTATTGAGGGCTACCATTAACCGGTACAACCCGTCGCCACCGTCGCTATCTTTTCGCGCTATTGATGATCTACCGAAAGCAGATTAATGATCGCTCGCCGTACGACAAATTGCCCTCTCGCTCCGAGCGTTACCCTTTCCTCTCTAAGTACGATTATCGCGAGATTATTTGTCTCCTCCCCTTCCCCTCTTTATTACGCGCTTATTGAAATCTTTTTCCCCGGCGAAATTCTCCCGCGAGAATCAATGCGAACCACGCGCGCTCGGTATTGCGATTAATTAAACGTGTATTATCGCGCGTGGATGAAACGAGCGAGAGGATGAAATTATCGCAAATCGTTTGTATTTAAGCCTCGTTCTCATGGGTATCAGCGGGTCGAGAGGGAGAGAGAGAGAGAGAGAGAGAGGGAAACGCGAGAAATCCGAACGCGTGTCCCGCATTTTTGCAATAATCGAAGGTGAATCGCGGGATGGGGCTCCAAAGAATCTCAAGATGGCGTCTCACTTGCCGAGAACGCGAAACCCGTGTGCGCGCACGTGTTTTATTTACCCTCGGCGGGTGCGCGCTAGAGAGAGAGAGAGAGAGAGAGGGGAGATACGAGACAGATAGAACACGCGGCATGGAATTTCGCTTTTAATGGGGTACACCAGACGGCCGAAGGTAACTCGTTACCGGCCCTTTATAACGAGAAATTCTACCCTCCGTACCACCGTCGATCTATAATAACGTTTAATAAATCGCGAAACGATTCTCCCCGATAAATAACTTCTGCGGTGTTCTGGCAATACTGCTAACTCGAAATTGGCGACCGGCCTGGAAGGGTTTTGAAATTTTATGGATTCTAATTAAGACGACTGCTATTCGGTAAATATACGAATGACTAATGAGTCCTTTTCTAGGTACAATTTAGCGATCGAACGAACCAGAGAAGTCTCGCGATATTCGATTTCAGATCGATTCTGTCAATCGAGCGATTGTGCCAGAAAATTTACAGTGGGACGTTTCGTGTTTACGAAACTCGGGATGAGACGCGACGCTGTACTCCGATCCGTCGGCTCCTATCGGCGCGAGACATAACAAATCGGCCGCGAGAAGTCCGACACTCGCGCGTATTAATCAGAAGATACCGACTCGCGTTGACGATTTTTCTCGTCGTTCTCTTCCTCGATTTCTTATTTTTTTTTTTTTTTCTTCTCTCAATCGCACTTCGCGCAGAAGAGACGATTCAATCGCCGGGGTTTATTATCACGATGACAAACGAGACACCCTTCGGAGAAAAATTCACGACTGTAAATTCTCTTTTATTGCTCTTTTTCGTCTATCTGCCTCTTTATTCCCCTCTTTATTTGCCGTGCGGAGAGGACGAATCGTCGTCGTGTAAGCGCGATCTGTCTCGTAAAGTTCTTGCGGTGGAAAAGAACGAAGGGGGTGGGAGGGGAAGAGGGGGGTATAGAGGGGTATAGGTAGGGGGGGAAAAAAAAAAATTCGTCGCGGGTGTATACAGCGCGATTAGCGACGCATCCGGTACAGCCGGAGCGCCGTGTCACGGTTAGGCGCGAGCCTCGCGCTCTTAACGACCCGAGACAACCCGGACGTCTTTATTATACCCCTCGGCCTGTCGCTAAGAGGTGAGAAATAAAATCGTTTTACCGGCTACCTTTTCTCACCTCGATCGTTCCCTTTCTTGCGTCCTGTTTTTTTTCTTTTTTTTTTTTTTCGAAAATCGAATACCGAATCAAAATTAGGAAACTTGGAGCAGAACTTAAAGCGAACCAGTTTCCCCCCGATTTTCTATCTCGACTTTTGACTACAGAAAATCGTTCTCAGAGTCAAGATGTTCTAAAAAAAAGTCCTGATGAAAACTGAATTATATAAAAACTTTCTTGAATGAAACAATTTTTTTTTTTTTTTTAATTAATGATTATTTTACGAAAATTTCAGTAATTTGTTCGAGTTTTCATTCAATTTTTCCCAGCGTGTATAGTACAATTCTAGCGTTTCTTTACTTCTGGAAGATTCTCGACTTACCGGCGATGCTCGAAGAGTATTAGCAGCAGGGCGATCGCTCGCGCGATCCCGAGCGCGTACTCGTACGTTGGACATCCGGTGAAACGTCCTGTCCGATGGGGCGGCATACTGTCATTGCCGTCGAGCCCTTCGCCCTTCTTCCCGACACTCGCGGCCACTTGGTCCACTTTTCCTCTCCCTCCCTCCCGCACGCGTTCGCGTTAATTGCGCCGGGCGACAGAATTCTCAAAAAAAAAAAGAAAAAAAAAGAAAAAAAAACAAAGAAGAATCCCCTGGGTGCAGCGGAACGGAAATCCCCGGCGAAACCACCCGCACTCGCAATTATCCTTTTCTCACCCCCCGCTCCGACGATTAAAGACGGGAGTGCTGCTCGAAATCGAGATAACGTCGAGAGGAAGCGCACTCGTCCCGATATATCTCACCCTCTGGGCAATCGACACGTTTTTTCACCCCCTTCACCCCCCCCCACTCGCGCTCGCATAGGTTATAAATCTCGGAGTGGAGCCCCACCCCTCTTCGAGTCCCTCTCTCTCTCTCTCTCCCTCTTTCTCGACACTCTCGTATACAGCGATATACTCCTCCACTTGTGTTTGGCCGGCGGTGGCTAGGCGCGCGGGCGCGGTCCCTGTGATCAGCGCCGGTCTGGCACGCGTCGAGAGGACTGCTCTCCGTGTTTCTCCTCTCTCTTTCTCTATCTCCCGTTCGCGGTCGCGCGAGCGACCCCCGGGGGCGCCGCCGCTTTGACGGGTTACCGACGAAGTCTATTGCACTCCGTGCGCGTACAGCTACTGTGCGCGTCTCTCCTCGGTGTATTTGAAGTCCCTGAGCTGAGCGAGACGAGGCGCGGGGCTGCCTCGCGCGTCGTTAACGTCACCCAGGAAGCGGGTGCTCCGCTCGGGCCACTCGGAATCCGAAACGAGAGCCGGCTGAGTAGCGCTGCTGCGCCCACCGCCCTCACCCACCGCCACCCCCGGCGCGCCCCCCACCCGGCATTCTACGATCGGCCCGGCCGATCGCGACGATCCACGCGAGTACTTTTCCCCCTTCGGCACTGGAGTATCCTCTTCGCGTTTCGCACTATTACGACGAGCACTGTCCACACTTCCGGCTTGCCATCTCGCGTCTCTCCGAGCGCACACACCGACTTCCGGTCGGTCACGTTCACACCGCGAAGTGTCAAGCTCAAATAAAAGAAAACCTGCCCTCCGGGTGATTCCCTCCTACTCCTCCTCCTCCTCCTCCTCCGGACTCCCCCTTCCCCTTCACTCTCACTCTCCTCCTACTCTCGCGAAGCGCGACGCGCAAACAGTCGAATGCAAACTCGTCGGGCCGTTGACGGGGGCCCCGTCGACGGGTTCCTCGTCCCGTCCTCGCGGCCGGAAGCGAGATAAGCTCGGGAAAAAATCGATCGCCCGATCACCGCGACGTTTCGTAAACCCTCTCGTTATCTCTGCGAGCGAACCGGCCGAGGTGTGTTTATTCACTGGCGCGCGCGAGAGGACGACGAGTATATAATTCCCGGGACCGAACTAGCTGTCAGTGGAGATCGGGCTCCGTCTATGACGGACTATCGTCGTCGGGCTCGGTCTACGGCGCGGTTGCGCGTACTCGACGGGAACGGCGTGCAAGAAGGACGGGGATATGGACCACCGGTGACGAGCTGGATGAACAAAGACGGAGAGCGAGCGAGAGAGAGAGAGAGAGAGGAAGCAACCCACCCTCCCCACCACCACGTCGGCCGTGCAACCGCGTACACTCCACCACCGCGGACCCGCCAATTGGCCGACCGTCACCCCGCAAGCACCGCACAGAAAATGGGTGGGACGTTTCGCCGAAATTCGTCGGATCATCCCTCCGCGAAATTTCGCGACGTTCGACTTTTTCGAACGGTTGGCGATTTTTTTCACATTCCAAGATATCGCGGCCCTCGTGGCTGGGAAGCGTCGAGCGGAGAGGAGCAACCCCCGAATTGGGGAAGGACGGAAGGAAGGAAGAGGGAAGGCCGTTCCAGCGCTCACTTCGCGTATCACGTGACTGGCGCAGAAGTGGGAGGAGCGTCGGAGAGTCTCTCTCTCCTCTCTCTCGATTTCTCTTTTCTCCCCGCTCGGCACCTCCCACCCTTCGCTATCCCAGCATCCCTCTCCTCTCCGGGTGGAGGAGTCAATCGGCGTAATTGAGGCTTATCTCCCTCTCTCTCTCTCTTCCCTCTCCACTCCACCCCCACCATACATCAGTTCGCTTCTCTATCTCTCTCTCTCTCTCTCTCTCTCTCTCGTTTTCGCTCAAATCCTCGAAAGGGGTTGCAGATATTTCGTCTCGTTATTTTCGGATCGAGAGAGATTTCGAAAAAAATATGAAATAAAAATTCTCGAGAGACCGAGGACCAAGAGAATTCCGAATAAAACTGGCGGAGGGGAGGCGGGGGGGGGACGATAGATGCCTGAATCGAAATACCTACGAGAGAGAGACCCGGCTATCTCCGGTATATCTCGCGTGTGGATCGTCCATATAGCCAATTAGCGGCCGCGTCCCGGTATAAATACTCGCTGATCTTCGTTTCGCCATTACGAGGACGAAATATCTCTCTCATCCTCTCTCTCTCTCTCTCTCTCTCTCTCTCATTCACAAGGATGCCTGTGCGAGAAGTGCGGATTTCATTGACGTGGTCGCTGAGCTGGCAATTAGCCGAGTGGAAGAGAAAGAGAGAGAGAGAGAGAGAGAGAGAGCGAGTGGATTCTTGTACGCGAATACATACACGTGTTCCCACCCCCACACGCGGCCACACGTGGTCCCCGAAGATCAAACGACAACTCCCCCTTGCCTTCCCTCTCTCTCTCTCTCTCTCTCTCTCTCTCTCTCTCTCTCTTTCTCTCTCGCTGTCGACAACAAAGGATCGGTGAAAATCCGAGGTTGACTCACGAGGCCGACAATCCTTCCTCTCATCTACGAGTGTGTGCAGAATCGGTGAGATCGGGGACGCGCTGAGAGAAAAAAATTTTTTTTTTATCGGTCGACGTGCGAAAAGTGACACCGGTCAAACAGCGTCGATAATCGCTCGCCGAGGTTTACGATACATGCGACGTCAGCGAGAATAAAGATACCGAAATGGCAATAAAATGTAGCTCGCCTACGAGCTCGATTAGTTCGATTTTCGTCGGGCAGGACGGTCACTGGTTGCAATTTCTGTTTTTTTGTTCTTGGCTTATCGCTATGCAAACATAAGTTCGTACGAGTTCTATGAAATATCCTACGTACAATTTCATTGTTTCAATAGTTCCGGAAAGTATATTTTTCGAGATTAGATTGTTTGCACTAGCGCGAGAGGGTATCGATAAGGTGGAAAAAAATACGGTCATTATAATAGTTTGCCCGTTTTAAGGTCGTTAACGATTCGGCGGTAATCGATAGTCCAAATATTGCGATAATTTTTTTGGAATATAATTATAGTGCCATCAATGGTTTGGTTACGCCATACGGTGTTCTGCTACGATTATAATTTTATGTAACATCTCTGTACAAAATCTCGGTATAAAAAGGAGTACCGTACGCGAAACACTATCATTTGTGAAACTAACTCCTACGATAGTAAATCGGTATAGTGAAAAAAATGTTTCTGAAGAAAATTTCTGCTATTCTTGTTATATTAGTGATCGCAGTGGCGATTCACGAAGCATTAGGCGATCCAATTATGGATTACGACAAATGCGCCATCAGGGTGAAATGGAAGGTAATTTCATTTAAAATTATTTCTTTGAATTTTCATAAAATTTCTAAGAAAAATATTTCATATTTTATATTATATTGTAGATATTCGCGCAACTCGCACAAGGGCCATTTTTCACGAGTGGAAAACCTTTCGTAGATCACTGCATTCTTTCGGAATGTGGATCAGATCCACGAGGCATCATTGACGAGCATCGCAGTGTATGATCATGAAAATTAATCATGTTTAATTTTATTGTAATTTTTTATCTTAATTTTGTATATAATCATTGTATAGATATTTTTGCAAATCTAATTTTTGTTATCAAATACAAATTTTTTGTATAAAAATTTGTATATAAATGCTGTATATAACACAATTGTACGGGTTTTTATCTACATTTTTATAAAAAAATATTACAAGTCGAACGAATCTTTTTTTGTCGATATTCATCCATTCGAGTTTCATTCCTCCGAAGTTCTGTCCTCTCATCGGTTCGGAGCATTTTAAGCCCGGCGTCATTCCGAACGTATTAATATCGGCTTATCGGGAGCTATCGGGTGTCACAGGGCCAGATCGTGGCACGCGAGCCAGGAGAGATCCCGTATCCGATCGTTCGATCGACCTATCATTGGCCGAGCCGGACAATCCAATCTCCTTAAACAAAAAAGAAAGACCAGGTGACGAGATAACGATCTACGAATTATCCCGTAATTTTCTGGAATTTCCGCCTGGTGGAAAATTCTCATTCCTAGGTTTCCCCGAACTGGTGCCGACCGAGCGTGAATTTCGACGTTGCGCGTCGGGTGTCGAAGCGATTCGCCTCGCGGTCTCGCCCTTCCCGAGCCTTTCACGTGATTTTTCCATTCGGGGATCGAGGCATGAAAATCGGGAAAATCCGTGCCGTGAAAATTCCCTCGCTCGCGGGTCCCGGTCGCGCCTCCCGGGCCACCTTATCGTCGATTATCGTCACCGATCGATCAATTACGAGCGATTTACGAATCACGGTGGGGTCCCGGACTCGCACGGCCAGCTGTCAAAACACGCGAGTCGAGTGCGCCCCGTGTCGATTAGCCCGGCGAGGAATAAACCGAATCGAACGAGATCGTTCTCGGATGATCTCTTTTTTTTCGGCCTCGTGTTTGGCGAACAATCTCAGACGTTCGGTGGGGTTCCCGCCCAGTTATGATAACTATGGAGGGGTTTGAACCCCCGTCGGCCGCAGACGGGTGGAATGTTTTAATAATACGCATACCGAGAAGAATATTACGCGAGTTATGCGCGTGGAGAGGAATAGAAAGGAGAGCGAGACGGGGAGAGAAAAAGAACGCACCAAGACTGGTTTTACAATAATTTGACGAATCCGAAGAAGTCTCGGGGGAATTTTCTTATTACGTCACGTGTCTCGGTTGGGGTGAGGAGAAAAACACGACGCGCGCGCGCGCGCGCGCTCTCGCAATATATCGAGTGGATACTCAACACGGTTCGGTCGTTAAGCCGCGCGCTTTCTGTACCCGACAAGTTATAAATACGCTTCTAGGCCTAACTGAAGTATAAAAAAAAAGGAGAGTCTCGAACAAGAATCCTTTTTTCACTCCCCACTCCTCTCGCTCTTTACACAACCCTATCATTATCGAGCGTTTACAAATACCGGCTTCTCTTTTCACTCGCTTCTTTCACAACGTGTGAATTTCCTGTCTCGCAGAGGAACCAGATGCGCCCACGAGCGAGTGGAATTAATACTTTGTACGGTCCTTCCGAATTTCTCGTAGGATCGGACGAGATCGAGTTCATTGAGAAATCCGCGCGAAACCCGTCATTAAGTGGCCGGGACGTTAGGCGACTACCCCATTCGCATTGTCGCACCGAGAGGAAGAGAAAATAGACCGTGCGGGTTTCAATGAGGTGGAAGGAAGAGAATCCGCGCAGATGTCGGGGGTGACACGCCTTCGGGTGCCCTTTTACCTCCCTCGGCCCGCCGAGAGCTAAAATAATGGGCGAAACAACGGCTAGTGCACTCAGGAAATACTATCAAGAAACTCGGTAGAGTTTCGTGCCAAATAGTTAACGCGGGTACACATGTACCGAGCGCAGCGCACGAACCGCGACTGAGGTACTTATACGCGAAGATCGTCCAATTGAGTGCCGATCAATATTTGATATCGAATTATCTTCGCAATGAAAAATTAACAGTTTTATTTACCAAACGCGGCGAATCTCATCGAGCGCCCGTAGCAACGAAAATCTCGACAATGAACTCCGTGGAGTGGACTCTCGCGGTGTCGCGATCCTCTCGAGGTATAAAGAGGGCTGTCGATCTCGCGCTCCCGTTCAATCGATGCGAGACGGATCTTCTCGTCGACCTATCGCTTCCATCCCCCTGGCCGATCTCATTGTTCAAGGTCGCCGAGAGGGATTCCACGAGGCGCGGAGACACACGTAGCGTCAAGAGAGAGAGAGAGAAAGAGAGAGATTTCGGGCTCGACGTCAATGGGGTCCACACGAGAAAAGACGTGAAAGATATCCGTTACAAAGTGGTAACGCTCGATCGCGCTCGCTCGCGAGAGGATCGCAACGGCGTGCGTCCGAGCGTGATCAATTTGCTCGCTAAAAGTACTTACCCGT
>NCVS01000031.1:156705-169587 GCA_003055095.1 Goniozus legneri
TATTTCGACTCGCCTGAAATTTCGCAACGCTCTCGAACTGAGTCATTCGTGAATATGATAATTTACGCGATACACAGAGAAATGAGATATCGAACAGCTGATCGATAGAACGCAAACGTGGATTGTTCGGAAAGTCGGGTTTTCTGAACAATCGTTGCTTCGTAATTACGCCACTGCGAAACGAGCCGAGGGGATGCCTCCGCTCCACGGACGAATAAAGACGACGGTTTACGTGTAATAAAAAAGGAAATGAAAAAAAAAGTTCATTGGCCGAGCAAGGTGGTCTCCGAAACGAAATTTCCTTCTTTTTCTCTCTCCCTCCGCGCTATACGTGGATACGCCCGGGTCTCCCGGATTCCGCCGTCGATTTTTTCTCTCACTCGCGTTTATCGGTTAATAGGGTAACCGAAAAAGTGACCGAGAGTGAGAGAGGCAAAAATCGAAATCGCCACTAAATCGGGCTCTAATTATTTTTTGGCGAGTGGCAGGGGGTGGGGGGGGGGCTCGTAAAAAAACCAACTCGAATATCTGGAGGATCTGCCAGTAAACTTGATAACGTACGATTATTCTCCCCCTCGCCTCCTCAAAAATCGACGTCGAGGCTCATCGCTCAAATATCGCACCAACTCTTGCGACTCTGTCGACAGATCGGTTGGTTTTTCATTCAAAAAAATAATCTTCTCGTCGGTATTTTTTTAGCGGTGGTATTTAGCCGAGTGAAAAAAAATTTTCTTCGAAATTTTACATTTGCGTTAACGACCCTGGCAATGACTCTCTTCGTTGGTATTCCTCGCGAGACCGGAAAATAGAAGCTCGAATCGCGAATGAAGAGGGTTGAGGTGGCTCACCGAGTCGTATACGGAACGTATTAGTTAGCACCCAGCGCGAACGACGAAGACGACATGAACACTTAGCGCCGCGACGCTAAATTCGTCTCATCCCCACCCTGCGAACTTATTAACGTCGACAGGCCCGTACCAACACACGGTTCCCTACCCCGTCAAAATATTTCCTCCTACACAATCAATTTTTTACTCCTAGTTTCTCCAACAGACACACACTGTTCTCGTTCAGTGGAAATATTTGTCTCGCACCGACTTCTCCTCGGATTTTCACAGTTCTTGAGAAAAAAAAAAAAACTGAAAGGAAATAAAAAAGGGGAATGGATTGGCAACGCGTTACGGGGGATGGGAGTCAACGCAGGCCCTGATTATCTCCGGTGTCGCGTGGAATGGAGCGACTGGTAGCAGCGGAGCACCGTCGGGGTGCCCCGTAATCAGCGTCCAGTTTAACGACAATGATGCGCCCCCAGGGGGTCGAACGGTGAACTACGAAAAGTCAGGAGCGAATCTGACCTGGTGCTCTCTATCCTCTCGTTGAACATCGCCACTGTGGGTACTCCATTGTCGTCCAATATCGCGACTAGACTCGCGCGAAATATTGCGTCCTTCGCGTGATTTATAAATCTAACAGTTCCTTCCGGTAGCCACGAGGGAGCAGAACGACCTTCGCTACGGGAAGGCGATCAGCGATGATCATGAAGGATTGAGAGTTTCACGGTTCCTGGCCGAGTTCGTGACTGGCTCGCGTACCCACGAATTACCGCGAGACAGAAGCGTGTCTGCTCCACTACCTGGTTTTTCTCGGAAAGAATCGAGGGAAAGCTCGAAATTGAGAGCTATCGCGAATCTGCCCAATAACGAGTTCCTTACCTGAGGATGTACCTGGGAGATTTGTTTATCTAAAGTAAACAAACATTTCTCGACCGAATACCGGCAATGTTATTACGTCCGAGTTGAAATTTTCAACTTTTATTATTTTACTACTTTATCGCTTTTTATTATATTGACTTCGGAATGAGGGTTTGAGAAATATACTGAACCGAGCCCAAAGAGGGAAAATTTCGAAATTGACTGTACCGAGTGGAGCACAAAGGATTGACGAGGAGGAGGATCGCGTGGGGGGTTCTTAACGTCCCGAGTGTTTATCGTAAAACTCGACTCGATCGAGTAGTAGAATGAGAGGGGGTGGCCAATGCGAAAAGAGAGTGAGAGAGAGAGAGAGAGAGGACAGATCTGTTACAGCGATCCGACAATTGACATTTGAATACGGCGTCGATTTCGCCGGTGAACGGCGGGGAAAAAAGTAAAAACACTGCAGGAAGTCGCGAGGGGGGGGGGGGAGGGAGAGGGGCAAAGTAGGCTCATCCCGGGCAGCGAGTTCATTCTTCAATCGTTTTCTCGACTATGCCAGCTATTCGGTTGTATTCGTCGCTCTTTTTTTCGATTTTTCACAGAAACACAGCGAGATATTCCGATTTTTGTCCCCGTGACCGGCAATTACACCGGTATCCTCTCGCTCGTGCGAGCAAAACGAGGAAAATTCGCTCGCGTGGCGAATTCCCGTAGCACGCGTCCCTCCCCGATGAACCGCGAAGAGTCACGCGGAATCTGGAAAAGCGTCTCGGCATTTCCTCTCCCCCGGCAAAAAAAAATCCACGCATGGAACAACCGAACGGTGAAATTTTTCCGCGGCCGGAATCCGGAAAATTTCGCAATTTCCCGCATCGAATATTCCGTTTGGAAATTCATCCGGAGTCGTCCTCGTCCGGAAAAATGTCCGGGAATCTGGAAAAGCGTTCCGGCATTTTTCCCGTATTATAGAAAAATTTTCAGAGGAACAAGGAAAATCTTCCCTGGACTCCGTAAAATGCGGAGGATTCGCGTCGGGAGGGAATTTTTCAGGGAAAATCGTTTTTCCCCGATGAGGTGGTGGGCGAATGCCTGAGGGGGGTAGGACGAAAGTCGGACGATTAGGGCCGGCTTGCGGCCGCAATTGGTCACCGAGATGAACGGGGGAGAGACGCGATTTTTGCTGGCATTCATGCGTCCGTATTCGCCGACGGTATTTATCTCGAATGGAACTCATTGAATATTCTACACTTTATTTACCGTAGCGCGCGCGAGGATTTATCGCCCCGGCCTCGCGAATTCAAGTGTCACTCCGAAATTTTTCACCTCCTCGCGCGGGGAGAGAGAGAGAGAGAGAGAGAAAAAAGAATAAAGGAAAACTCCGCTGTTATTTTTCCACGTGTACGGCGTTACTCGGTTTTACGGCGCCGATGCGGAGAAAATTATTCCCGAAGCGACCGGATTTATTAACGCTACCGAGTTCAACATACGCCGTCCATTACGCATTCGCGAATAAATCGCGGCGCGCGAGCCTCGACGAATCGGCACGCGCGCGATTCGTAGAGAGAGCGCGGCTTCTTTTCTATATCGCGTCGATACCATTTACGTGTATTCGATTCGCCTACATATATATATATATATATATTTATACACAATGGCAGCGGTCGATTAATCACGCGCTGATTTACGAGGGATTTATTCGTTAATCCGATATACCTCTCTTTCTCGCGCTCGGATAAATTCGCCGAGATTTTCCTCGGATCGAGTGCATCGCCGTGGGACAAATGGAGGGGGGGTGGGGGCCTTTCTTTTTCGCTTATCGGCCGATATTTCACTCCAGCGTCAGACTTCCCGCGTACCGTTACGCGACCGGCACGATCGACTCGTTCGACTCCGGCGAGCTCGCGTGCGGACGAGAAGCTCCGCTCTTTTGCGCGAGCATCGCGCGCCCTTGACGAGTCCTCGATGCGAATCGCGATAATCCCCTTATCTGCGAGAACCGATACGAATTTTCGGCGGTGTTTTATCTTATCGCGCGGCGACAAATCGAAAAAACGCGGCTGAAAATCGGCGAGAGGGGGATTTCCAAAGAGACGAGCGGCGGAGAAAAAGAGAAACGAATTCCCGGATAGCGACGCAATTAAACACGGCGTAAGTTTCTGTATGCACTCTGAACGTGAGAGGGAGAGAGAGAGAGAGAGAGAGAGAGAGGATAATGCCCCGGAATGCTGATAATTGGCCGGCGAGGCGAACCTCGGCGATTCGAGCGAGATGGGAGAGGAGGAGAGGGAGGGAGGGAGAGTCGGGCGAGAAGGGTGGGGGAGGGTTTTTAAAAGGGGAACCCAGTTGCACCTGGCAGGTAACGCGAGATCATCGGCTCGCGATCCCCTCGTGTCTAATTGATTCCCGGTGATTTATATTGCGCGTCGAGAGCCCATATATATATATATATACCACATACGGGGTGTCCCGGAACGACAGTAGGAGACAGCGAAATTTCGAATCGAAAAGTCTCCTTCCACATTTTCGCACGACGCACGGTTTCCGAGTTGTCGCGAATTTTCGTTGGTCGATCTGACGCGATTTATCGGGGCCTCGGCTCGGGCCCGCCTCTAATTGCCCAACAAACACTTTGAATTTTGATACGCTACGAATCTCGTGACGACGAGTTTCTTTCCAAATTTTCTTTTACTATTTTATTATTTTTTTCTTTTCTTTTTTATCGAAAGAAAAGTTGTTGCATAATTCTGGGACACCCTGTATACGTACAGAAGAGTTTACCGGGATTGTATACGAATGCTCTTTCCGCGCATTCCGCTTGTACGGGCAGAACTTTACAAGCATTCGCTCTCCTTGCCCCCCATCCCTCTCGAACATTGAAATAATCGACAAAAAAAAAAAACTCTCAAATCGCTCGAAATAATCGATTTTAACGAACGAGCCGAGATTCACAAACGAGCGATAAATTTCGTGGCCTATTCGAACGTTGGGTACCCGCTGAGGATCGTATTGAATCGGGTATTATCAGTCCTTACAAGAGCCGCTAACTGATAACGGGGAAAAAGATTTTTCGTGGATCGCGGGGAAGATTGTGGCGAGTTTGGTAAACGATCCCGATAGAGGGCCACTCGCCGGCGGGGGTAGCCGATGCTTCCGTCATGTTAAAGGGTCTCCGGTATCTCGGCGATGAGATGAGAGGACTCTCGAGTTGCCTTTCGCTCTCGAAAAACACGCAAGCACGCACACACATAAAGGGGAGCGAGAGAGAGGGACCGGTCACCGATATCAAGATCGCTCGTATAAAACTATCGTATCGTTTAAATACGCACTGAAAGGTGAGGCGATGCATCAGGAGATACGCGAAGGCGGTGGCAGGGAGCTTCGTAGTCTCTCTCTCTCTCTCTCTCTCTCTCTCTCTTTCGCTCGCTCTCGCAACGTCCCGTCCGTCCGTCGATCCGCGCTGAAGATACCCTTGGAATCCATGGGAACCACCGAGAACCAGGCTTAACGCGTATAACCCCTTCACTCTCTCCTCTCTCTCTCTCTCCTCTCTCTCTCTCTCGCGTCTCGCTCGCACGCACAAATTTCTTCCACTCTCCTCGTTTACGCACCGCTCGTCCGCGTTTCGCAATTTCGTTCGATATTCGCTCGATCCCGAAGTTTCTACGGAGGACAAAAATTCGTCTCGGATCGAAAGAGTCGTCCGGAATTGGCGAGATCGGCGATAGACGGACGTCGTTATACCGCGGTGATATTTTCGCGGGGCGCGTGTCGCCGATCGCGATCTTCAAAAGGGAAGAAACGACGAGCGTAGCGGACGGGATCTCGTCGCGAGATCCAGAGGGCAAAAGCTGACCATAATTGGACACTGCATTCCGCGTTATGAGTTAATTTCCCGCGACTAGCGCGCGATCCCTCGATATTGAGATTCTCTCTCCTCATTTGCGATCGGCTATCGAGGCTCTTTTCCGTTCTCGTTCTCTTGCGAGCGAGCGAGCGTACAAGAGAGATCAAAGGGAACCGGATGCGTGGGAGGGCACGCGATCCACTCGTGAAAAAAAAAAAAAAACACTCCACCCGTGTAAATATATTCGGGGTGGACCCGAGCATTGTGCGCACCCATCGGGAGCTATCCCCGTTGTTTTCGACCTTCTTTCCGTTCTAGATGACGGAGTGGTCGCGACCGTCTGACAGGTGGAAACCGAATACGCGTGTATAATATCGGGAGGGGGCACCCATGGGACCCGTTCCCGATCCCGAAGGTCGACCTCGCGAACCAGTTTTCATTAGGATCATTTTTGTCGAAATATTCCGATTAGAACTGAATTTCAACTTCCAGACAATAAAAATTCTCGGTGGCTCGTTCAGCTACGCTGCGAATTCTCACAGAATTTTTGGACGATATTTAAAAAATTATAACTCAGAGGATTTTGTAGAAATATGATTGGTAATAATAAGATGCATCTGAAGTTGCCATCGTTGGAGTCCAACGTTATTTTGAAAAATTTTTTTTTCGTAAAACAAGTTCACATATCTTCTTAAAATACTCTTAAACAACGGAAAAACACATTTATGAAATAATTTTTGACCATTTTTTTACTATTTGGCCATTTTTGTCCAAGTTGGCCATTTTTGACCAAGTTGGACATTTTTTACCAAGTTTGACACGGATAGCCGTGTTAAAAATTTTGTTCAAAAATTATTTCATAAATGTGTTTTTCCGTTGTTTAAGAGTATTTTAAAAAGATATGTGAACTTGTTTCGCGAAAAAATAATTTTTTCGAAATATCGTTGGACTCCAACGATGGAAACTTCAGATACATATCAAAAGTTTCTGTCTATGGGCAAAGATACGAAAACGCTGTAGGTTATAAATATAAAAAATATAATTTCCCGTGTCGCAATTAGCAAACCAGCTGGCCTAGATCGGCACGTGTTCACCATGGCGAATACACAGCGCGGCGTGTCGGACCTTTGGCCGAAAGCGCGCGGTTGCGATCCGTTCCAGTTTTCGTTTGGCGATTTTAACGCGCCGCGGCAATTAATCCTTTCGTCACGGATTTTATTATCGATCCTCCACGTACGAGGCGCGATTGCCAGTCGCTCGATTCCGGAAAATCGCCACCTCTGTGAGAGACTCGGTTGTTAATTTTTCTTCCCCTTTTTTTTCCACAGACACCAGAGAAACGGGATTCGTGAATGCGATTACAGCCGCGGGAGTCACGTACGCCGTTACCAGAGCTTGCACGATGGGCGAGTTGGTGGAGTGCTCGTGCGACAAGATGACCAAGAGTGAGCAATTTTTTTTTTTTTTCAAATTTTTTCCTTCGTTTTTATTTTTGGAACGAAACATTTTTTTTTTTTTCAATTTCAGGTGGTCGTAAAACGACTGGACCCGTGGCTTCGCAGACAAAATTGCCAACGGACGGCGACTGGGAGTGGGGAGGTTGCGGCGACAACGTCAATTTTGGATTCAAGAAGTCTCGCGATTTCATGGATGCGCCCTACCGTAAACGCAGCGATATCAAAACTTTGGTAAAACTGCATAACAACAATGCTGGTCGACTGGTGAGTGTTATCCTGAAAATTCCTTATCCTTCCTGAAATCCAGAAGGAACCTACTGAAATGAATGACTTGCAACAGATTTTTAAGATTTTTATTGAATATGGCAATTTGAATTTTTCGGTTTTTGTCTAAAAATTTAGACAATTTTTTTTCACGGAGCCACACATCGAATAGCTACGATTACAACTTTTAAGCACACACAGCTATCCCTTTTTTAGCTGTGTGTTTGAAAAATGGCATAAGTTTCAGTACAACCACTCCTCAATTCCTACAAACCTCGAAGGAAAATTCAGTGTTCAGAAGAAAATACTGTGCATCTCACCCTGAAATCCTCGCAGAAGAATTTGTTTCGTCGGTTTAAAGATTCAGAAAATTTGAAATTTCACCAGGCTGTTAGAAACTTCATGCGGACCGAGTGCAAGTGTCACGGGCTGTCCGGCTCGTGCACGGTGCGGACTTGCTGGCGCAAGATGCCGCCGTTTCGCGAGGTGGGCAATCGTCTGAAGGAGTCCTTCGACGGGGCTGCCAAGGTCATCCCGAGCAACGACGGCCACAACTTCATCACCGAGGGCGCGACGATCAAGCCGCCCGAGCGTTTCGATCTCGTTTACAGCGAGGACTCTCCCGACTACTGCTGGCCGAATCGGAAAACGGGATCGCTGGGCACTCAAGGACGGCAGTGCAACTCGACCAGTCCGGGCGTGGAGGGCTGCGAATTGCTCTGCTGCGGACGCGGACACGACACCAGGGTGATCAAGGAGAAGATCAACTGCCAGTGCAGATTCAGATGGTGCTGCGAAGTAACCTGCAACACCTGTCTCGACAAAAGATCCGTCAGCACTTGCCGCTAAAAGTATAACATAAGACTACGAGAATGTGATCTTTAAGTTAAGCCTCGAACGATAAGTTTTTATGAAAAAAAAAAAAAAAAAAAAAAAATGTTCAAAAATTATTTTCTTATTTTTATCCTCATTGTATACTCGAGTGATAGAATCGTGCCATTCTTAGCTTCCATATTAACCAACCGCATTATTTCTGTCGTCGTGGACTTTTTTTCCGCGCTCTATTGTATATAAGACTGAACTCACGACCTGTACGACAAACCTAGCTAATAAGTTTCTCGCACCGAGGCAAAGGCCGAGAGAAATAAAGAATATGTATCGTCGAATCGAGTTTCATTAATTGTACCCACCCCTCCCGAGTCCTCCCACGAGGGCATAAGCCAGCGTTTTATGATCGCTTTTAATGCCCGTTCGAGATAAAAGCAGCGAGAGTAGGCGAGACTTCTGGCGCTCTCTCGTTGTATTTCAAGACGGCACGTTATAAATACGGGTGATAAAAAAAAAAACGTCCGGGCATAAATTAAAACGCGAAATCAAGTAAATGAGAATAAAAGAAAAGGAACGAGCGCGAATTAGCGTGAGCTCGCGAGCGTCGCATTAACGTGCTCGTTTCTTAGTTCGACTCGGAGAAACCCGTGTATAATAACCGCTAGTGTCTAACCAATAAAATAGTTTGTACGCGGTCCCCCCAGGCCTGGAATTTCGCGCGACCATAAAGCCACGCGCCACGAGCGCAATATATCCCGCGTGAGAGAGTCGTAAAATCGTGACTCGAACGAGCGGGCGAGAGAGAGAGAGAGAGAGAGAGAGAGAGAGAGAAGGAGAGCGAGAGCCGAATAAAAGCGGAAAAAAATTCTCGATTAATTCGAATCGTCTCGAGAATCCCGATTCACCACACGCGTGGATAAAACAATCCCCGGGATTACACGCTTTAGCGCACACTTTCCGTAATCGTTCTCTTTTACGAGCGTTTTGACGTGTTCCTTTTTTTTTCGCCTCTGCGGACGAGACAAAACACTTTTGGAGGAGAAGAAAGAGACAGGAGAGGATAGAGAAAGAGAGAGAGAGAGGGAGGACTAATAGTGGAAGAGTATCAAAAAAAGTAGAGGGCCCCGTCGTTTTTACACCCTCGAATTTAATACGTGACGCGTATCCGCGTGTCGGGGCGCGCACGCGTAAAAGGTCTCTTAATAGAGAGGTCGACCTCTTGCGGGTTTCTCGTGAAGGTGGTGAGGCGCAATTAGCCCCTCTCTCTCTCTCTCTCTCTCTCTCTCCCTCGCGGCAAGAGTGGCTCTCTCGATTAGCCCTGCACAGCCCGAGATTGGGTGTATAAGGGACTATGGGTGGTCCGGACGGGCTAATTTTCGGCTGCCGCGAGCGTCCCGGGTGGGGTAAGAAATTGCCCGGGACGCGAGATAGACGCCATTTTTGCCAAATTTTACGGCTCCAGAAACTCTCACGGATGAATTTTTCATTAAATCGTTTCGCAAATTGTTTCCCTCGACTCTCTCCCTCTCTTCTCCGTTTCTCCTTTTTCTCGCGGAGAAAGAGAAAGGGAGAGAGAGAGAGGGGGGGGGAGGGGGTGGTAATAATTTAAACAAATTTACGGTCAGACGATTCGACACCCTCTCAAAACTCCTTCGAGGAAATTGCACAATGAGCGCGAGCACGCGAGTTTCGTCACGCGCGCGATTAAAATTGCGCGCGTACGGCTCCGGGATTTCGTCCCGGCGACTCCCACGCGAGTTCCCGGAACCATTTCGGGCCGCGTAAGCGACAATGGGGGGTGCGTTGAACGCGAGCGGCAAAACTCGACCGTGATTAATCGGCTACGCGAGCGAGAAAACGAACGACGGAATATGAGCCTCGCGTTATGCACGACGGATCGTAAATTTAGCCGACCGAGAGAAGATTTTATGTTTTGCGAAAACTCCGTTCCCGTAAAGGAAACTATTGTTTGCGCAGTAACACCGCACTCGCTGAAATCACCAGCTGGGCTATCTTCGTTAAGAGAGAACATAAAATTGCAGTTTCGTAATTACAGTGACTGATAATAGAAATATCTCACTTTGACTATTTTTCACAACTCCAACTGGTACGACTTCGAATTCGCAATTCTGATTTATGGAAAGTTATTTTCAAACAATTTTAAACAAGCTCCTGTTATCTCAAAATTTTTAAAAAATTTTTTAATCGATTCTCTACCTAATTTCTAATACATTTTTTATCGTCTCTTCCGTCGGAATGGACAAAAAAAGCGAACGCACGGTTTTATACGCATTCGGCATCCGGTGCTGCTCGAATTTGCAATATTCAAGAGCTTCGAATATGTCTTTACTGTAAGTGGAAAAGAGCCGATGGAAAACGACTCGACTCCGGTACTCCTGCGCAAACAGCAATTTGCGCTCGTTAGTGGCGCCGTTTAGGAGCACTTAGCGGGCCGCGACCTTCCGCGTTCTCCAACGGGCAGGCTCGACGCAGCTCTTACAAGCTCGTCCGGAAGTTCTCGCGAATAAAACATCCCCGACTTATCGGCTTACAAATTATCTTTTATTGATCGTTTTTATCAACCCACTATTTTAGTAGGCAGGTGCTTGCAAGCTTCGTGTATCTCCGGGTGGCTCGGTTTCGGCTTTTCGGTGTACGAGGTTACCTGACGCTGAAAGATTTTCAGAAATGTTTTGAAATTAAAGAAAAATTGCAGCTTTTTTTGCAGCAATTTTTTAGGGTTTCGATTTGGGACAGAACTCACTTTAAACATCTCGCGGAAGATGCATTCGTCGTAGTCGCTCAGCACCGCGTTGGATTCGTGGAGAATCAGTGTTAAAGCGAAAACGGTTAATAGGGCGAAGATCAGCTTCATGTCGTTACAGTTTGTTACTTTACTAAAGTTCGAGGACTACTGAATCACTTTACGGTTTTCGCTTCTATAAAAGTCGCAATCGCGGTCAATAAAACATCCTCACACGACTTTATGTCATCCATAGATAAGCTTTAACAGACTTTTTATTTATTTTTCGTGAAAATTCAGAATAGAACAATTTGTGTCTCTTTCGAAAAATTTTTCACCTGGCGGCGTGTTCTCGATCAGCGCACCCCTCATGTCTCCTGTTTTCGAAAACTTGTGAATTTAATTGCATTGTAGAGTCAAGCGAGACCGAGAATATTTTCTATCGTTATTCCAACTTACAGCCGGGAAAATTCCGCTGGGACAGAGCATCTGAATTTTCTTGATGGTGAAGTCGAACTTTGGCGGAGTCGCGCGAACGGCGAACGGAACGAACAGTAGCGCGAACAGCGCGATACATCGAAGAGCGAGCATTTTTTCAGTTTGGAATTTTTATCTATACCATTCGCGTTCAGCCGAGATTCTTATACGAAACGGGAATGCCCATAAACTCGAGCTACAAGGGCAATTAATTCCGTCGTCACGATCGTCGCGTGTGCGTTTTATTTACGACGTGACTGCGCTGCGAAGAAGATCGTCGAAAAACACAAACGACGTATAAAACAAAATTTCTTCCAATTTCGAAATCCTGTCGATCCCGACAACCCCCATCGATTGGCCCCCTCGCGTACAATTAAAAATCCGTTAAAGAAGTAAAAAAAAAAACGCAAAAGAAGGCAAGTTGGAAGATTGAGGTTGGCGAGCTCGCGATATTGCGAGGCATCGGCTCGTAAATCGCGCGAGGCGTGCTCGCGCACAATCGTAACCGCGAATAGTCTTGGAACACACGAGAAGAGAGAGAGAGAGAGAAAGAGAGAGGAGAGCGCGGAAAGCGAGCAACAAAATCGCGTCGCTCGAACGGCCTTCTCCGGTGTTTGTACCTGCAAGAAGGGAGAAGGGGGTGAGTTGAAAAGCACGCGGGACGATAAATATCTTTATGCGTTCGCGTTTCGCGATAGCCGAGAGAGGGAGGGAGAAAGAAAGAAAGAGCGAGAGAGAGAGAGAGAGAGAGAGAGCGAGAGAGCGTGGACGACATTGTGCCTCGCCGGCTCGAAATGCTCGTAAACCCGACGTGTCGGGTATACGGTGACCGTTCTTTGCTACGCTCCTGAGAAATATATATATGTATCTCTCTCTCTCTCTCTCTCTCTCTCTCTCTTTCTCCCTCTCCGCGAAATATCTATCTCTCTCGCGTTACCCCTCGCCGAGTTTCGCGTGTTATTCGGCTTATACGATCCCTCGCGCGTTCACCGACAACTTCATCCCGCGGGGCGCCCCTGATTTATCCTTATTAATAAAACTCTAAAGTCCTGTTAACATACGCCGAGAGTAGGGGTAGTTCGGACAATACTTTCCCGACCGGGGGGATGAATTATTATTCGCGAAATTACATCGCGATTGTTCGAAAAGCAGTAACGAATCTTTCTCGTCGCTTCCCGCTTGAAAATTCCTCGTCAGATTTCACAAGCGTTTGGAGATTTTCGCGTCTCGCTAATCCAATTAAAATTTCTAATCCCAGGCGGTTCCTCGGTGCTCTCTATCGAGTTTCGTTGGAGGTGAGCGAGAGGTGGAAGGGCCGAGAGGGCCAAAAGTTTCGCGTCCGACCACACAACCGGCTCCCAGCGGGGCGCTCGATTCAGCTCGCGGTCTTGGAGAGGGAAAACGGAGTGAGGAAAGATATCACACAGGCATTATTAAAAGTACATAAACACCGCAAGGTAGACCCGCGAGTTATGGCCGTGCCGGGCTGTGAATTAAGTCCGAGCCGACGACGGAACGATGAAGGGCACCGGATAAAGAGAGTTATCTTACCCCTTCACCTTCCTTTTTTCTCCC
>NCVS01000032.1:0-10830 GCA_003055095.1 Goniozus legneri
CCCCTCGTCCATCTTCGGCCGCGATGTACTCTTTTATTTTTAACGCTCACCCTCGTTTGGCATCCGACCGTGGCGAGTTCGATCGAGAAAAATATTGATGGAAAAACAACGGATCGGAAACTTTTCCATTTTACTACGCGCCATGGAAAAAAGAGCCCCTGAAAGTTACTTAAATATTTGAAAAATTGAAAATTTTTTTACCAATAGAGAAGTTTTAAAATTTGAGACGAAGAATTAGATGAATTTTCGTGATTTGAACTACGATAGTCGATACAAAAATTTGTTGTCTTAACCGTACATTCGACAGACGGGAAAAATTTCACGGATAATCTAATCATGATTCGTTATCAGTTTGGGCACGCGTGGTCCTCCCGAATGACGAGGGAGATCGAGGGAGGATCCTCGTAATTTGCTAAAAGGTTTTCGCTGTCCCAATAAACTCGACACTTGTTTCTACCTGCGAACGGGCTTCTTTGTTACCGACGGAATTGTTTGGGTTATGTAACGTACGCAAATGTTTACCGGTTCTGGAGAACGCGAGAGAGGTGAATATCGCGAGAATCGAGAGTCAAGCGTGATATAAAATTTTCCGTCTACGAGAAAACCAAAGTTTCTGGCTCATATCGCCAACGTTTTATTCTACTCCGGGAATACGCGAGCTCGCGTGCATTATGTCGATATAGTCGATTTTCGCCATCCTCCCTTTACGCTTTTTTCGCTCGGAAACGAAGCGAAACGGGTATTCTCTGGTATCGCGGCCGAACAAAACCGTCCGTTCGAGTCCGATCGGTTGGAAACGACGAAAAATTCTAACGCGAGCGCGCGACTTTGCCAATCGGGGAGCGAAAAAATTCTCTGATTCCGTACTTTATCTCGAACAAAGAATTTTACGACAGGGAATTCTCTCGATTCGCGTTTGCGTAATCTTCTTTTGTAAATAGAAAAGCCTCTGTGAAAAAAACGAGGGCTCAAGCGAGAGCGCTCGTGTTCGTTCTTTTACTTACAAATGTAACGCCTGTATGTATATACCACTTGCCATTTTTATTCGGTGTTATTCGAGCGCGATGATTTATCGCGTTCGCGATAAACGAATCGCCGATCCGATTGGTCCATCGACGTTAATTCCCTCTCGTTCATCCCGTATTTACTTTTCAATCGAAACGGACGCTTGACTTTTTCATCGAACTCGATAGCCGCTCGTTACCCCTCCCTCGCTCGGAGTAATTTCGCTATTATTTTAAAAAATTCAATCGTTCGAAACGGCCCGTTTAGCATCTCCCAAAATAAATGAATCTTACGTCTAAATGTGTTATAGTTGTTTTCTTGTTTATCGACTATACAGAGGGAGAAAACATTCTATTTAGACGATCGTGCAAAGCTTGATTTACAAATTGAATGAAAAAGAGAAAGTAAAATGAAAAATGTATGTATATGTATGTATATATTTATACATCGAATTGTCATATTGCGATTCTAACTCGCCATTGTACGTCCAGGGGTTAATAAAAAAAGTGGTCCACAATACGTTGCATTTGTATATAGTCTAGTGGAGGTCGCGGAACATCATCGCGAACCGGAAACCAGTCTAGGGTAGCGGTAGCCCTCCGGTTACAATCGGCTCGCCGAACTCCGTTACAACTTCATTTTCCGGATAGATGAGAATCCGTTCTATATTCTCGGGCATAGAAGCGGGTAGGAGAAAGAGGGAGAGAGCGAGAGAGAGAACGCGGTAACGGCGGCAGCTCGAGTTTGTAACGTCGTTACGTATAATGGCCTGGGACGGAATTTTGATAGCCACGTAAATACGCAGAGACGCGAAATACGCGTAGGCGCGTAGGGACGCGCCGTGGTGCCGCTGGATATTAACGGGGGCCAAAATTTTCCTTCATTGTGGTGTAGCGAATTCGATCGGGCACGGACCAGAGAATAGGAAAATTATCGATGGGCGCACGCGCGCCTCGCTGAGTCAACCCCTGGAGAGTGAGAGAGATAGATATGTGTATGTGTAGAGAGAGAGAGGAAGGAGAGAGATAGTATGTGCAAAGAGAGGAAGAGAGAGAGAGAGAGAGAGAGAGAGAGAATAGTGAACACGACTGATGGCGCGCACAATGGTTGATTAAGCCGCTTCCAAGCGCGTTTACAATGGCCATCTCCGCCTCTCCTCCTCGGCCAGGCCGAGACCTCGACCCGTGACGTTTAACGCGCGCGATCGAGTAATTCGCGGACTCGTCCGAGTGGATGGAACACATCTGGATAAAAAAAAGAGAAGCTCATACGCCATCGCGTGCCCCCCATCCATCCTTCCCGCTCCGACAGTTCTGTTAACGAGACGAGAGCGAATTCCGGAATAAAACACGAGAGATCTTTCCTTCTCAATTGGTTTTTTTTTCTCCCTGGATATAACTCGGCTCCCCTCGCTGAGCGGAATGCGTCGGTAATAACCAGAGGCCCCGAAAAAGAGCAGCGCGACTTAGCCGTGAAATCGGACCTCTTTCGGTATTTAATAAAATAAATTCCATAGCGAGTTACGCGGCGCGTGAAACGCTGCGGGTAGGGGCCACGGGAGGGGTTGGAGGAGTGCATTCAAAAGAGAATGTTCACTCGTCGCTCGTTCGCCGCAATTCGTGTTCAACGCGTAATTAAATCCGGCTGAAACAAGCGGGCTGGGACGAGAAAGAGAAATATGTAAAGAGGATGAATATTGGCGTAAGAGCCGGATGAAGTGGGGTGTATACGAGATGTGGAGGAACAAATATTGCAAAAGATGACACTGGATTTAACAGTCAAGAGAGGAATCTAACCACGATGACTTCAACAAATTCGTTCTTTCGCTGTTTCAGAAAGCGAATTGTTTCCATTTTCTCGCAACATCGAGCACTTATCATTTTCATTATGAGTATTTTCGTAAGATACGTTTAACGAATTAATGTGTAGGAATCGTAATATAAAAATACTTTAAGATTTAGCGATACCAAAAAAATTAACATCAAACGTTAAATCAATTATTTTAAATCCATATACATATATCCTCGCTTAAAATTCCACAAAATAAAAATTTCAGATTCAATTTGAGGTCGAATAGTCTTATCCGATCTCAGCCGTATCCTCTGTTTTAATTTCAAACTCGATGTTCGGAAATAGCTATTTATGAATACAATATTTTTCTTACAAATGATATTCTCATAATCCAATATCGCAATATGGCACACGAGGCGAAATGAAATCTCGCGAGTATTAAAATTTCACGCTTTATCCTCCATAATTTGACACAGCGCTCGTATCGATGCATCCGCGAATCCCGACGGGTGTTAATATCGAATATATCGGCCGGCCGTACCGTAGCGTTCGCATAGAAAAAACCCAATTTCATCGAAAGAATTTTTTTCCCAGTTTTCTTTATTTTATTTTATCGACGAATCGCAATCACGGAATGTATTTAACAGTAGCGACAGTCGCGCCCGATAACATCCAACGCTCGACGGTCCGCTCGATCACCCCGATCGCTATTTTGCTAAAATCCCCAGGATTTTCGAGTTTTTTCAAAAACAAACGTATTGTCGAAACAACTAATATGCATATTCATAGAGGTAAAACGCGTTACGCGTATGAAACCCCGGAAAATTCGCGACGAGCCGTACGATTCGTCGCATCGCATCGCTCGAAACAAACAGTCTACATATCTTCCTACCACCATACGGAATGTCTCAACGCAGCGAACGGTTTAGATCTACAGTTTTTTAATTTGAAGATCTACTCTTAAATTCTTTCTGTGCATTAGAATATCTTACATGATTCAAAAAAAGAACTCAAATATTTTTAACATTAATCTAATCTATTATAAAACTTGACGAGGTGATCATTTTGGTAATTTAAGTAATCTTAAATAAGTAAAAAACAATATTGTACACCTTACTTTCGTTTCATCACGGAGGCCGCGAGAACGATAGACGAATGGAATTATAACGAGACGAGAATAGACACACTGGTTTTTAAACGAAGGTGGAGGGGGGTGGATTCCGTGCACGCGTTCGACGATGCATCACGGAGATCGGAATCGATCCGGGGCGCTGATTTACGCGTGACGGGCGCGACGTCACGTGAGCTCGGAAATCGACGCGGCGGTTGCGCGATGAAGAGGGCCCGCCAAGAGGGAAAGGGTGAGGGGACTCGACGTTTGTCGTGTAATGCGTTAAACGTCTAGCTGTCGCGTGTTTGTCCGAGTTCCATGTGTCGACGCTTGTACACGAGAGAAAGAGAGAGCGAGACTCGCCGAGTTACGCAACTGTAATAGCCTTGCACTTGTCCGGACAGCGAGCAGTCAAGGCGCGAGTGTCCAAGGCTGGCTCGAGTCCCGGCCCCGTGCTAGTCGTGTCGGTACACAAGCCTGTTTTACATTTTCACTTCCCCCGCTCTCTCTCTCTCTCTCTCTCTCTCTCTCTCTCTCTCTCTCAGTCGCGAAACCGAAAAAATACCAAACGGGTTGTTCAAACTCGGCGACGGTCTGTCCAGTGCGTTTGCCTTGGTTGATGACGAATAAACTTTATTTTCTCTTAGTGTTTAGAGTTACGTGAATTTTAACATTATTTCTGCGATGAATGTTTGGCGACCTATTTCGATTGTGTGATGATTTTTTATATTTGGGATGAGTCAAGGAAAATTATATTTCTGAATTTGAAAAAAACTCGTTAATTTTACAGTGAGAATAAAAATTTGTTGAATGTACTTGATATTAATGTGTATTCCCCCGACTAATGTAATTTTAAAAATGATCGTAATTCAGTTTAAAATAAAAATAGTAAACGTGACTAATTTTTTAGCTGGACAGGGCTGTCAAATTTCTCTCGGTGTATTAATCCAACGAGTCGTAAAAGTACGTCGAGAGTAATTAGCAAAGATTTAGCGCGGTGTAACGCTTGCAGTGTGTCCGACGGTTACCGATGTGGCGCTCCGGAGCCGAAATCGTAAATTCTCGGTCAGCTCGAAGCACGGCGCCCGTGACGAGCTACGCCTCTACGTGCGGTCTTCGCAAGGGGGAGCCGCGTCCATTAATAATTAGAGACGCGAACGCGCACCCGCGCTATTTATTAATACGCCCACGGTGCTCGTTCGGCGTGCCCCGAACGCACCTTTGGCCTTCCTCGCTCCCGAAAGCCCGGATTCCGGTTTTTAGCATTTTAACGCTCGGGGAGGTGATTTACCTCCCAACCCAGCTGTATTCTCATTTGGATCCGATTTCACGGCACGATGCTCGCATTTGCAAGCGCGGCACGTCGACTCGCGTATATATCGATCCGGCCTCTCTGTCTCGCTCTTTTTCACGTTGTCGGTAATGTCTCAGTGAAAATTGAGAGCCCCCCGCTCGGATTTCGCGGATTGACGCGTGAAAAGTTACGCCCGGCGACGACGAGATATTACGTTTTTAATCTTACGCCTTGACGTTTCCATTCCGCGAGGAGCCTCGGATGTACCGACTCTCTCTCTCTCTCTCTCTCCCTCCCTCCCTCTCCCTCTATCTCAAGCGCCTAGGAATTCGGGAAAAGGGAAATACTCGCTTAAAAGCGAGCTTCGAAATCGATATATCTCGGGTCGAGTCGGCAGGATGTAGACGGGGCACGGTAGCGATTTACACGACGCGCGCGGTCGCGATAATTCGCCGCATCATTTAATTTGGTAATTGACCGTAAAGCCGTACGAAGACTAACGATATCACCTCTCGACTCCACGCGCGGGGATTTCTCATGAATATTTACAATGACTTTACACGGAGGTAAACAACTTACCGGCAGCGTGTAAAGACACGAACGGCATGCTAATTCGGAGCGAGCTAATGAAGACCGTAACGCCGTGAGCGCGGTGCAGTGACCGCTCGTCGTTACGGGATGCAATTTTTATCCGATCGCTCGATCGCCCTCGTAGAACTCTCTTCCTCTCTCTCTCTCTCTCTCTCTCTCTCTCTCTCTCTCTCTCTATTTCTATGTACCGACAACCACCTTTCCTCCCGATACTATCGCTGATTACCGTTTCATATTCAAATCGGTGGAAAAGAAATCCGAGAAATCGCCTCAGATGGCGAGTACTCGAAAAGATTCGATTATCTTCTCGGAAATGCTCTCGATAACCAGTGAAATTTTTTCTTGAAATTTTACACGATAAAGAATAAAGTATAAAGTAGCTTTGACAAATTTTTTTTCAATGTATTCATAATAGAAGGCAAAATTTGTGAGCTCGAGTATCGCGAACTGACCGAAAACTTACGACTTCAACTCGAAAGCCCCACATCGGTCCATCGGACTGCTCGCGTTACCGCTGAATCCTCTTGCTAATTATTCTCTTCGTTCTTCGACATCGAGAACGCGCGCATGGCTCGACTTCCGATCGCTTAATCGCCGTTACACCGCGACGAGAGATAATCGATCACGCGGTTCGAGTTTAACGACGTTCGATAAATTCGGAGGAGATACGCGACATCGAGCAGAGCGGACGTTAATATCCGCTGGCGATTATCGGCTCTTTAAAAGCGATAAATCCTCGCGGTAGGCGATGATCGACTCTCGGTGTTTGTCGCGAGAAAGACTCGATTACAACGCGGAAAGATGGCGGCTATTCGGGAACAGCTGGGGCTCGGCCGAGGAGGAGGACGAGCGTTTAATGTACGCACCGTGAGCTAGTTTACGACTCCTCGATACCACCGCGAGCTCTCGTCGGATGTCGCGGGACTCCGCGTAATACACCCGAGCTCGTATTTATTGCGACGCGATAATCGCTGAAAATTAATTAGCCAATTAATTTATGGAAATATACGGCGACTGTTTCGAGAGCAATGTTAACGAAACGTTCCTCTTTCCGCTATTCCTCCTCGTAATACGGTTACACGATAATCGCGATAAAAACCCGCAGGATTAATCAATTATAAGCACTTGGATTCGTCTCTCGAGAAAAGTTAGGAAAAAAAGCCGACCAGCCTTCACCCGCGCTTTTGTTTTTCGTGAAATCCTCCTCGGGTTGCCCATCTCGTTGATAAATGGGTAGGAGAAATTTACATGATACTCGCGTAAAATATACGTTATTAATATCGCGTTAAACTCGGTTCATTGATTGCGATAACATTATTGTTCGTTCTCCCGGGCGCTCCCTACGTCGACCCTCCGCGCGATATCGTTTTGCGAAATTGCACAATGGAAAAGAAGGTTTATTCATTGGCGATGAATCGTCGAACCGGTAGGCGGGTCCCCTCGGTCTCACTGTAATAATTTGATGAAATACGAACGCGGCCGGTAAACGGCTGGCCATAATGCAGATGGCATATCGGGTAAATGCCGGAGCATCGAGGCCGCCTGCACGGACGAATGGCCGCGCACTTTGTTTACAACAATGCCCACCGAGTGCGGATTCTACCCCCTCGGATACCAGATTTCTGCCTACCGCACCTCGCTACGCACGAATATTCCCAATTCATATCAATCTCGCTAATTTCGTCTACAACCTCTATTTCTCATCCGGGTTTTTGGCGCGATAGGTCGATGTTAGATTTTATAAATCGAGTTAGTAAGCTAACCGGTAGATAGACATCGTTAAAAGTAATCGATAAAATTAAATGCAGTGGAGTTCAAACACTAATTCAATTCAAATTCTTTCGAAGTCGTTAATTTTTCATCCAGTTACGTGGAAACAAGGGAAACTACCCAATAAATACACAGCCAATGGATGAACAAATTATAAGTTAGTTTATCTATTAAGAAATGTCCATTCTAGTTATCGCCGAGTGAGATTAGTGCGGGATTTAAGAACTATTTTTAGAAACGGAACGAGAAAATTGTAAGAACGTTGTAATGTCGCCGAGCTAACGAACATCAAACAAGCTTTGATAGCTCTCCGGATTCATCCTTCTCGAGCATTATCGCTCGAATTGGTTCAGGAGAACGCTCGGATCCGCAGACTGGCAAGAACTGGTTGCCACCGATGACAAACTGGGCCAACCGCATAACATTAACCGCGAGCGTACGCGACGAACGCTGCGGATGCGCCGGTACGAGCGAGTCAACCTGTTTCGAGCGATACGTTGCGATTGTACGCGACAAAAGAGGAGCCGAGAGCGGCAAAAAAGCGGCCAATAACTCGAAATAAAACTCGTACGTCGCCCTTTTCACTTGTTACGCTCGGTCTGGATGGTATTTTTGGTCCGGTGAAAATGAACGAGTATTGACAAAATACAAAAACACAATCACACGGCGAAAGGGGTAGAGAAACTCCGAGCGCGCGTGCGATGCTCGTATCGCGTCTGGCAGTCGACCTCGTTTGAAAAAATCAACGCGGAACGAGTGATTAAACGGGAAAGCCGCACGCTTCGATTCTCCTTTTTCTGTCGATAAAAAAGAACGCACGGGAAGCACTCGCTGACTCGATCCGCGTCGATGTTCTCGCACATCGTTCTATTAGAGAGGGAGAGAGAGAGAGAGAGAGAGAGAGAGAGAGAGAGAGAGAGAGAGAGACTACTGGTCATATTCGGGGTAGAATCGATTAACGTCCATCGTGCGTGGAATTGGCAACCGAGACACTCGCAGTATCCACCCTGGTTATGTTTTAATCTCAGAAGAGGAACAAAGTTATTTCTTCTTCCTCTACGCGTATTTTTCCGCGCTACGCGGCAACAAACGATACCCTCTATTTTTTCCATTTTCGCCCTCTCGTATGTTCGGACAACAAAATCGATTTAACGAGCAATTTCGTCGCAATGAAATGATAGGGAAAAAAACGTTTCGAGGGTGAATATTTAAGGGCCGCGGGCGAGTACGCGGATCGCAGAGTTTCGGGCGCGAATCGATACGCGAACGCGTAAACGCAACGAGAGAGTAATTCAAACTCGCTAGGGCGATACGTTTCGAAGGCCGCTCTCGTTCGCGTACTTTGCGACGATCGCTCACGCCGCTGACGTCACGACCTATGGCTTCCAATTTCTACTGCGGTAGGTTCGCGTCACAAAAAAATATTCTCACTTGGTCGATCTCGAATGCTAGACAAAGTTGAAAGTCAAATCTGATTTGAATAGTAAATTTAGAGTAAAAAGATATGAAAAGTACACTAGGAAGAAAAATTTGTCAAACTAAATTTGTGTTTATTTTTCTGTAAGAAGAATAAAATTCTTTCAAATGAAAACTACAATAAAATTTGTTTTGATGTAATAAAATGCTAAAAATGATCAGTTTCTCTAATTTTTTCGAGGCGTATATGGACATTACGTTCCATTTTTAGCGAATGTAAACAAAAAGCGATTCCGTTTATATTTTCGTAACAAACGATCTTGAATCAGGAATATTGCGAATCTGTGTTCGGGTGCGAATAGTCGTCTCGACTGGCGCGTGACCGAGTGCTTACACAGTCTATTCTGTAGCGGTACGGTATACGGGCATCTCGAACGAAACTCGTATACGACCATGGCCAAACGCACAATGGGGACGTAAATGGTATTTACGTGTACCGCGCGGTCGGATCGAACGCACCTCCCCGATAATGACAGAGCGCCGTTCGCGAAATGAGTTTCGATTGGGAAATCACGATTTGCGAACGAACGTGCGTCCATTCCCGTTTTCTCTTTCTCCGAGCTAAAATTCCCCCCTAAAAAATAAAAATTCCTTTGTCGGTAAAAATTGTCAATTTTTACCGAAACGCCGAATACGGCGTTATACGTTCGTGTTTTGTTCGTTCGAAACAGGAAAATGCCACTCGAAGAGGGTTTTCATAAACTCTTTCCGTCGAGTAATTTCATTCAGAGCAGTTCTTTGACGTTTTTGATACGAGATTCGAGTTGGCAATTGACCCATATAGCGCTCGTCTCGACGAAAAAGCTTTCAACGAGCTGGAGATGGATATCTACATATGTAGGGAAACGTATACGCAGGACACGATGTTTTAGAGACAGTTGTCTACGTTTTGAACATCCATTAAGAGTGAGCTCTACAGTCGAAAAATATTTGTTTTCGCTCTTCAAAACCCTGTTAACTCCTATTATTTTAATCATTATGTTTATAGATTAATTAAAAAAATATAAATTTTAGATCAACTCCTTGGCAAGTCGAAGGAAAAATAAAACCAATAAAATTTAATTTTTAATTCCATTTTCACTGAATCGATTAGAACTAAACTAGAATCAATGTTTTCTGAATCGAGAAAGCTGGAATGCACCTCGAAAGACCGAAATCGACTTAAACAACATTCCCCTTAATCGCGGCTCAAAATATTTACGAATGATTGGTCTTCTCAAAGCCGAGATAATTACATCCTCTTTGGTTTTCGATTTCGCACGGAGTTTATTTACAACCCTCCACGGCAAATGGAGCGATTAAACGACCATTCGAGTCCATCGCGGGGCCGGCTCGCGATTGCTTGGTAACTCGAATTAGAAAGCTCCTCTCGGGCGCTTTTAGAAGCTCTGCTCGCTGGTGCGGCACGACGGATAGAGAAGGAGCGAGTCTGAAACGAAAAAAACGTCTCTCTACGGAGATAAACAAGTGGTTTATAGCTCGCGAGATAAACCAGCCGGGGGTTGCTTCGACTGCCGTTTCTATAACCCTCTTCCCGGTCGTTTCCCCCCTCGTCTATCCTCCTTACGTAGCTCTCGAGTCGAAACTATTCGACAACTATTATATACAACTCTTCCGGATGTATGTACGTGTTTATACAACAAAGCAAATTCATCGGGAAGAAAGGGTACGGTGCTATAAATCGAACGGCGAACATTGTGGAGCTTGAGGGAGGCGGGGGGCAAAGTAGGAGAGACACGTGAATTATCGGGAGCGCGAGTCAGAAAAATCGACGCGTTGCGCGCGTCTTCTC
>NCVS01000032.1:10891-29297 GCA_003055095.1 Goniozus legneri
TTCGCTGGAACGCCGGTTTCTCTTCCGCGGCCGAGACAGCGCAACGTGAAGCGCGATAGACATTATCGATTATCCGGGCCGAGCTGGCTCGCGTGAGTGAGACTTGGCCCCGTGCCATTAATGTCTCGAAAATCGTCGATTCTCATCGTTATCGGCAGAACGAATTTCACGTGAATTCTCCAAGACGAGGAACATTCGTCGAATAAAGAACAATTTCCTCGATTTTCTCGGACGAATATTCACGACTTTTTTTCTCTACCTGAGTCACGCGAGTCTGTCTGGGCTAAAAGAACTATGAATGTGGGAGAGGAATGTGTATCGAGAAAATCGTTAGTTTCGCGATAACGGTAATAAAATTATAAATATAAAAATTATAATTGGTAAATCTACTCGAAGGTAGACACCTTTAAATATATAAATTGGAGCCTTATCTCTCTGCTTTTTACCTACTGAATTTTATCTCAACGGGCAGCTTTAAATTCCATTGGCAAAATTGGCGGAGGGCGAGAGAATGGAAACGATTCGAAAGCTTGGCGTGTCGTTGTAGATTCGAATGTATTAATTGCACGTTTAGACTGATAAAGACGGTGGCCGTCTCCCCCTTAGCGGGTTATCCGAGCGCGTTGCCGGCTTATCTGACTTCCGCGGTGTGTGCCTGTCGGACGCTCACCGCTCACGGGACCCGGCTGGTGAGATAAGGCCGAACGTATTCGAGCGTTTATCCCTCCTATTCTCCTCTCTCTCTCTCTCTCTCTCTAGCTACCTCATCTCTATCGCCATTATTCTTTCCCTAGGAACGCGAAATTCATGCCAATTCTCTTTTCTCTGTTCCAGGTAAGACGAAAATCGTACGTGTAAGGAGTACCAGGGAATATCCTTGTGACGTCACATGGTCAAAATGGCGTTACAAGTTAGACTGCATAAATTTCTTGATGTCGACAAACACGAAAGCTTTTTGGGTTGGTTTATAATCATAAATTTCAATCACATTCGTACTCGAAAGACAAGTCATATCCCAGTTATTTGAGAAATCAAATATGACCGTAAATCAGACTTTGGTAGTACATAAATAAGATTTTACTCAAATAATCAGTTGGGTAAACTATTCAGTAGGTGATCAAGTAGAACAAATAGTGGAACAAGTAGTGGAAATTTTAATTTAGCCTCGACTTAAGCAAATTTTATTTCCTTTGGGAAGTTTTTTGAAAATACAAATGTTTGCATTTGAAAATTGCAGTGTTCGATGCATTAGATTCTTCGTAGTTAGAAATTTATTCATCTATTAGGATTTATCCAGATATTATTAACTCTATATCGTTTTCAATCTAAATAAGCTATTTCTATTTGTTGAACGATAAATGTGTTTGTTAAAAACTGAAAAAATTTTTCGACACGATTAGCGCGTTGCCGAGGGACGTTCCAGCAGTACGAGTTCTCGTGTACTAAAATATGCTATATCGAGCTCATTACGAGGCTTCTTTGACGCGCGTTACGAACACCCCGCGACCTTCGACACCGTAAACTCGGGGAGAGAGACGGGAGCCATGAAAAACAGGAAGCGGAGCAGATGCCAGGGCCGTATCCTTTATAAATACACACATAAAGGGGTGTACGTAACGAAGATACTCGTGTTGCGTTGACCTCTCCTTTAACGAGGTCGACGATCGGAGTTACCGCGAGAGTGCCACGGCAGCTCCCTACCGAAGATTGTAAGTTAGTGCCCGCTCGGCAGCGCTAACTTTTATCTTATTTATCGTTGGCTCGAAATCGGCGCGTTCCGATAAAATACGTACCGACTGTTCGTAGCGATAAAATACTCAGCGAGATCTTTTATAACCTGTATTCGCGCTACCGCTGTCCCCCTCCCTCGATCCTATTTTTTTTACGGCTCTAAGAACACAGAACGGACGCAGTCGCGCGGATAGATAGGATATAGGCGGGAGAGGTACTATCGACGTTCTGAAAAAAGAGAAGAAAAAAAATTTATAAACACTAGACGGGTCGAAAGGGTATTCTTTTACGACGTAATAACTTCACTTAACGCGCCAGTTAAATGCGTTTTATGATATACGATATTTTCATGAGATTTTCGATACCGATTCCCCTCTTCTCCCCTTATTTTTTTTTACGATCCACTAAAACTTATAATAATTGTCAGGAGTGTAGGGACAGGGCCCTCGAGAAAATTGCGTGGATCGAAATATCAAATATTTACGTTACTTTTTTTCTTTCCCGTACCTCGGCTCGTAATTCATTCGCATAGCTCGTTCGACATAACGTTCATCATTCGCATCATCATCATCGTCGAACTCGTAAAGCGGCGTGGTTCGTGCGCGCATCGAGATCTTATTTCACGCGGATATAAAACGCTCGCGTCACGGGCCGACGAGAAAGAGAGTGGGATACTCGCTCGAGCGGATCCACGAGGGTTCAAAGTGGTATCCTCTCGACGCGAATCGCGCATAACGCATTCCTAATCCCGTTTAAAGAGCCCGTGAATGCGCGGGAACTGAGTATTTATTTACCTTATTTTTCTGTCTCTCTCGCTCCACTAGTTCTCTCTCTCTCTCTCTCTCTCTCTCTCTCTCTCTCTCTCGTTTGCTGTCGACTCGTCCGCTATGCACGCAGTACGACAAGCAAAGTAAGGGAAACGCGAGGTCGATTTCCGCGTTCCGGGTGCGTTATACCACCCGCAGTCCAGGACTTGTTTCGGCCTCACCTCAACTAACCTCCATCCATTAGATTACGTCAAGTCGGCAGAAGGCACCCATAACACCTGACGCAAAACTCGACCGGCGCGCCCCGATCGCTTCCGTTTAAGGATCTATCCTCTCACGGGGGCTGCCTGACCCGTAATTAAAACACCATCGTGTGTACAATCTCGGGTTACCGATCGCTGGGCATTCCATCACGATGCTCTCGATGACGCAAAAAATACGCGGATTTTATTAGCGTTAATGGTGGGCAGTTCTTCGTATCCAGACTAATGACTCGGGATAAATTAAAAATTCCCATGCAAATAGCGCAAAAACGAACCTGCCGTGGGGAAGAAGAGTTTATCGAGTCTTGATGTTCATTTCGATACTTCGAGAAGAAATTTTCATAATTCGTCGAGACGATTGAAAAAGGTAACGAATAAATTGATTTTCCGAATATTCCGATCGATCTTATTGAAGAATAATATCGTTTCGAACAAACATCTTTTACGTACACGCTGAAAATAATTTGTCGATTCATTTTTATCTCGGTACATAATGAGAAATTTCAATCTCGCTCGATTACTCGGTTTTGAAAATCCCAGCTTGACGTATATTCAAATCTTTCGATGTCTTAGTTCGAGATGGTGTAAAACAAGCTTCCAAGTAATTTCCTTACAGATTGAATATGCTAATAGCGAAAGACGAACCCTGCCGGCGGATGATTAAAATTAGATTATATTCTATTCATAACGCGTCGTTCAACCGTATGTATATTTCTCTCCAATTGCGTACGATATGCGCAAAGAGCGATGAGCTTTCAACAGCGATCGCTATCGCGGTGCTCTTACCTAATGCGGTTACACGTGTAATATCGCAGAATGTCTCTGTAACATTCCGTTCTTCGTTCCCTCAGAGCGATACACGCGCGATGAAACTTTGTCGTGAGATTCCAATGCAAATATCCCGTATCGGCATTTCCAACTTTATCAATTTTAATTACCGCGGACGTAAAAAGAAAAGAGTCGCGAGAGCGCCGATTCGTCAGACTCGTCCCCTTCCAAGACATTTCCTACATTCGCCGATCGGCCGGAACGATTATTTCGTAACTCGTTAATAAACAATTTTCCGGCTACGGGACTCGACACGATGTAATCTCGACGTCGATCGAACGAAGATTAAAAAGGTCCGATAAACACGTCGGTCCACTTGTAGCGAATTAACGTCGGTGAAAATATAAAAAAAAATTAGTTCTCCTCAACAGCAACGAGAAAGTATTCAACGATAAAATTAACGTCGAACTGCGACTATTTTTATAGCGATAACTTCAAAGTAAATTTATAGTATATATACTACTATTTATTAGTCGAGGTCCATTAAAACTATTAAAATTTAAGTTTATCTTGGGAGAAATTTACGAATGTAGGTAAATTGACTAAACCCTCCAATGGCAGTCCTCGAATGATTTTTCACTCGACTCGGTTTTATCGCAAGAATGGACATCGCGCACCGAGCCGCTTCTCGTAAAATCCTTAGCAATTTAATGGAAAGTGCGGCTCGCGCTCGTCCCACTTTTACCGTAGACGCGCGATCGTCTAGGTATCGGCGAGTGTGTTCCCTGATAAAAGAGACGCGTAATGAGGGGTTAGATCCGACGCTCGGAGGGATCACGGAGAGAGAGTGTTCACCACGCGCCGTCGATAGGGAACGAGATCGTTCCTGGAAAAGCGTTATCGTCGACCGGGAGCCACCCTAACGACACCGGCCACAGCGCTCTCTCGAATCTTGGACGATAAATTCGATTTTATTAGCGGCTCGTAATTGCTAAAATATCGCGAGCCGACGCCGAGTAAATCAGCGCCCTCTTGCAATTTTTCCCTCGATTTTATTTTTCCTCTCCATTCCGCTCGAGGACTCGCGCGCCGCGCGTATACTTAAGCGTATCTCTTATGCACTTAGCGAACATTAACGGCCGCGAACGGAACGAAGAGTGAAAATAAGAAGGGCGAAATTGTGGCGCGAGCGCGAGCGGATGGCGTGTCGCGAGCCGATTCACCGTTAGCGCTCGCGTTTAATAAAATCGCACGCCGCGCCTCGAAACGGGCCGTGTTCCCGCGAGCCCGCCCACGCGCCACGAATCACCGAGTTTCGACGACCCACTCATCGGATTACGTATATAGTATTTATCGAGCTACGAAAAATCGTTAACTCGTACAAAAGAAAACAATACTCTGCTTTTTTGCTGGATTACAGTTGGATATTCGGGTTTCCTTTCCCTCTTTTGACGCCTCTTACATACGTAAACGCGCAGCCGGCGACCGTCGGAGAAAAAATTGCTCTGTGAGTACACGCAGGTGCGAGACGCCGGCAAAAAATAAACACATCGATCGGCTAAAGAAAAATTTCCCATTTTTCGTACGTCGGGGGATTTATCGCGAGTTGGGTGTATCGGCGACCTCGAGTTTATACGGAGTGCTCCAGTTTTGCCAATCAAGAAATTTTTATTCACGAATTTTCGTCGAACAATTGGCGACTGAAAAATCCGATCCTCCATTACTCAAGAATAAAGACTCGGCATGGAAACGAAAAAAGCCTACTTCCTGTACAATGAAAAATGCTCCGTTTTATTTTTTGCTTCAAACACCCTATAGGTACACGATAAGTGTTTTCTCGTTATCGTTCCGATGCCGGGTTGCTTTCAACGTTCGCGTGGTATTTTCCTCTGAAAAACAAGAGGTACCCTCTCGCTCTCTTTCACAATTACTTTGACACGCGAGTAATGAGTTTGATGATTTCGTTCTACACGCGCGAACGGGACACGGGTTTCGTCTAAAGGCGTGTTTTTGTGCTCCTTGACATCAGGGTACTTAGCAATCGAAGAAAGCGTTCGAAATTGGAGCAATTTCTCAACGATTCACATAACGGGACTTGCACTCTGCTCTCTGCTCGATTTAAAACAAAATATTAATTTTAACAAAGAAATTTAAAAAGTAAACAAATTGAAATTTTTCTACCTACTGTTAAATAATATTCATTTATTAGACAGTTTATCCTAAATCGAACACTCCGAGTTTTTCTTTTGAAATTCCACGTACTAACGCTCGAACCTCTCTTCTTCGAGATCGATCCGGCGAGGCGGTTCGTGTTATGTGGCGCGAAAAAATCGAGGCAGAAAAAATTGAAAAATATAGGTTGAGCAGAGAATCATTTATCCGGGCGGCGAAGTAACGATCCACTACCCCGTCGTCGTGTGCAATTTCGCTAAACAAGCCGGAAGCGGACGATAGCGGTGCGAGAGGGAGAGCGAGCTGGGGGAACGGATCGGCAAATTACACCGAGAGGCCCTAAATCTCCTCGCGCGGTAAAAATATACGTAAAAAGACGTCTTTTCTACTCGGAGGCTAAATAGTCGGCTGTGACGTAACGCGCGAATCACCGAAAACGCGAAAAGCGGAGGTGGGAGGGGAGAGAAAGGGAGGGTGGAAAATGGTTTTGAGCTTTGCTCCGAGTGAAAAGCTCGACGAGCGGAGGAAGTAAGGGATTCGGATGAAAGACGCGCCCGCGCGGAATGGACAGGGAGGAAATATGTCGGGCAGCGGGTATACAAAAGCTCGCCGCTCGGCCGCCAACAGTAACCATTCTGTACGGTATTTCTACTCGCTGCTTTGTGTGTATGTACACGAATGTGTGTGTGTGAGTGGCGCGTGTCGCCCTCCGAAACGACCCTCTTCATCTCCGTCTCTCTTTCTCTCCCCTGCCGTGTTCGGCAAAAACAAATTTTAGCGCCAACTAAACTTTGCCGTGCCAACCGCTTCAATGTACCTAATATTTACTCGCAAAATTACCCACTTTTTCATTCTACGAAAAAAAGTCAGCTCTGGATGGAGTGGAGAGGCGAAGAAACCGAGGGGTGTACAAAATTTTGGTTCTTCTTCCTTTTTTTTTTTAACTTCTCGCTTACGTCAGCGGGGGCGTGCGCGGGAAGTTTGAGAGTGTCGAGTTTCTGTGTGCACGTTGTGCGTGGACATGTGGCACACGTCATAGAAATACTCTGTCGCGAGCCTTCAGCACGAAGGGCCTCGAGAACAATATAACGGCAGACTGCATAAAGCCAACCCTCGGCCGTTCTCCGATGCAAATAGCTCGCGCTACACCACCCCCGTTTGGCGTCACCTGTGCGCGCTCTCGACGTCAACTTCCATCTACCCCTTTTACCTCCCTCTCTCTGTCTCTCTCTCTCTTCTCTCACTCTCCTTTCTCTCATCTCTCTCTTTCTCTCTTTTCCCTCATTCTCCTTTTCGCTCTCACGCTCAGAGAGTGGTATGTACGAACCCTTTGTCCTATTTACGAACTCGAACGATTCTTTCTTCGAAACTGGTATTACCGAGGACTCGTATAATAAATCGACGCTCAAGTTTTTACCTCCCACGGCTCCGTCTTATCCCACTGAAAACTCGAAAGAGATTTTTAAATAAGCTCGTTCTTATGTCGCTTGTTTCCTCGCGATAAGAATAAAGAAAAAAAGGGGGATGAAAGTTATAATTGCAGAAAATGGAGTATCCATCGTCGCGAAGGAGCGGAGGAAGGGATGGTAATTGTAAACTCTTCAGGCATTTAAATTAAGTTATTACATCCGTTCGTGCATTCGGGCATGCAAAACTCTGGAGAATCGATAAGAACGGGCGTAATGAGAAATTAGGTAGTGTGAAAAAAATAATAAACGACTCCATTTTTATTCACGCCGATCTGGGGAACAACGAGACTGTATTTTCCAACCTCGCGGAGTTACCGAGAATTACCAATCGCGCGTGTGTCGTCCGCAGTTTCGCGAAGCCAACTGGTTCGTCTCTCCGCGGATGAATATTCCGCTCTTCATTAGCGCACTTTGGTCGACTTCCTTTTCTATTTCCAGCGCAGTTCCGTCGAGAGATACGCGAAATTCTGAATTTCCTGCAGATGAGAGAGAAACAAGCGCGAGGTTGCGTTTGCAAAATCCAGCGAGAAGAACGACGCTGAATCGAAGGGACACTACAGTTTCAATGTTTGCACTTGAATTAAGTTATACGGGGTGTCCTATAGCAATCAATTATTTTTCACGCTCTTGTCAGAGTATGAATATCACTATGTTTTTGGTACATATACCCAGGTAGAAAATTATCTGAGCAGAACTGGACTAACTAAGTTCTGCCTAGTGGCTAGCTAGTTTTTAACTAGATGTGCGAGATTTATTTTCCCGGCTTATTGCTAGCTAGCAACTAGCTAGTTTTTAACTGGATGTGCTAAATTCGTTTTTGTCAGTTATGGCTAGCCAGTGCCTAGTTAGTTTTAACGCGTATCGCTAGTTAAGAGAATACCTAGTTTTTAGCATGTGTTGCTAGCTAATAACTCGCTAGTTAATACCGCGTAGTACTAGCTAGTTTTTAACATACTTTGCTAGCTAGTAACTGGCTAGTTCATAACACGTATTGCTAGCTAACGAACTACCTACATTTTAGCACGTGCTACTAGCCAGTTGCTAGCTAGTTGAAATCGCGTATGGCTAACTAACAATACCTAGTACCTCATAATGGCTAGTACCTTGAACATTATATGGGAGACTTGTTTTTACTACATATTCACTAGTAATATATGATATACAACATTATTTAATCGGTTATGATTTACGAGAACGATTAATATGAGAATGAGCAATAGGAGGTTCCAGCATATAGGTTAAGCAGAGTGACGATCGTTCTTAGAAGTTAAGCAGCTGTTGTTCCAGTCATTTACTCGGATGGGTGAGCGGTGATTTTTCAAAATATAAAAATTTCGATATATATGTGTTTTACGTCTTGTAATGATCGTTCTCAATTATAGGTACATCGACATAAATATATATCTATATAACTACTTAATGAATAAATAATCGAATCATATTTACAATTTCAAATAACTTGAGAAATTTGAGTTTATTTTTTTTAGTGGCGCCAAGCTAGTTATGTTAGCTAGCACCAGGCTAGATGTGCTAGCTAGCGCCAGACTAGAAAAGCGTTACAGATCGAGCTAGCGCCAGCATAGTTCTACTAGCTAGCGCCATGATAATGCCTAGTTTGGCTAGCTAGTTTCTAGCTAACCGCTAGATTATTTTCTATCTGGGTACATATAAAGCTATTACTGTTGACCTTAGGTTACATTTTACAATTATTTCGCAGTTGTTGTTTGTTCTTCGACAATTGGAAATAGCAAATAAAATAACAAATTTCTTCGAGTGTGTGAAGGCTCTTAAAGAGTAGCTCTCGATATATCGATCGGTATCTCGATAGCCATAAAGCTCGGTCTCCGAAATCGTATCTTGTCGTTGGGTTCGCCGGCGAAGCCACTCGCATTCGCATTCTCATAAATCATAATATTTGTCTTGGATTTACATCGCCGGGAAAGAGTTTTACTCGCGCACTGTCGTTCGTCTCGCGAATAAATATTTGTTCTTCGCGAATCCGACTTGACGGTTGCCGACTTTTCTTTGTGAATTTTATCCTCATCCCCCTCGAAACCGTACTTTCTTTTCCCCTCCCCCAGCCGTTGCATTATACACGTAACGAAAAACCGCTCGGGCTTATTAGTTCTTAAGTTTAAATCCGTCGCTGAAAACGGTTTTATTGCGGAGGGTTCGAGGAAAAGCGCGAGAGGGAAATATCGGGGGGAGGGGGTGAAAATCGATACGACCGCGTATATACGTCTTGCCGAGGGTGGAAAAGCGGGAGGATCGGATTCTGGATTTTCAGATAATAAGGTGCTCCGGTATGCCATACAGCGTGTTCTAAAAATGGATCGACCCTTTCAAGAGTAATCTCATAAATACGGGGCTTTACGCCCTCGTACCGCGCCGAGTCGGTTTATAAAACGACGAGTGGAGAGAGAGAAAGAGAGAGGAAGGGTGGGAGGGAGGGAGAGAGGAAGAAAAAGAGGGGGAAAGAGAGAACGCGCGAACCGGAAACGGACCGTGCGAAAATACCTACACACGTACCATCTCCAGCCCGGGCGAAACTCGAGAATCCTGTTAACCTTTCTTCGCTCTATTATTTACGATTGCGCGCGTCACGGCTGGGAGAATTTACGAGTGACTCGCAATTAAATAAACATTTCGCCCGGCCGATCGAGAACGCCCGGCTTCTTCGCGAGCTCGAAATCGTTCAATCCGGCGTATCGATCGGCGCCGCGAGAGACGCCGTTACGAGTCGGTCAGCGCGGTTTGTAAACGGTGAGGGCGAGTATCGTCCCGTGCGACGAGTCCCTCGGTCGGGACGGTTATTCGGAAGTGCTCGACGCGCCAACTACGTTTCGAGGGTTTAACCGAGTTCCGTTAACTCGTTTCCCGCGCACGGGAAGAAGGGAATCGATCTCCGCGCCCGGTAATACGCGCCCGACGTCGAAGACTAACAACCCCCCCGGTAAACCAATTTCTTTTCAATTTATTCTCCTCGTCGCGGGAGAGGACTAGACGCGAAATTTACCTCGAGAGAATACATATTGAGGAGTAAATTCGAAGCCGTGAGCGTCCCTTATTGCCGGTTATCCCTCGTGCAACTCTTACCGAATCTCGTATATTCTCTATATTTATTTTTGTTTCTCTTCACGAGACCCTAGAATCGAAAAATAAGTTCGTAAATCCAGATTTGAAACGCGATTTACAGTTCTGACGATACGTTGAATGTGTTGAAATTGACACTAGGGCACGAAACGTTCTTTGCTTGTCAGGAGTTCTGCTATCCATTTTACCATGTAAAAATAATTCTGAGCTAACCTTTGCTGTCAAATTTATGCAGTATAAATTTCAAATTAGAGTAATACTCAAATGGATATATAATATATCAAAAATAATCCAAACTGATTGCAAACTAAAATTATTTTTCCACATCGTTGCTAGACACGGCAAATTTGCAATGCAGATTATTTTTCTCTCAGACGCGTCGTGCTCGAGCGAGAATCGATCGCGGGTTCGAGTTGCTCGTCGTTACAAGCCGCCAGACGCGCGAATATTCTTTCCCTCGAAGGGCTGATATCGGGATAACGAGCTCCTTTCCGTTTCTGCGCGCGTAACGTCTCCCGCGAATCTCTATATATATTTCATCCTCCGAATGAAGCTAGTTTTTCCTCTTATTCTCCCAAATTGGTTCCACTCGATCCCCGGCTTTATTTTTAATCGAAACGGCTGAAGCACCGGGATAATAAATTACACCCCTCTCCCCCCTACCTCCGGCTACTCGATCTTCGCTCGCTCCTTACTTAGCCGACTTTTTCCTGGCATAATCAAGCGACTGATACTCCCGACTAGCAGACAATAATCGTACGGCTTACCGATGGTTAGTGGCTAAATCGGAAAAGTTTCGAGCGTTTCCGCGCCTCCTTCCTGCGCCGGCACCGAGAGATACTCGATCCTCGCTGCCTCGACCGTTTTGTCTACCGTAGAGCGTCTTCCAGCGGAAACTGCCTGCAACTCGGATTAGTTTTTAAAGTAAAAGAGCGCGGCTTACTGTCGACCCCCCACCGACTCGTCCCGCGAGAAAACCGAGAGAAATGGACAACGAGCCCGGTATTTTAATCGCGCCCAAGATTCTATTTTTTTTGAGGAGGTGAAAAGTATGCGGACCTTTAAACGTGAAATTATTCGAACCATTCCGCGGATATATTTTCCTTTGGTGGAACGCTTCTTGAATTATTAAACGTAATATACCCATGTCAAAAAATTTATTGGTGTATTATTAAATATACCACTTTTATAATATAGACTTGAGATGTGAATGACGAAACCATTGACTTTTCGACTATCTTCACTCCACACGAAAGGTAAAAGAAATAGCAAAGCGTTACTGTAACGGAAATTTTCGTCGAATTCTCGAGGGTTATCGAAATGATTTCGGTGAACGACGCGTAATGATACGTGTATGGTTATAAGTTCGCGATTACATCGATATTGGGCGTGTGCCATATAACGCAGCTCGGCGCCATTGAGATATAACATCGACACCTCGTTCTCGCAACGCCTACCCCTTACAAGGTAAGGAGGGGCTTATCGATTCGCACCGACGCTCCGGATATGAGCTCGATAAACTTTAATAGAGCCGGGAGCATTCGACGCGTTAAGCGTTCGATCCTATTGGCCACGCGCTCTAAGCCTTCGTCCCCGAAAAGCCGCTCCGATTGTAAATCCTAGCGATTTTAATTTTCCATTAGCACAGACAGGAATCAACCAATTTCGCCTCCGCGAGTCTAAAAGCTGAAACTACGCGGCGCCTCTCTACCGCTCTGTATTTCAGCGCGTCCAGCGAGAATAAACACACCCGGGCGCTAATTGCACCGAGGCCGGCTAATTGCGCCGAGAGCGCGATAAGCGAGAAAGGGAATATAGTCTTTTCTCTGGATGGCCCCCTCGCTTATCGTCGGGGAATCGAGATTCGATTACGGTAATTTGGCCTCTCGGAATCGCGATTACCCCGACGTATTTCGTATTGAAAATTTCTCTCGGCTCGTTTCGTTCGCGGAAGGGAACTCTCGCCTCGGCGACGAGCCGATGCTCCGCGAGTCGGAATTTATAGCACTCGGGAGAAATAACATCGTCGCGCTATCGGCTCTGACACAGACCGGAGCGCTAATTGCGCCAAGTTATAATCGCGAACGCGTGCGTTCTCTCTCCGTTCGATAATCGATCCAAACTTGGTAAACTATCGCGGTCGGTATACTACTCTAGTATACACCGACCCTCGAGCTACCTAATCGATGTCTCGTCGACTCGCCAACTCTCGAGTGTATAATACGTGCTAACTGAGAAATCGATCCTCATCGAGTTCATGAAAAATATACACTCGAGAATTTACCCGAACCGAATAATTAATATTAAGTAGTACGAGTAAGCGATATTTCCGACTTTTTGAATTAACTCAAAAATAGACGATATGGTTACGTATCGCGTAACGATTCGAAAATGAAATCGATACGCGTCCACATTCGTCCAATGTTTCATTTCGCGACAATTAGCGCGTGAAAATTTCCCTGTTCGTTTTACGATGAGCCGATAAGGCGCGGCAAGCCCGTTATAACCGCGGCGAATCGGTCGTGGCGTGGGAGAGATTGCCGATCGGATAAACCGATTCGCCCCGTTTTATACATAACTCTCCTCGCTCGCGAATGTGTAACGCTCTCGCGACGATTCGCGATCTTTCCCTGTAACTGTAATTTCGACTTTTACGACTGCCGAGGAGGATAAATAATCACTCGCGAATCGATAAATTTTCATTAGATGACGCATTATAAAGTCGCTTTTCGTCATTTAGCTCCTTTGTAAATTCTCCTGGACCGATTTTACAGTTCTGGGTTTATTACGCGCAGGGTGGCACCGCGAGCTCGCGAAATCTTATTCGCCGGAAGCTATCAAGGCTGCGTATAAACCCAAAGCATTTATTACATGGTCGGGTGGCGTGGTAGGTATACACGGAATTCATTTAAGAGCAGCCGCGCGTTGCGTCAATTTTCAATAACGAAGGGAAACGCGAGTCAGTCTATCCCCGCTTAATGAGTGACAGACAGGATATTCTCAGTTTGCTCTACGCATCTTCTACATGATAAATATTACAGTAATTTTCATAAACCCAGAGCGTCGTATCGTAAAGATTACGGCTGATCGAGTATCCGCGATAAAGAGGAGCAAAATGCCAACGTGGACGAGTAATTTCCGATTTGTGTCGTATGGAACACGCGTCAAATTTTACGAGTTTACAGTGTCTCGCTATGCAATGATGAAACTACTGAGAACAATTTGTAGAACACGTAAGCCGTAACTGACTTAAGCCTGATTTAAAATTTAATATCCAGCATTACTGTGATAGCTAAAATCGAGAAAACTGGAATTAGGTCGAGAATTTTAACTTAATTAGGATGTAATTAGCCGGACTTGATAAACTAATTATTTAATCGGATTACAATACATTCGAATCGGTACTCTTTCATAACTTAGAATTATCTAACGTTTGAGATACTGTTGATTCCGTCCTATTATTATTAAATTCTAAAAGAATCAGATTCCTAGAAATAAATCATGTCGATAAGGGTATTCTTCCATTTATTTTCGCGCTGAAAATCACATTTGTCAAAATATTTTTGAGGTGAACGGGGAGACCGGTGTTCGTTCACGTATATAAGGGAGGGTGGGGCAAAATGGCCACCCTGAAATTTTTCATTAATAATTTAAATTTTATTTTAGTTTAGGTAATTTAAACAAAATATCGTATTGTACTGGTTTTTATTTCATAAGAAATAAATTAAATAAATTAATAATAAATCATTTTAATTATGTGCCTCGTTAATAACAAATTTCAGGATGCCCATTTTGCTCCACATTTTGGATTTTTTTATTTTAATGGACACAGCTCATCGATGTTGAATAATAAATTAGGGCATGTAAAGTAGTGTGTCGAGTGAAAAAACGTAAAGATATAACAATTTTTTGCTTAAGGTGCCCATTTTGCCCCTCCTTCCCTTAAATTCGGGATCGAAATTTTTGTCATTACGGCGCAACTTGTAATTCAGCGTTGAAACTCAATTAATCGACTACAATACGAATTTACATAATTACTCGGATTAATTATCGGCATTCGAATTGCGTATAGTTGGCATCGGTCGCGCATTCAGCACCGTGAAATGGACTAATACATACGAAAAGGCTAAACGGACTCGCGAGCTAATCCGAAATTAAGCGATCACTGTACGTATTTATAATTCATCGAAACTGCCTCTCTCTCTCTCTCTCTCACTCCCTCTCTCATTCGGTGAGCCCGAGCGATCGTTATCTCTTATCCTCTCGGAGCGAGTGAATCTGGATTATGATTATTATTGCGATATTTTATTCGATATCACGCGATGGCGCTCGTTACCCGACAGCTCGGTCTGTACGCCACACGGAGATCCGGTTTCCCTCCACGGACACAACGCCGGATTTTAATAAACCCTCGCCCGCGGAGTACGCGATGTTACTTCTAATTACCGATCGTGTACGTCGAGAAAAAACGAAACGAAAAAATTAATTAACTTTGGAATCGACGAGGCCCCTCGAGTCGGCATCGCTGAAATTGAACCGATTTCTCTCCAACTTTTCCTTCGTCTACTCTGCCCTACACGCCTCTCTTTACACGACGATCGCGAATTTATTGGCAATTTCCGTTTCGCGCCACTCCGATTCTCGTCCGCTCTACGGGCTTCGCCCTCTCGCTATCGTTAATGCGAATCGTAAGCGGACCTCCCTATCGAGAGATCGATACGAAGACGAAATCGATAGGCCGATTTCGCGGTACATGCATCGAGTTCGTTGGGGATAATCGGCCATATTTTATGTAACACAAGTACAATTGAATGAAACGAATGCGTGAAATCACTTCACTCGCACGTATAAATAGCGAATATTCGTTTCTCTCGAGTACAGTAACGCTCAAAATAACTTTGATACGATGAAACACTCAAAGTGCTACAATTGCTCGAATTATTCAAAATATTCAAAACCCTCAAAATGTTTTTAATCCTCTCCTGTTATAATTTTATTTATATTCTATCCAGCTGAGCAGTTATTGAAATCGTTCAGTCTGTAAAAAATATTATATTTCCGATAATATAGTATAAATAGAATTGATTTGTCAAAATACTTTTGAACATCACTGTACTTCTCTTTGCGCCTCGCCAATAAACAGAATAATGAGTTAATTTCGCACGAACATCGATACCACCGAACGAAACCCGTGTACATATAACCTTTCGAAATTGTTAGATAATTCATGTAAATGGTCCGTATCATACACGAGCATAAATAAAACACAAAAGGTTTCAATTTTGATGCTTTCCGAGAGATTTCCGACATGAAAATTCACGTTGATTCACCGAGAAACCCGAGTAACCTTATTTATTATTCACCGCGTACATTGACGCGCTTTTTTAAAATTCAACTATCTCTCGAACTTATTTTAGGAAACTAACGATTAGCGTCCGGGGAAGAAAAGCTAATAAGCAGTTTCTCATGGTTAATGGCACAACTCGAATGGTTAAACATATGTAATCTGCAGAATCGCTATTCTAATTGCTCCGCGATTAAAATAAACTTTTATTTCGGACATAATTTTCACGAATTATTCTCACTGATATACAGAGTATGTAATTTTTACGATTCTCGAAAAATGGAATAAAACTCGCACCGAGACTACGAGAAGAAGATCAAAAAGTACACAACTCGTCGCGATAAGCCGCGAGTGAAAGAAACGGATGGAATTACGACGAGAGTTACGAGAATCATCGACTTCTTTTACCCATCGCGATTCTCGAATGGCATCTCGCGGCATCGCGTTATGAGCCAAAGCACGAGCGTGAATGGGGGAAAAGAGACGGCGGAGATCTTAATTGGGCTTGTAAGATTTCGCGGAATGTGGACGACTTCTCGTCTTCGGAGCGGCTTTTACGCATCCTCATTGGTCGAGATTATGTTTAAAAACGATCGTACACGTATATCTCCCTTAAGTCGCGTTAATCGCGCGCTCGTGCAGCCTCGTATCGCGCATTTATTACTCTCCGCCTTTTTGCCTTTCACCGATTCAGTTCGAACGGTACAAACCTCGATAAAAAATTGCTACCAATTCGGTCCTTTTTAACTCGATTGAAATCAGCGCTCTAATTTTACCTTTTTCGAACCGTAAATTGTTGCTAATTCGGATAATTTACAATCTTTTTATTAACATAAAAACGTTCGAAATTATTTTCAAATTCAGAGTGAATAAATAGTACTCGAATCTGTATAATTGAGTAAGAATTATTACCGGAAAGAAATGAAAATATTTTGAGCGTTTCATTGTGTCGAAATCATGAGCGTTATTGCAGCTTCGAAATAAATAAACGCACGGATCGGAGCTAATTCACGAGTCAATGGCAGGTATTCCTCGACTGAGGAATACATGGACGCGTCTCCTACGTCGCCTGTATTATCCAGCCGGATACTCCCGGAGGCGCTATCTTCGGCCACTCCTCGCCAATTTCCCGCTTTCTCGAGCGTCACTCGCGACGCACCGTCGAAATAGAATTCTCAATTTCAATTTCACTGTATATATACGCCGTCCCTCGCTATTCACGAGCGCCGAGATAGCGGACACTCGATCCGCAGACGTCTCGGGGCGTCGTGTTCGCTGATACGGCCCGGGCGCGAGACACTCGAGCTTCCCGACGAACTCGAGTGCCGTTCGAACTTCCATACCGGACGTTTCGGGCTCGCCAATTACCGATCGAAGTACGAATAAAAAAAACCAGTAAGAGAAAACTCGTTAAGCGGTAATGAAACGTCTAAACTCGATTTCCCAAACGTCGATGCCGCCGTTGTTTCTACTTCGATCTTCTTCTTTTTTTCATTCCACGAATAACCGCGCAAGAAGGGACGTAATCGAAAAAGTGTGCGATCACGATTACTGCTATAGCCGCAAAATTGCAGAAATTCCATATCGACGATATAAACAATGCTATTTATTGTTTGCTTTTAAAAGCGCCAACGAACTATCCTCTCTCTCTCTCTCTCTCTCTCTCTCTCTCTCTCTCTTCCCCCGAGCGCGGAGAAATTATCAGTAAATTGAATTCGCAATCTGAAATTAAAATCTGAATGTATGCGCGGTGCGCGCGCGGCCACCTATAGGCCCCGCGACGCCTAGTCACCGGGTATAATGCAATTTCTTCGCGTTAACCCACCTCCTCCTCCGTCCACGCCTATTCGACTCATCGATGCCCGAATGGAGTGACATTCGTTAAACGGTTTAATTATCGCGCGCGGCCGTAAGGAATCCACTAGTCGAGAGTCATTAGCGAACACAGGTGTAATCAACTAGTTTAACGAGCGGTCCCCTTTTGCCTCGCGACGAAAAAATTACCCTCATTTTCTTTTCTCCTTTCTGAAAAAAAGAAAAAAAACTAGCATTACTCGAATTTTTTTTAGTGTCAATTTTCATCTTCCATTTTAAGAACAAAATACTCTAAATACTTTTAATCTTTTCCCAAATTGAAAATGAAAATTTGTTGGAAACAAAGTACTTCGCTGTGAGGTATCAACTGAAATTTGCTTACGCTGGTTCAAATTTTTCATTCTGGATTTAACATAAAACTCCCGACGCTCGAATTTCGTCCACATTACATATTAATTTTCAGTGCGTACGAAGAGGAATCGAGACTGGCGAACTCGTTTTTCGTCTCGGACGATGATTAATCCGGCGAATGTGCGGGCGAAAAGTACATATGAGAGGTAGGATTAATCAGTCGGCGAAATTGGGTAGGCGAGAGTGTCATTCGCAAAGGAGCTCGACTCGACAAAACGAGGCACGTCGAGTACAGCACCGCGAGAGAACAAATTACTCGTTCGCGAAAGAGGCGTCGGGGTTTAAACTCCCGACTCTGTCAACCCACGCCGGCGCGAGGATACAGAGACAGTCGATTCCGTGCGGTTCTCGGGCGCTCCTCAGACGAAGAATACGCCGGAGTGGCCCTGAATTGTTAATTCTGATTACCTTCGCGCCCCGACGTCTACTCTCGCCCGTCTAATGTCCTCCCATTTGCGTCGTAGCTCCGAGTCACGTTTGCCCTCCGGTAAGACGTAGCGCAGGGATAGAAAGAGAGAGAGAGAGAGAGGGAGGAGGCTTTTCGAGCTTGTTACCGCCATTTCCGGAAAGTCG
>NCVS01000032.1:34999-83063 GCA_003055095.1 Goniozus legneri
GGGGGGGGGGAGAAGAGTGAGACAGGAGCGATATCGGCTGTTTTTCCCATCGTCGTGGAAGAGAAAAATGGAAGGGCTCGGTCTTTGTGAGGCGTCTCGGAACGCAATTACGCGCAATACTCGGGCACTCGCGCATTCGATGTAATCGGCGCTCCGGCAATGGGGGCTTACATCATCGCGACAACACAAAGGCGAATTGCTCGCTTATACGAACGAACGGATCTCGAACAATTTCAGCCGGTTGGTGCATCGGAGCGCGTTGTGTATGTGCACGCCACGCCATGGGCACTCTCTCCTCTTTGAACCCGCGGCACGCTATCGATCCTCTTGTGACGTCCTGCGACTACCAACCCTCCCCTCCTTCCCCCTTCCTCCCTGCCTCCCTCTCCCTACAATCCCCTCTCATCGATAATGCAATCGCGTACGACACAGCGTCGCAATTAAGATTTGATTAAATCACGTTCGAGAAGTGAACGTTATACGCGTCGTAAGAATTTGTGAAAGATCCGCACTTGAAACGCGTTATCTGCGGAGTCGACATGGACAGCCTGGATCGTGAGAGGGATCTTCTACCGATTTAATGGGCCTCCTGCAATTCTTGCGCAACCTTTTTTTATTTTACCTCCACCAAATCTGTGTTTTTTTTTTCACCTGATGGAATTCATCGCTCTATCGATACTTTACGCGTTCGTATAAATTTATAATCCTCAATCGAGCTAAATGTTCAATCTGGAATGGGAAAATCGACACCCTATTGATTCTCGCGAATCCTAACCGTTGGAGAATCGAAAAATTCTGATAAACAGAATTCCAACCGAGGTCATTGAAATTTCGCGTGGGGGTTTTCAATTTTCGACGCTTTTCAACCAACGTCGCGTCACGTCAATTAGTCGTGCTTTGGTGCAACAATACACGTCGCGGCGTCACGCGCGGATGAATTGCGGCCGGCGGGCAGGTGAAATTTCCGATATAGCGCCGGGCGCTCGATTTATCGAGCGATAAAGCGAGAGCGCAACAATTTCGCGGCCTATATATCGACCGCGGGGGTTGTAGCCGTTTATTTATTAGCGCGAAATCTTCTCTCGGGGAGGTTTGTCCGTCCGCGGAGGGGGTTTAATTCAGGCGAGGCGAGGCGAGCGCGCGCGAGAGAGGAGAGGCCCCCGAGGGCTCGTCGACCCAAAGAGGGCCCAGGGCGATTCGACACTCCTGATTAATCGATCCGCGCGCATAATGGCCAAGTTGGGCCGTTCCGAACCCGCGAACGAAAATTCTCCTCCGCGCGGTACCGATAAATTATTTCCCCTCGACGAAGCTTTGCAGTTTTCTCTTTGAGAGCAGCATGCATATTCCACCGGGAGTAAAAATTTCATCCCGGCGTGTACGCAGCGATGTCATTTAACGAAAATATCGCGAATTAAAGGAGCCGTAGGGGTAGCGGAGAGGGCGGCGGGGGCTGAAAGGGGAAAAACGCAAACTTTCAACGGGTTCGCCGAGCGCGCGCGCGATGGCGTCTCCGTGGCGCGGTTCTCATCCGAAATTCATGAGAAGAAAAGTGCTACAGGAGTGGGCGTGTGCCCTCCTTTTCTTTTTCCAACGTTTCACTCGTCTTTTTCTCTCAACGGCACACGCGCGCGCGCGAGCGATGTTTATAATATATTCAGACGGCTTGAATTATTTATCAGCGGCCCCAAAGGTTCCGGAGTTGTCGTAGATTACCCGGGGTACGCCAGGTGTTTAAAGCACGCGTCGTCTTCGAAGACGACGCGCGGAAGCCTCGTGAAATGACGGAAAGGAGGAGACTCTCGCAAAACGCATCTTCATTGTAAATAACCGTGCTAAATACTTAAAATCTCTTCACGACTTGAAAATACGTATAAATTTTGAAATTGAGACTCGATTAGCAACGATTCGATTCTATTTGCTTAATATTCAGTAACTTCCCCTTTATCTCTTCTGCTTTCAAGAGTGCAGAGAAATGACGAATATCGCCCGGCGCGCCTCCTACGGGATAAACAATAAATCGAGGAGTAGGCTCGACCACAGAGCACACCTTACGTAAGCGTTTCTCGCGCGTTTACCGGAACCGAACTCCCGGAAGAAGAGCTCTCGGCGCGAGGCCACGCGCGAGAATTTCAATTACCGAGGCCAGGGCATAAACCTCGGCTTCGATAATATAAATAGCTTTTTTTGAAAATCCCGGTAATTCATCGACTTTACGATCTCCCCGTTCGTTCGCGAAACTTTATGGGGAATCGAACGCTGTAGCCGCGTGCGCGGCCGATTGAATGCTTTTTTTCTTCCCTCTCGCGAAACTTTCGCGGGTATAACGCGCCTCGTAAATACCCGAGCGATCTCCGATTCCTCTCGCGTAATCATTCGATATTGGAATCCGCTACATCGACGTTTTATGCATTCCGCCGCTGCGTGTGGGAAAGAGGCGGACGGGAAAAAGGAGACAACGCGGTAATTTACGCATTTTCATAATACCGATTATTTACGAGCGCGTAAATCGTATTTAATTTTCGAGTTAATACCGCGGTAGGTAAAAAAAAGGAACGACGAAAAAAGTTCGATCTTGGGTCTTTTTCACGACGATTGTCGATTTGCTCGCTTCTCACGGCGGCCTACCGGCTCGAGCGCAAACCGTTCGGAGGTTCTCGAACTGGTTTGACGAGCATCGGTGAGGTAGGTCCGGCCTCCACGGAGTATTCGCGATCTTGAATGGACGAGTTCTCCTTTTTCGTTCTCGCGAGTCTCTCATTGACGAGCTCTCTACTTCACTTCCCTCTCTATCTCTCTCCTCTCCCTCAAACATGGAATAATTACAGTCGTAGTTTTCGTCGGCCGATTATAATTAATCTCCCGGAAAGTGATTGCCCGGACACTTCATTTTCCAGCTTGTCGAGGAGCGAGTGTACAGTAGCTCTCAAAAGTATTTCGATGAAAACGAAAATATTGTTCACGTTTAAAAATATGGAAAGTATGGAAAAATTCATAATCGAACGTATTTTAAGCATTTTGTAACAATGCGAGCAATTTGAGCATTTTAAGCAATCTAACTGTATTTTAAAATTTTGTATTCAGAGTTCTGGGATCGTTCCCGATTTTTTCCCCATTTCTGCGCAAAGAGTCGGAGTCGGTAGTGTCCTCGTCACTCGAGAGGATCCGCCACGGCGATGGCAAAAGTCGAGCCGCTCACGCTTGAATAATTAAACCCCATTATTCTTTCGCCAAGACGTCATTGCATTGTCTCGTCCCGCGGGTCATTTATCATCGCGAGCCGGGCTCTGCGTATACGCGCACTCGAGGCCGGTAAGTCATTGTTCGCGTGATAAGTCGCGAGAGTATCCGGTGATATCTTTCATTTCGAGAAGGTATATCCTTTCGAGATCAACGTTATCAAGACTGAGTTCGTTTTTCAGTAAAATAGCCAATCTCGAATTTTGAGGAGGTTTGGTAATACAGGAATGCACATCCCTTTGACGCGTCCGAAATTTGCATCGCTGAAACGCATTTCTGCTCCCGAATGACTCAAAAATGATATTCAACATGAAAAGTAGAGTATGAAAAAATCCTGTTGATTATGCGAAACAAGTAGCAGCGAGTGGTAGAGGAGGAAGAGAGAGAAAGAGAAATTGTGTTATCGAGCGAACGAAATGGAAAGTAGAAGAAAAATTATCGGAATTGCCGCCGCGCGCGCGCCTCGCGGGACTCTCGGGGAGAAAGATGGATAGAGAGAATAGGAGAGCGTTGTAAACACTTTGCGGACGCGAGAGTGATTAACGCGCGGCGGCTACCTACGCCAATGGGCAAGAGGGGGTGAGGGGAAGGGGGATACACCCCCCGATGCCGCTGCACTCGGCAAAAGCGGTTTGCCGACCGCGAACGTCGGCACTCCCTCGGGCACCTTCGACTTCGGTTTACGACTCGACCGAGGGCCACCTTCGCGCTTCTACGAGACGCCGGGAAATATACCCGTTCAATTTACGAAATTTTTTACGAGTACGGGAAATCGAAGGAAATTCTCGGGAAAATTGAAAGAAGGAATCGAAGCGGGAAACGAGCTCGCCGAAATTTTCGAATTAAATTGCGCGGGAAAATTTTTTCCCCGATATATTTTTCGCCGTATCGGCGAATGGGGACTCGACGTGGAAGCGACGATCGCTCGACGCCCGCGGAGGGGCCTTTATTGGGGCTGGGATAGCGTCCTGTGACAATCAGCCGAGACAATAAGGGCTCCCGCTCGTGAACGTCGAGCTCTTCGAGTATAATGCTGGTATTATGCCGGCGGCTTACACACGACGCGGTGTTACCTAGACCGCGTTGATTCTGGCCGGGCGAATGGATCGGGGAGAACGCGTCAAAACATATTCTTGCGATAAGTTCTTTACGATAACAAAAAATTAATCCTTTTAGTGCCGGGCGAAAATAACCGGATAAATTTAACAAATTTACCAAGGATTAGAAAAATGTTCCTAAAAACCAGATTAAAAACGACATCGCAGTTGGATCGCGCTGTCAAATTTTTCCCAGTTTAACAACTATTCCTATCGAAAAAAAAATGAAGAAAATATTAATCAAAAGTTAATTGCTAGAAGGATATAGCTGGATGATTATTGCGAACGCTTTTCCACGTCTACTTTTTCCTTCTGTTTTCCCGAGCGATAAAATTTCCCCCTGTTTTCCGCAAATTTGCCGAGAGGTGCGCGGGAAACGCCCTCGACGTTGCGCTCGCTTTCGATAATCCGATTGGACCATCGCCGATCCTCGTAACGAGATGTTTACCCCGATGAAATGGCAAAAATTGATTAGCCGAAGGGTCTTCCGTATCGATTTCCCTCGTCCTTCGTTATCCAACTATTCGCCACCGAGAGAAACAAAGACCGTGTAGAGAAGAAAAATGAGCGAGCTGGCAATATCGGAAGCGATGATGAAATTAAATTGAGTGTATCCCTAGGCTAGCGTAGAAATCGACATGCGATTAAGAATAGGATGACCGATCGCTTTTTATTTTCCATTTCAATATAAATGCAGAACGAGCTTAAAGGCGCACGCGATACGCGTGTGTCGTCTTTAATTAATCGGAGAGATCGATAAACGATGTTCCAATAAGTTCTTGAACAGAAAAAGAAAAGAATAAAAATTGACAGTCCTTCTTTCTCTCTCCATCTATCCATCCGTTTCTCTCTCTCTCTCTCTATCTCACACACACAGGTGAAACTTCCACGGCTGATGTCTTCAACGTAAATACGAAAATTCTATCGAGAGACGCGTCTCGCGTAATCGACGATTATGAAGAGCCGCTTTGATAACGAGAGCGCTCGCGTCTCGCGAATAAAACCGAAAGCAAAAGAATAGCCGTGCAGCGATTACCGCGGTGAGATAGGAGGATTTTATATATAACGTACACAGGTCGGAACCGTTATGGCTGGCGGAGTCCGGTCTCTGCTGGCGCGTTGTGACCAGAAAAAGAGCCGCACGATATTTCGCTCGTGCGCGCCACGCCTCGCCGAGAGAAAAGTTGCGAGCACTTAACGCCTCCTCTATATCTCGCTCGGCCGTTCGACCAGTTATCGCTCTCTCTCTCTCACACACACACCGAAGATGCCCAGTTTAGTCGGATGTTTTACCTCGAACGCGAGAAGGGCGATGCGAGTCGAATAACGAAGCGCGAATCCGAGGCTTCCGCGTTCGTAAATCCGCTCGTGTGTAACCGAGACGAGAGTAAAAAACTCGAGTTGAAAAATCGATGCGCTCGCGGTAATAATGCTGAGTATCGGCAAAGAGATAGAGAGAGAGAGAGAGAAATATGAAAAGAAATGCGAAGAACCAGACTCCTATCTTTCGCGATAATTACGAGGTTCCCCCCACGTTATTACAAGAAAATCACACTCGTGACGAGACGGAGTAACGAAAACAAAAATTACACTCGCGTTAAATAAATCTCCGGCGGAACGATTTATTGGCCGATCGCGATAAGCCGAAACCTTAATCGGAACTCGGAGTTGCGGGTTTCTCGTGAAACGGCAGTGACTCGGGAAGGGGTGAAGGGGGGGTGAGCCGGAGCGGAAGCGAAACGATCCTCTTATACGCGGTATCAAGCCGAACCGCGGAGGGTAATCATCCTTATCGCTACGTCCTGTACGCGAGAAACTAGAGAGAGCGAAATTTTTATTTCTCTCCTCTCCTCTTCATCGTCGCGAAAAATTCTCGGTGTCGCGGATAAGGTAGAGGGAGGCGGGTAAGGAGTCGGCCGTTAAACTCGAGGGAAAGCTCGCCGGTTTTTCCGCGCGAATCGGAGCGAGGAGTCGACTCCGGCCGCGTCTCCGTCGGGTTTTATCGAGAACACGTAAGTATCGCTATACGAGAGTCCGCGCGAGCGGTATAAGAAGAGATTACAAGCTCCGATAGACTCCTAGCTTGGCACGATGACGAGCGCGATAATGGTAATGGTTGTAGCGGCGACTATAAACGTCAACTTTTGCGGCAATAATAATAACAGGACGAATAGCTTTGTTGAGAGATAGGGCTGGCGTGGATGAATTTTAGATAGAGATAGCGACCTGGCTGGCTACGAGAATTTTCCGGCGACGTTTCGTGTCGTGAGAAAATTGCCTCGGATGAGTTCAGTCTGTTTCGCAACTCTTTTCGCTGCAAACTTGATTCTAGTTACTAACATATTTATACTATTATCCGAAAACTAAAGCCTAGAAAAGTCTTCAAATGGATTCTTACGTTTCTTTTTTCTCTTAATCTGTTCACAGGCATATTTACCGTAATGTGTTATAACGTACTTTGTGATAAGTACGCGACACGGCAAATGTATGGGTACTGTCCAAGCTGGGCTCTCGAATGGGAATACCGAAAAAAAGGGATTTTAGACGAGATCCGTCATTACGCAGCTGACATAATAAGTCTACAGGAGGTCGAGACGGATCAATTTTACAATTTTTTCTTGCCCGAGCTCAAGCACGATGGCTACGACGGAATATTTTCACCGAAATCTCGAGCGAAAACTATGGCAGAGAACGATCGAAAATTCGTCGATGGCTGTGCTATATTTTTCAGGACAGCTAAGTAAGTACATATTTTGTCAAAAACGAAAAATGAAAATATCGAACGAAATTACGAAGCATGCAAGTTATAGTTCGTTATTAATTAAGCGCTAATTCATTTTCATTCGAGATTAAATAGAAACTTGTTTTTCGAGTAGAGTTCACTTTCGGTTTCCGTCGATTCTGTACGAAGCGGAAAGAGGCTTAATGTCGCGGGAAGTTGCGCTCTTAATACCGCCAACTATCAATACACGACGCGGGTCTCGTCCTCGCTCGGGGATCAGAAGTATCGACAACGCCCGACCGCGACGGGACCGTGAGGTCATCTTTTCGTAAAGTTTACGCGTCCGCCTGATGAGTATTATCCCCTCCCTTCCCTCCTACCCCGTGAAGTCTTCCACGGCAACTAATAGCGAACTCGGTTCGCGCAGGGAAGGCAACAAATGTTTCATTAAACTGCGAAGTGCAATAAGTCCCCCGGGATTAATGAAAGAGAAGAGAGAAAATACAGAGATCCAATATAGAAGAAAGTAAAAATTATAGATACTATATATGAGTTATAACGATTATTGGTCTCGAGTCGTTGGCTCGATGAGGGAAAAGACGTACCTCCGCGAATTCACTCGACAACGGAAATTAATCCAAGCACGTTGTTGATATATCTGCTTCATTGTAATGACTTTATTTCTCTCTCCGCGAGAGTCGATAAATTCAGAATGGTGTAAGAGATACGAGAGAGCGAGAGAGAAGCACCGATGGCCAGTTCGGTTTTCGATTAAGCCCCGACCGCGCCCAGGTTTCGCGTATTACGCCGAAAGAAGCCACCCTCTCGGTATATTCGAAATAGATATCCCAGCGGCGGCGCGATAAGTCCGCGAGATGATTAATGCGTCGTAGGTGTACCTGGGAAAAAAAAGAAAGGAGGAAAAAAGAAAGAGAGGGGAAGCAAGAACGCTGATACGTTTCTCGCCCCCGAGAGCGTTAAAAGTGACGTAATTTACATTTAACGGCCCCTCACGGCGCGATAAGGAAGCGATAAGGGTTTTTAAAACTACAAAATTTATTTTAACGCGCTCGTTTTTTCCATCCTTCGCGAAAACTCGCGCCGCGGCCCGCCCGCAACGCTCCTTTTCTCGTTACGAGACTCTAACCGTTAACGCCGGACGAGAATTTTTTTCCTTTATTATATTCTTTTCCCCGTTTTTTTTTCACCCCTCACTCGCAAAACTCTACTCGTAAGTTATTTTCCTTTATTTTATTCTTTACGGCGCTCTGGGTTGATAAAGAGGTCTGTTTATCGCGCGCTCGAAATCGTCTAATTAAATTAAAACGTCGTGTTATCCACCTCTTAACCGAAAACATTACCAGACGGTCGGAGTGGAAGTATACAATTTGCACAGACTCGATCCAAATTACAGTGAAAAACAGTATTTTGCAGATTCGGAAGCTTCCGAGAGATTCCGATAACTTCATATTGTAATTGCAATGAAATTCATTCTATACGGTAATAAATTGTAGCCAGTTGAAACAAACGCATATAAAAAACCGCAGGCGGAATTCGAGTCGTTCATTCCCGAGGGCGTTCGTCGAGGCATAAAAATCCTCGCTAGGGCTCGATAGGATCGCTGCACGCGACGCGTAATAATCGAGGCTGATAGCTCAAACTCGTAAGAAAGTTCAAAGGCTCGGCCGGGGTTATCGATATTTTCCGCGACGTCGGTGTACTTGGCGAAACGGAGGAGCGCACCGCGACGCGGAATTTCAATAAAGTCGTAAACTCGCTCGAGGGGGAGGGGCACAGCATCTCCGTATTAACTTGATTGACGCGCGTTACCGAGTTTCGCAACTTTAGCTCGCGATGAGCCAACCGTACCGTGACGCTCACGCAGTTTCGTCGGGAGCCAGGATTTTCGCGCGCCCGCACAGCCGAGCTCTATTCGCATCGGTCGCTTCGTGTTCGACGACTCGTCTCACTCGTCAGCGGATTCGGATCAGTCGTGGAATTGCGAGGCGTCAAGAGTCGAAGCCATTCCTCTATAAAGCAGCGGTACGTACGTCGTACTCGAATTGTCAAAGATGAATAATGCCTGCTAGACTATAATGGCCTTGCCTCGAGAGCTAGAAAGATGGCGGGGAAGGGGGAGGAGGGCCGTATTACCGGCGAATAGCGTATCCGCGTTCCTTTTGCGTTTCGCGTGTACGACAATTCGAATGGCATAGTTGAAATTTCATCGAGCATTGCCAGCCAGTGTCTCGTGTCCCATTAACCCGCGCTCGATGAGTATTTGCTCTCGACTGATGGATTATTTCGAATACCGATTTAGCCTCTTTTATCAGAGTCGAAACATGTATGAACTTCCAGTCTTGATTTTATTTCGACTTTATCCCTTAGGTAAACGACTATTTCAAAATTTCGGAAATTAAAAAGCTCGGAAAATGGGAAAAGACTGAAATTGTTATTACGCAACAGAGTAAATAGTTTCATGCCGTTTTTCGCTAGTTTGCTAGTGTCTAGTAATGTTTTGTTGGCACGAGTGAGCTCTTCTTAAGTTTCCGCAGAGCCTCCAGTAAAAAAAGGCTGTAAAAATAGGAATAAGGGAGGCGTAATGGGTTTACAGCACAGGTCGAGCAAAAAGGGGGATTATCTTCGGTCGCAAGCTCGTTCGGAGCTTTAAAACCGGAGATGGAAGTGCGCGTCGCGGAAATATTACATATCGCCCCTCGCATCTCATGGGATAACAAGATACGCGACAGAAATGGCTCCGTGCGCAAATGGCCTTTTCGCTACCGCGAATAACGCGACTGCGAGAGCTCCCCCACGGATTCAGCGAATAAACGCCTTTTTGAGTCCGTGGAACCGATTGGCTCGATATCGAACGATCGTCTCCGCGAAATTTCCTCGGATTACTCGACTCGAGAAGTTTCATAAAAATAATTAGCCTCGGGATAAGACGATAAGACGACTCCGCGAGATAAAAGACACTCCTGTAAGTACGCAGTGTAAATCTTTGCCGAATGCACACAGCGGCCTTTGACGGAATTCCGCAAACGGAGACCGTCGTCCGTCTCGTTTCGTTCGACCCAAATCCGTCGTTAATGAACGGAACCGGCTGTGTTGAACCAACGAGCTAATCTTCCGAGCTCGTTTCGCGACTCCTTCGTCGAATCCATAATCGCCAAAACAGCCCGGTACCAATTTTCACCAAGAATTTTCCCTTTATTTCTCATTTTTACCATTCTCGGCGAGAGGAATTCCGAAGATAAATTAGCCTTCGATGCGGAATGTTTTCGAAATCCTATCGATTCTACTTTCCGGCCCGACAGGCTTCTCACGAGCCAAACACGAATTGGATATCGATTTCGCATTCGGCGGCTGTCGCTCAGCAGTCTGGGCTTTTATCTTCCGCGAGTATTTATACAATCGCCGCACGACATCTGTTGAGCAACTGCGGGTGACGTTGATTCAATCTCGTTTACGGGAGGTAGCTCGCGCGAGCTCGCAACTTCCGAGGGGAGGGAGATGATGGCTCGTAATAGGGTTTCGCTGAAGAATATATTTTCCAGCTATACGTGCCGCACATATCGCCCGCGTTATTCCAACCAACGGTTCTACTTTTCGAGAAAATTCGTAATGAAAAATATGACGTTACATTCGATACTCGATATTCGATACAGACTACCCAATGCTTAAATTTATTGCGATGAATCAACAATTTTTTTGTTTTAAAAAATTCATTGTTTAAAAGAATAGGAAAAATGACGATAGCAGAGGTTCAAAAATATCTTTAGCGTTTTTTATCGCATTGGAATAATTTTGAGCGCTGCTATAACACAGGTTATAACAATAATCGCGTTATCGTTATAATAGCATCGTATCAACGTAAATTTGCATTATCGACCATTTTAACGAGAGTAATTCTCTTTCTCAGGTTCACCCTCATCAAGGAGCATTTAGTCGAATTCAATCAACTAGCCATGGCCAACGCGGAGGGTTCGGATCACATGTTGAACCGAGTGATGCCGAAGGACAACATCGGCTTAGCCGCGCTGCTCCGTACGAAGGAAGCTGCCTGGGACAACGGTGAGTCGATTTCCTTCGTACATTTCGCGCGTGTGAATAAGCTCGCCCGTGAGGGAGAGAGGAAATGAGAAAGGAGTGAACGATGTATAGAGCTATAGGATGCGCAAAGGGGGGTGACTTTTATTAAAAAATTTTTCACCATCAACTTTTTACAAAAGCATACCGAGCGAATGGATGAAAAATTATGCAAACTCCTTCATGGCCGAGTGTAATATCCTATATGCACGCGTGCTCGGCTCGTCTCGCGAAATCGACTTCTATATTCCCTGTGGCGGTAGCGAAACGCGAGTGACGCGAATAAATGAAAAGAAAATCAAATCATCACTGTGACCTACGCTACCCTTCGCTCCTCTTTTTTTTCATTCAATTTTTTGCCTTTTTCATTTGCCGATTCGTTTTTTTTCCCTCTACGTTTTTAACCGTCGACAAGCATTCATTAAACTCGTTGTTTTCCGCTAAAGGTTTCGTGCATTTTCCGGATGTTCTGCCACCTGTACTACAGTGGAACAAAGGAATGTAATTTGCAGCTACGTAAAACGAACAGACAGCCAGAATGAGAGAAAGAGAGATAAAATGGCGAAATTCAATAAAAAATCTCGTTCCCTCTCTCTTTCTCTATCTCGCTCTTTTGGAATATATTCCGGTTTTACTCTCCGTCTGCCATTATCGACTTTTATTTGCGTTTTCTTTCTTTAATTAAGAGAAGAATTTGTTACATCAGTTACACGCTGACTCAATAAAAATCAAACAGTACGTATCGTAACGATGCAAAATAGCAACAACAACGTATACGTTAATGAAATTAATTTTATAATTACCAGGTATGTTCGTATGTATTCAACGATATTCGAGTTTTATCATCGCGCCCGAGCTCTTCCACTGTTTCGTTTTAAGCGTTAGTGACGTAATAATCGAGCGTTATTAATCAAAAAGCGCGTGGCGTTCGTTGAATAATTTCCCAGGTTCGAATATCGTGCCCATCGAAAGTCGACCGTGCACGGGGTAAATTTTCGTAATTAAAATTTACCCCGTGCCATTTCGCTGTGAGAACTCACTCGTGAACCCATCAGAGCGAGGAACTCGAATTAGGGGAAAAATTTTCATCTATATACGATCGTGATCGAGCGGTCAGCGATCGTTCATGGGACCCCAAATGGCAATTTTTTTTGTGGGGAAAAAAAGATCGCAAACTCTGAAAATAAGAAGGATAACGCCATCGGCGAATAAGAAGAATAAGGAGATCGATCGACGCAGCTGTCACGCACGAAAAGCTGCCCAACAAGGAAAGAGATCTTCATTTTGCGATTGTTCGTCTTGGCATGTACAACTTTGCTCGTTCAATGCAAGGCTATCACACACTGGAAAAAAATTTGTTGTTCTTTTGTTTAAAGAAAACAACTCAAAGAATAGTTGGAAATTGTCTTCATTTTTAAAAAATAAATAAATTTAAAATTTATTTATTATTGTAGTCGAGTTTGCACGAATTAGAAATGTAGTTGACTCGATTGCGAATTGATATCCGAAACAGTTGGACCGAGCTGTCAAATTTCTCTCTGTGCACTAGCCAAAAATTTTTCCTATTTTGATTGGACGACATAATGAAGCATCTCTAGTATCGAGCACTTCAGCTTTCGGGACTGACCGATTTTCGAGCTCTAAATTGCAACACTACCTAAATGACGAATCGTCGAATTCGTAAACTAGCGAACAAGTGGGAAATTAGTTTTTTACGTGCAATTCAGTTTCCCAGCCGTGGATTGATTGGCAATTAACGCTATAGAGATCGGCCGAGTGGATCCCGCAGGATGATCGATAGGCGAGGCTCTCTACCGCGTTTAATTCGCCAATTGCGACCGTGTCGTTTGGAATGGTATTCCATGGTAACAGAGAATATTACCGACCATTTCTCTGTACGTCAAACGTCGCTGAAACGGCGGAGGTAATCGATTTCAAAAAACCCGTTTCTCCACGAGAAGAGAATGAGAATGAAGTTGGCCGGGGTAAATCCAAAGGCAGAGAAATAAAAGTATCGTTTTATTTGAGCGCGAACAACATCGAGAGCGTCCTGTGCGGACGAACCGGCGACCTGAAACTGTCCATTCGTCTCGTTTGGAAGTGTTCCATGAAGGGCTTGAAAAGCTACGTTGATTGCGAATCCAAACGCTCGGATTGCGATTCCGCCGTGATTGTTATTCTTTTCGCTAAATATTCGTTCTCGATTTTACCCGGGAAAGAGAATACCATTAAGGGTGATTACTACTCGCGATGGACGACTGTTTATTTCTCGATATTATTCGATTCTTCCCTCGGTTACATTACTCATCGACTCGAATAAAAGTCCAGCTAACCCTAGATTCCCTCAGGGAATTCTACCTATATAGATATAAAAATATATATCTTGCCGTATTTTGCGGCCGGTGGTCTTGGATTTCCCACAGCACTCATCGCGTTCGCGCTTGACTCGACTTATAATCCACTTTGCGTCTTTCATTTTTTTCCTGCCCCCGTGAAAACGTGGAAAAAAATCTGTAAAACTCGTCGAGGTCTTTCGCGTGTACGTCGTTTTGAAATATCAAATGCTGGGGATGCTAAAAGGAAACGGAAGCACGTTAATACATTAAAAACACGCGATCGAATTTCCCATCTTTCGTAAACATTGCATGTAGTTTCTCGTTTTTTCCACGGGAGCTTAAACAAACAACGTTGCGTGCGCGAAACGGATACAGCAGTTCTCTAACCAGTCGTAATTATCGCGATATCGTGGACCTATCCCGAGGGTGAGAAAAGAAGACTATTAATTTATTCACTACCTACAGAACCAGAACAAAAAATAAAAATAAGTTATTACTATGTCGTATACTAGACTAAATGAAAAAAAAAAAACAAAAACTGAAATTCACTAACATTTTTTTCACCTGAAAAGAAAAGAAGTCGAGTTCCGAAAAATAACTTAGTTTTACTTGATACTTTTGAGTGTTATTTTAAAGTGAAATAATTTAAATAACAAGACTCATTGCGAACACGATGACATAACATCTCAATTAGCTTTCTTCGATGTGTAAAGGAATACCACTAACCCGCGAGTGCGTATGAATTTTCTCATAAAGATTTCTGCGATGAAACCATCTTTTTACCTCGCTATCAACATCGATATCTCGTCGAGAGGACGCACGATTACGCGATTTGCTGGAGGAAATTGTTCGCCGATGATCTCGCACGGTTCGAACGGGATGAGCTCCCCGTGCGAGTTGGACGAGCTGAGGCGAGGAGAAAGAGCGTGAGAAGAAAGAAATAATAGTCAATGAGTCTAATGAACTGTGTCAGAAGCGAACGAGTCACGTGAAGATGCACGCACCGGTCTCGACGTTTTGCCGTGACTAAACGCTTCGAGATTGCGGCCGATCGATGTCAATGCACGAGCGCCGTTGCGTTGAGAAAACTGTATATCATAATCGTCCAATCTGGATGCTCGACTTTGTCGTCGTTGCGAGAGACTCCGAAGAAAGTGAGAACTCGATATCAACTGGTTCTACCGTCTTGATCATTCAAGATTGTTTTTACCTAAAAACAACCACGTTTGTTTGGTTTTCACAAATTTTTCAAACAAAACTATTTATTAATCGGAAACAAAATTAGTAAGAATATAGCAACTGAAATCCTGGGAATACGAATCGGAATCAGCTGTTTCGCTGTGTCATATTTCTTTATAGTGGACGGACAAGAAAGTCAGTAGGGTAATCGGCGGATCGGAGCCGATTTTGCTCTTCTCTTGAAAAATATCAAGAAGTTAACTAGAGACGGTTAAAGACACGAGAGAGCGTCTTGGCTATTTTTTTACCTCTTTGCGTTTTTTACTCTTTAAACGGACCAGCTGCGCTAACATCGTAGCTCCCGAGAACGCGATCCATCAACGTAGCGCTTCGGCGGTAAGGTAAACAAGAAGCCTACATAATGATCGCACGACCTATCATCCAATTTTGCACTTTCCTTGAAAAAAAAAGCGAATCGTGCTTCTCGCCAAGGGCTTGTTAGCGCAATTCCGCTAAATTTTTGCGCGATAAATCGGTGCGGGATGTAAATTATCGAGAATATGGTTATTACGAAGCGTATAAAAAGAAACGTCTTCTATAAAATTTCCACCGCTTAATATTCTACATTTGTCTTGGAAACTACGCGGTTCGAATTAGCTAAGCGAACGAGGGAAAGTAATCTATCATACTTAGAAGCTCCGAGGATATCCTCAACATTGTGAGCAAGATATTCATGACGCGATCGCATAATCTGAAATGTTACGTGTCGGCTTCTATATCATCGTAGACGCGAAACAAGAACCGGCCAGCGAAGGAGCTGTCGTTATGTACGAAGAGCCACTCGGTTCGCCAATCGAATTTTCATTAACATTCTAATAGACGGTATGAAAAATGACGCGCGTAAGCGGAAACCAAACGAGGAGTTTACTGCGTACCCATATTATATCGGATTTCACACTCTTCGTATTTACACCCGCTTCGGGCTTGCAATACCCTGGAATAGCAGTCCGCCATGATTTCTGTATCGATGCGAGTGCGTTGCTACGCGCGTCATTTCCCCGTTTATATTCGAAACGATGAGTTTATATTCATTCTACTGGAATGGGATGCCATCCGAGAACCAATGAGATAAAGCCGCCTCTCTCTTCCATGAACGATAATGAAACTGACGCGAATTAGATTTTGAGAATTACTTTGCAGTAACGGAACACGCTTTTTTCTGTCTTGCAAAAATACGAAATGAAAAATTGCCATTTAACAAAGTTTACTCGACAGAGATGTGAATATCGAACGAGCGAATTTGCAAATTTCTCCAAGATGGAGACTCGACGGTGATTTTTCACAAGGAACCGGTTGCGACTTTGTAGCGCGAGCAGTCCCAACGACGAAAGTGATCCGTATCGACTTCGCGCCTCGCCGAGACGAACAAGAAGTCCATAACTTAACGCATGATCTACGATCGGATTTTACGCTCTCGGCGCCTTCGCTCGCCGACGAGGAATCCGTTCTGGAGTTAGTTAAAGACGGAGTCCCGAGAGAAGCGGAGGTGGACAAGAAATCGAGTGGATGATCAAGCGCGATCTCGTAGCCGCGCTGTAACGTATTCACGAAAGAAATGGACCTTCCGGCGCCGATGATTGCAATATTCGTCTTCGGCCGTATTGACTATCGGCTTTGTATACAATATCGATGGATCTCTCTTTTCTCCTCCGTATCTTTATTACCGGCTCGAAGACAAGAGAAGGAATACATCTCGGCGGCTCTCTTCGGCAACCTCTTTTCTCGCTCTCCACCTCCTGTCCGATCTCTAGATGGTTATCCAGCGTCTCGCGCAGATCGGAGATATCCTGTTTACGAGCTCGGTTATTAACGCCGTTTCTTCCTCTCGAGTCTTCCTTACCTCTGAACCGCGCGACGAGATATTATCCGATCGAGCGTGCAAATTATTAATCAGCAATTTCCATTCTTTCGTTTCGTCGAGAGACGCGCCGAGGACGAATAAAGAGGAATAAAACGGATGTGAGCCTCGTGTCCCCCTTTCGTTCAACGTTTCTCGTTGGAGTGACTGCTTAATTAATTGTTCATAGCGCGACGCCGAGGAGAGATAAAGACCGTGAAGAGAGGAAGATTCGAATTCCCATGGCGCGTCCGACGGATGCCCGTTTGAAAAATATTATCGTATAAAAATCGGTACGTCAAAAAGCGACATTGGATAGTTTTGAAATCTCGATGTAGCTAAGTCCCTACGTCTGACCGGTCGGAGCGCGTCAGTCACCTAAATCCTCGGCTTGTTTCACACGAGTCTACCTGCTCGTTTATTCAGCTGTTCACACATCGTCTCGAAATTCTCTCAAATTCGTGATTGCGATAGTCTGTATCCTGGTTTTGTCGAAAAAGCAGATATTGATTCTCCGGGTGATTTACGAGAACAACGATTCACTCGAGTTTGGTTCACCGCGGCAGCCGGCCATCTCGCTATCCCAATTCAAAGTGTCGCCCCGATTCTGGACAGCGCTTGGCACCCATACGGTATAGAACGGTCGAACGAATGGATTGGTCAGCAGAGCCCACCAATTGTTATATAGTTACGAGCGAGTGCTCGACGCCTCTATTCTAATCTGAAGTGATTTATTCCCCTAATGGGGGAATGGCCATATTGGTGCTCGGGCTCGCCGGGCTCTTCAATTAATGCCGCTCGCGCAGGAGTGACAGTAATGAAGGGTCCGTCGAAAATCAATTTCCCGCTATAACGAATGGAAGAGAAAAATAATCGATGCGCGATCGATGCCTGTACCGATAAAACATTCTCAATAAAGGAGCTGGTTTACGTCGAACGGCAAAAAAGCCGCTCCGAAATATCGAAAAACGCACACGGAATCGGTTATGTGCGGGAAAATGCGCATTGATATACATTCGATATTGAGATATAAAAGTGCAATATCGAGGGCACAATAAACGACGAAAAAAAGTATCGAAGGAGTTCCTTTTTCGAAGATTTCGAGAAATTTCGAAGAGAAGGTTTCTCGAGGAAATTATTGAATTTCGAAATGTAACCGCGCGCCGAGAATCGCTGAAGCTGGCGCGTCATAAGTTGCACTGTATCAGTTCTTTTTCGCTTGTCCGAGGTAAGTAATGGGCGCATTGCGAAGGTTGTTCTATCCGAAAGGTTACGAGAACGGGTTATCGACTTGATTTCCGGCAATGGAAGCGCTCAGGCGTTAATTCGAAATGACCATCTCGGGATCGTACCGTTATCATCTTTCTCTCTCGTTGCAATCCCCTTCCGCTTCTCGCCACGTGCCGAGGATTACTTAAGTCATGGATGAATTAGTACACCGCAATCGCTGAATCATTGCACCGTGATATCAGTTTTATCGGTACCGCGCACCGATTTCGAGGTGAGAAAAATTCAAGTTTCCCACACACGGATTCATCGTAACCGCCGAACGGAATGCGAATTTATTTCGATCGAGTCGGTAAAACAGCCCATTACCGACCGATTGGCAAGGAAAGGGGTTCGTATCAACGTTTCTACCGCCATACTTTACCAACATCGTTCCACGCATCTGTCATGTTGTGGTGATTCGAACATTTTTCAATCAGCGTCTAATACAGAATCTTATATCGCAATACGAGTGATAATTCGAAACGTGAAAGCGCGAAAATGGCCCAATACACGCAACAAGATAATTATTGGGCCCAGCCCTCCCAGGGTCAATATAATTTCGATGCCACCGGTTTCGTTCAATCGAACCAGCAGCTAGAGTTTCAGAATTACGGAGACCAGACGCAAAATTATTCAGGATATAATCAGAAAAGTTTTCTCGATCCTACGCAAAATGTTTACGATGGGGATATGTACTCTACCGAAGAATTTGGCAAGGGTAATATATCAACATAACCTATGACATTCTTATTCGATTCCTGCTGTGATTTTGATATCATTTTTGTGAAGGCGCTAATGGATTTGGGGAAGAAGAAGAGCCACCGCTACTAGAGGAACTTGGCATCGATCCCGATCGAATAATGCAGAAAACTTTAGCTGTGCTCAACCCATTCCATAGAAAAGCTCTCATCGACGATGCTAATTTTCTCTTACAAGATTCGGACTTGGCTGGACCGCTCGTCTTTTGCTTAGCATTGGCTGCCTTCCTTCTTTTAGCTGGATCCAAGGCACATTTTGGTTATGTTTATGGATTAGCACTGACGTCGTGTATCATGATGTATATTCTATTGTCGTTAATGAGCAGTTCGGGTAATCCTATCACTCTGTCCTCTGTTGCGTCGGTACTAGGATACTGTATATTACCAGTTGTAGTCTTATCCGTCGTAAGCATCTTCAGTACTTTACAAGGACCGATTGGTTTTATCATAGCAGCTGTCGCAGTTGCATGGTCTTCGGTATCTGCTTCTAGATTGTTTTCTACGATGTCAGGGGAAGAGAATCAACGTTTTTTGGTAGCTTATCCTTGCGTTCTCTTGTATGGAGTTTTCACGTTAATTGTAATTTTCTAATACTAAATTTGGAAATTTTTATAAAATTCTAAGTAAAGAGGGAGTTCAAAGAACTTTAAAAAATATAAATATATTGGTATAATAAATTTTTCATATTGTACATAAATTTAATAGTAATAAAACTATTGCTTTGTATAAATTTATACTGTGTTTCTATTCGCCTATATACCATATTCCAAACTGTTGGATCTTTATACTTGGTACGAATGAAATTGAATGTCTCTCGATTTAATTTTTCAAGAATATCTTTAATGTTTTTACTTTGACTGATTTTTTAATTTTTATAGGTCTTCCCACCGATCCGGGGCAAGTGCAACAACCTATTCTCGTATGTACAGCCCATATTCATTGGGATCCTGAATACTGCGATGTGAAGTTGATCCAGACTATGATGCTAAGCAATGAATTACGTTCCATTTTGGACCAAGCTGGTCAGTCGTTCAGACCTGGCCACAAACCTGATTCTTCCAATGTGCAATTACTGCTCTGCGGTGACTTCAATTCATTGCCTGATTCTGGTAACGATTGATTTAGTTCTTATTATTTGTTTCGCAATTATGAATATTCCAATTTATTTCAATATTTTGTGTATAATAGGTGTAATTGAATTTCTAACGTCTGGACGCGTAGCGGCGGATCATCGTGATTTCAAAGATTTGGCGTATAAATCGTGCTTACAAAAAATTTCTGGCTGCGATAAACCCAATGAGTTCACCCACTCTTTCAAACTTGCATCTGCCTACAGTGAAGACATTATGCCATACACTAATTATACGTAAGTTTTACGTTTATTATATATTTCTAAAGAAAAAAAAAACAATTGTATAATAATAATGTAATTTTATTTTTAGATTTGACTTTAAAGGGATAATTGATTACATATTTTATTCTAAACAAAGCATGGTGCCGCTTGGTTTACTTGGTCCGTTAAGCGCCGATTGGTTTAAAGACCATAAGATAGTTGGATGTCCTCATCCTCATGTTCCATCAGGTAATTTTCGTCTAATTTTTTTGGTTTTCGTTTACACGCTAATAATGTTCTCGAATATATATTTTTTTAGATCATTTTCCATTATTAGTGGAACTTGAAATGACACCAACGGTAGGAACAAGTAACGGTTTGATCTCTCGAAGGTAGCAGGCGCTGCGCTCTAGACCCAAGTAATAATAAGGAAACGATAACTGGATAATTATGAAAAACAAACTACCCATTAATCCTTCTTTACTTTTGGCTCTAGCAATACATCTCGCAGTTGATTATTGTTTTGATAGCGTATATTATAAATACTCCACATTACCGCACATTCAAACAAGCTGACGAATATTGACGATTAATTCTAATGACCAGGTGAAGGGAACTGTGTTGTAATGCGTTTAGCCCATGTATAGTGTATTGCATTTTTAAAGACTAACATTTCTCACGTTAAGGATATCGTAATCTCTATTACCATCATAATATGTAGATACCTATTTTCCTATAAAAAAAAAAAAAATATTCCGATCAAGCCTCTGTGATATTGACATTAACAATTGGAACAATTTCACATATTTATTATCAAATTAGCGTCTGCTAGGAAAATATTAATCTCTTCCTAAATGTCATTACAACATTCTCCAAGCCAACTTTTTGATAAGAATGCTGCCATCCAATGAGAAATTGTATTTTTAAACAAAAAGAAAACAAAAAAATGAGAATATACACGCTATACTGGGCTGTGCGAAGTGATTGGAGTTGACTTAACAATTTCAATGCAAGTACAAATCTGTTCTTATTGGCCACGTATATGATAATGATATTATTATATAAGAAAATAGATGATATTGTAGTGGTTGTATTTGTAAGTATGATAACAATGATGTTCATCTATCATAATGTCATAAAATTCAGCTGACATTCACTCATTAGAAGTTGTTCGGTTCCAATTAATATCACTAGCATCATTTTACTACTTATTAATTCAGTTGCATTATACAAATTAACAAAAACAAAACATTTATATACAGTACACCAAAGCCATATTTTTTCTTGCTATTATTATATTTCTTAGAACCGTTTGATATATAATTAAGGTATAACTGATACAAAGCATAGAGACATATTTCCTCAAAGATATTATTTTTATTTTTTGACTGTTGAATTGATTCATGTATAGCTAAAAGAATATTGATTTTTAATAGATTTTTTTATTTACTTTATCTAGAAAGCTGCATAATTGTAAATATTCTTTGCGTTGAATTTATATAGTATACACAATGGAGGTTCAAAACTTAATTAATGTAAATAAATATATATATATATTATTATAAATATATATGTAGCTGTATGTTCCGAACAATTTATTTACTATTGGCAATGGTGATATATGTACTCAAAATGTCTAACAGTGGTATTTGCTTAATAACATGAGTAATAATGTACAACAAAACTGTCCTTTATTGAAATTATTTTGTTTTCTAAAATGGAAATTAATCAATTAATACATATGAAATTCATAAAATAATAACAAAAATTTACATCACTCTATAATGTGAAGTATCTTTAATTAAATAACTTTTCTCAATTTAATCAAATTATTTCTGATTGAAATTTATTAAATCAAACAAGTCGTTTGCGTAAATATTTTTAATTTTTAATTCGACTGCTAACAAATATTTTAACATATGCTATCTATTAACGATTTATGACTCTGAAAAAATTACCAAAAATTGCAACTGAATCGATAAAGTAGTATACAGTTAGTTTATGTAACACATATGTGTAGTAAGTGTTGTAAAAAGTAGATAATTATGATATAGTTTTAATTAACCAACGTAGACTCAATACTGGTATAATTGTATATTGATTCAAAAATTACGTTTCATACGGATAACAAATGGCCCACCCATATGTAACACAAAGTAACTGCAGTCGGTTTTCACAGTAACGTGCGACTGTAATTTTATAATCGACTATAGGTGACCATTTTACAAATACACGTTATTATTATAAGAGCAAATAAAGACATCGATCATTTTATGATCCTAAAAATAGCGTTTATTTGATTCGAAGCATTTATTATTACATATAACACTATGAATACCGGCTGCATAACTACGGCGTACTAAACGAGTAAAATAAATTATATTCATATATAATTTGTTTATAATGCGGGGCCTAATTTACACATCATGTGTCATCTAAGTCAACGTGGAAAAATTGAATCTTTTTTATTTTGATACGTACATACTACACACTTATCCCTAACAAATGGTAGTGAATGGAATGATGTCTCGGCTAATGACCGAATGGGAAAATTTTAATTTTTCTTATTTAATATACAATGTATTTCATATCAATTTCTCTTATACGTTTATTGACATAGTATATAAGTTATGTATGCACTGAATACCACTTTATAATTTTCGTAAATATATTTCATTTGAAGTTAATACCGTTGCAGAGAATGATTTTTGTGATAGAAAAAACATCAGTATACATCTCTAAAACATAATATGAATAATTAATGTTCATATTTGTAACTGCGTTTCCAGTAAATTTTAATTCTGTATCACGATTTTTATGACTTCTATATATCATGTACGTACCTTTATTAATATTTCAAAATGTAAATTCACTGTATTTGTATTTTTATCAATAGATAGCGAACAGTCGCTAAATGAAAATTACAAATATTAATGTCGAATATTTCTTTATATATTTTCTATAATATCTTTCATTCTTGATATGCTTAATAATGAGAATACTGCTTATGAAGACGTGAATGAATCATGGATGACGAACACAATTTTTGCATTACAAATTCATAAGCTTATGTCGTAGTTTTTCGAATATGCTAATAGAAAAAATGACAAATAAGTTGAACAATATGAGCTCCGAAAAACATCGATTGTGAATTAAGACAAACTACTCAAAACTGAGTAAGCTGTACATTGTTATTATACAAGAAGTATAGCGGTATCAAACTTTTATCGGAACAAAAATTTGTTCTGTATATCTATCTATGTGTAATACTATTCATCAAATTGCATTAAAAAAGTTATCAGTAAAATAAGATGCCCAAAGAAAATCCCTCTATCCTTCATGTATAATAGCAATTTCATTATTGTATCACTCAAATATGTAATCTAAATATGAAAAAAACAATTTGTGGTAACGGGAAATTTTGGTCTTAATTAAGTATAAGAAATTTTAAGATTAATCATTATTTATAAAATGAGTTCTCGCATGCTGTACACGTTAAATGAAATATTTAAAGTGTTCGGAAAACGATCAAATTATTCTTAGTATTACTAAATAGTACTAGTGAGAAGTTTGAAAATACCTTATAAAACTTTTTAGCTACCGACTATACCTGGTTTACAAATAATTTCATTTTAAACTAATTCATTGTACTAGTTATTTATCAGATAACAATACACCATTTTATATAAAAATTCAATTGTGACTGTATACTGTTTAATCGCATGTAAGGTTTCAACAAACTTCTTACGTACAAATGAGTAACTAATGTAACCTGTCACTCATCTCTTGATAAGTTCAACTGAACAATTGGTGAAGTATTTCATATAACCATTGCTAACTTTTTAAGAAGTGTAAAATAGTTGATGTATCATAGATTACGCAATTATGACATGTTTATCTCATTTTTGCATCTCTACAATTTCTGCAATTTATATATGCAGTAAGTTATAATTATTCATTTTTCAATGAGCAGATATTTTTACTTGATTTGGTCTTTGCAAACTGACACTGTACAATTTGAACTCTTTATTCAACTATTTAGAATACAAAGAGTTTTTTCCAATTTTATTTACTGATAACAGATGTTCATTCGCACTATTGTGCTTCATAACATTGGGCATATAACACCTGTTTATTTGAGATCATAATCATTTACATATAATTGATGCTGTACACGCAATGCTACATAAGATTCTACTTTCTTTCCATTTGAAATTTGAATTTAATTTTTATAATGAATGAAAATGAATTATTCAAATATTATTATGACTATTGAATTTTTCCACCTATTATTTCACATACAGTATGAAAGAAGCATCTAGGTATATAAAGAGGAAAAATCAGTAAAATGATTCATTTAATTGATATATACCAAATTATTCTACTAAATATTATATTAACTACATATTTGATCTTAACAGGATATTATGTATTTGTTAATAATATAATAATTCAGCAATTATTATCAATGCTGATATCTATTATTTGAACACTTTGTTTAAAAAATACTATCTACAAGAGAAGATACATTGGTACAGTATCACTACATTGCTGTTGAAATATACTTGATTACATGAATTTGATTATTTCAAACCTGAATGTATTGTAATTAAGTGAAATGTGTTAAAATATATGAAAAATTTAACCATATCTTTTGATTATTAGATTACATCAAAAATTTACTCTTTCTCAACATAAATGTATTGATTTATCATTTCTTTTTAGTAAAATTATAAAATTTATGCAAGTAGATCTAGTTGGAATGGAATCTTTTACAAATGTAGTATTGCGCCTTAGTGTCAGCATCTGACTTCCATAGGTAAGGATTATATAGTATTAAACTAAGACAAGCACAGCAAATTTCAGTCTGTACTTTTGTAAGAAAATAACAATAGATATTAAGAAAAGTAAAATTGCGATTACATATTTGACATTGTCCTAGTATTGTACTGAAATTGATACTATTTCCTGGTGGTTACATGTTCAATTAGACTTTGTGTAAGCTAAAAATTTATTACATTATTCAAAAAATAGTTTCTCAAAATCTTAGCACTTTAATTTTGAACAAAAATTCATTTTACAATACAGTGATATATCGTTATCATACAAAACATTAAAATTTAATTCTGCTTCATAAGTGGAAATTATCAATTCGGATATTTAGCAAAAATGAAAAGTACAAAAATTCAGCTTCACGAATCTAATTGAATATTACAAGGAAGAAGTTGTAGAGACATATAGGAACGAATCTAATAATAATCTCATAATTAAATTGTCTATCGTCTGCATTCAAATATCTTTACATCTACCTTTGGTATCGGTCTTTGGATTATACATGTTATTTTATCGAAAATGCAATTATTATATATGGGCTGCGTTTAAATCATGATTGAATGTAATAATTTAATAAATTACTTAAAATAAATGATAACAAATAAACATGATCGATTTGTGATATTTTTTCGCTTATTCCATTTACAGTAAAATTTGGGATCAAAATGACAACCAATTATTAAATAAAATTTTTAATATTTTACACAATAATAGATAAATACAAATCAAACTAATATAAATTTATATATATTTATATATCAGATCAGTTCGTTTTGGAACTGTTTGTAGTTCTAACTTAATTGGACACTGTAACCAATGGCTTAATAATTCTTCTGTGTAACCAATTAAGAAATATAATTTATTCGGAAGTAAACCTTGATGCAGAATAGCGCTAATTCTTATAATATTGTGTTGTCTTTTAATTATAACTTCAGATAGAATTAATTGTGGAAAAGTACCAATCATAAATTTTCGAATAAACATATCTTCGATTAAAGTTTCGGCTGGTCTGTTGCCATCCTTCAGATTAGCTAAAAATCATTTATAATCATTAGAATCGCTACTAATAAAACCATTATATTCGCAAATTATACATACAAGTATTCCAACTATTCCAAGATTTTTTATGGGCAATATGTTCAGGAGGCAAAGACATTTCATACGTCAATGGTTTATTTCGTTTCAATGTTGGCTTGTAACGAGCAGATTGACTGTTTCGATTGACAATTGTAGTAACATGTATATTTCTGGATACCACAATATTATTGATAACTGGTATCACCTAAAATGATTTTACATTGTACGAAATTATAATTTTCATAAAAAATTGAGTACTATTCTAAATGAATTGCGCAAAACTCTTACATTTCGTGTTTTCGTTATTAATGCCATTTTTTTATTTTTCTGATACGAAGATTACCAATTTTTTCCAATCTTCTCCGACGATTCTATTCGCATCGTTATTTCCTAACCTACAAAATCGACCTGTTTGCGTGCAGACGAAAACTGAACTGGTTACACCAGTACGCATGCGCAAATCATTTTTTGAATCACGAACGCGCAGTGCATTTCATGTGAATTTGAACCTCGGATAACAAATAATTATGAAAAAAATATGATAAATAGTAATTATGTATCAGGGTTAAAAATGAATGGGACAATAAAATAGTGCAAAAATAGTCTTGACAGATTTGTTGGGGACAGTAGAGATATCTAGAAACAGAATATAGTGTATAAAAAATGAAACTATTATTGCAGAAAATATCAATCAATACAGCAACATCGAAAAATGAACAAAATGAAGAGAAAGAGTCAGGTTGTAAAAGTTCTTGATTTTGCAAAATCCTTTATGAATCGGTACGTGTTGGCCTACCCGCGATTGATACGGTCCTGATTATACACAGCGGGAGCGAATCAGGTGGGGATGGAGTTTCGCGATGCGGGGGTGTAAGGGGGGTTACTCCGAGAGTGACGGCAATCCAATCCAACCATCGGTCGGTCAGTGCGTGCCGGTGACGCGACAATGGCGGTAGTCGTGATCGCGTTACGGTGCGTTATTGTGATCAGCTGATCGGCCGTATACACCGTGCGCGTTCCCCCCCTCGACGGATATTGACGGATATCGAACAGGTTCAAATCGTTCTACGTCCAAAGTAAAAATAATAAGGAAGAGATGTCGAAAATGTGATTCAGTTGCCAAGAGTCGTCGAATATCGTTATTAGTTTGTCTGTGGTGTTGTTTTTATAATTGGTGCATATCGCTTGTATAAATATTATATATTATATATGTTTACATATATGTGTATATACGAAAGCATATACTGTTTGTGTCGTGTGCGCACGTTGCGTGGAATCTCGCGCGTTAGCCAGGTAGATGAGTAAGCATCAGCCATGCCCGCCGTGAGGAAGTACAGAAGGGATACCAGTGAAGTTAGCTGCTGCCTAAAATACGTCATCTTTGGATTTAATGTTATGTTCTGGGTAAGTACACGATTCCCCGAAACAGGTGTCTCGAACCGGCCGAGCGAGTACCACTTCGATTTTTGCTTCCTCTCGATCTCATCCCGATCGATCCGATTTTTATGCATCCCGGTAACAAAATTATTTCCATATCTTTCAAATTCGACGAAATTGACGTTATTTCGGGAAACAAGACAATAAGAATGAACCGATAGTTATTAAATGTTGCCATTTGAATTCGGACGTCCTCATTTTAAATGGCAAGACTGCCAATAATCGAGCGCTTTATCGTAACTTAATTTACCTTCGTGCTCTGGATCATCGCCAATTGCTACATTCCGAACTCTCCAAAACCGATACGATTTTTATTCTATTCGCCTCTGTCGGGTATCAAACTATTTTAATACGAGGAATTTAATTTCGATGGAACTGGTTTTGAGATGAAAGGAAGAAAAAAAATGTTGGTAAGCAACGAGGGTCGACGGCGAGGTATTCGCGGTTAACCCGTAAACGCGTCACGCGAGCTCCAAATGGAGTATCGTCTGACTCTACCTCCGATATTTTGCGTTCAGCCAGTCTCGTTCGTGAGTTCTTATTGTTTCAACAATGGCAAAGATGATAATGGAATACTAATTCATCTCCACAATGAGATTTGGTTCGCTAAAAAATTGCTCGATTTTTTTAAACAGTCTATAAAATAAATCTATTGTTCTCTGTTGACGTAATTCCTCTAATATATTGTATCCATATTGTATAAGATAATTAATGCGGTATATCGAATGAAAGAAAAACGAATTTGTTTCGTCATCTACTTTTCTCGCTTGGTCGGAGTCAAAGTCGCGGCCGCATAATTCTTCGAACACAAACAACATTATTGAGGAGATCGCTTCTCATCTCTCGCCAGTTGCTTACCTCCAATTTAATAGCCGAGTTGAATCGCGAAAACGTCGAATCTCGACCTCTGCAAACTCTCGACGAAAAAAAAAGTTTGTCGCTTCCCGAAGCTAATGTGATTAGTTATAATTGAGTTGGACTTATTTTTATCGTCGTAATGAAATTGGAATCTCCCTGACTTGGCTATCGACTTCTCTGCTCCTATAGCAACTCGAAAACCCAATAAGCGAATTCGCAAAAGAGAAAAAAATCCCCTGCCTCTGCTTATCACGAATCAACGCCAACAGATGTCCAGTGAAATTGGACCATCCGAAAGGATTCTCTTTCGTCGGCTCCAAACCTACCGATATTTCATGTATACCCATTTCTATCTCAGCGGGTCGAAACGACATTGTATCTCTTCGTTGAAATGGCCAAAAAGTATTTTGTCAATTCGATTTAAAAATTTAATTCACGGAAATTGGAGCAAAACGAATCGAACGTTCGTCTTTAAGACGAATATTCATAATATGAATATTCTACTTTATTTTATTTGAAATACTTCAATTATTTCGTAAAATATTATTGGCCGATATTAAAAAGAATAATGAATTCGGACAAACTTTTTTTAATTCGAATAATTTGACCAGAAAGTTCGAAAAGGGTCATCCGACTGGCCGCTGGTTGGTTTAATGCCGAACTCGTGGAGTAGTCAGCGCGAAGTTCGCACGCACGATGCGTCCCAATTGGCCGAACGAGGTCGTCGCGTACATTGTGCGTTACGGTCTGGATATCTCTGCCCGCCGATCGAACGAGAAACAGAGGCGTGTAATTGGCCTGCGAGAAATCCTCTCTAACGCGTCTCCGCGACCTTCCCAATTGCCGTAACGAGCTATTAACCTTCTTGCTTGGAAAAAAAGTGAACGTGCACTCTTCCGCGGTGCATCTTGCGAAAACTCGAGCGATGCAAAGTCCAAATCGAGATCTGCACTCGATGCTCTCTGCGCATCTCGGCTGTGGCTCCGAGAAATGTCAAACGAATTGACCTTCGCAACCCGGATAACGAGAGGGAGAGAGATAAAAAATAATCCATACTCTCCAACAACATGCGTATACTTATATATATATCGTGTACATAGAGGCGAAGCAAAACGTATCCACTCACTTCGCTTTCTATACGACCGCGTTCGGACACTGTTACACTCTCTCGACTATTGCCCTTGCCGATCGGCCTGTGTGTTCGAATATCGCTTTCAGTCGTGTTATTTGAGAATCGAGCCATTTAAAATAAAAAAATAAACACTGTATTTGTATTTTTTCAAAATACAGATGTTCGAAATTGTGTTTGACGTTATTTTCACAAACACGGCCGATTTTTATAGGTATTCACATCAATGCGAGGGAATTATTGAAATTCGAATAAAAGTGGCTCGTCGTTCGATCCAAAGGATAGACGTTAAAAGTGGTTGCTCAACCGGTATCGATAAAATTGGACATTTGTAGACGGTGACTCGGAGGACTCTTTATACGTCATTCCAGTATGTAAACGCCCTCTCGGAGGACACGAGTCACGCCAGGTGGGCGCCGCACATACAAAACGCACACCCACACGGGAATAGGTGAAGCAAAAAAAAATCCGGAGAAGGATCGGGCATGGTCGGCCAACTCGCACGCGATTCCGATACTGTTCTACGTGAAAACGTCAGTCGGTTTTTTCTCCACTCCCACTCGTCCTCCTCCTACCTCTTCTTCAGCCTCTTTTTCTCCGGCAGCGCTCGCGCGCGAGATCGGCGCTGTTTGAGGAATCTCATTACAAAAGTTACCCGTAAAACCGGTTTGCAAGCAGTGCAACAACTGCCCGCCATACCGGACTCGCCGAGAAGCCTACCTATAGGCGCGAGACTTCGCGTTTGATTTGTCCCTCTTTCTCTCTCGCGCTACATTCTATCGAGGAACTCTTCCGGCTCGACGTGTTCGTAGCTTAGTTTTTCGCAAAATACTATCTTCGGATGAGACAATTTTTTTTAGAAACAAAACCCCGAGTTGAGAAATTGATTGTCTTTTTGTCCGAACGGTTTCTTAGCCGTATCGTTCAGAGATGTGTGTAGATACTCAAATCTTGCATCGATAAAAGTCAAATTACAATGGATGCTACGTGGTTTTTACGATCATATCTCGCCAGTTTTACGACAAAATCAATCCCCTCTTTTGAATTCTTTGTTTACCACCAAATTCTACAAGAGTTTTAACGATTCGAACGTAATAGCGAGTTGTCTATGATGCAAATCGCTCGGGTTTCCATTTCGCGGCTTTAAAACGCGCGATTTAAAGTGTGTATAATCCTCGTCGTTAATTACCCGACAGCGCGAGGGGATTAAACGTTTCCGGGTGACTGTCGTCGAAATGGGATTTCGAGAGCGGAAGAAGAGCGCTAAAGACATCATTTTTATTTCGCGAATGCCGAAGAGGGGTTGCGTACTGAGATAAGAAAATATCCTCTCGCTTTTTCAAGCCAAGCAGGAATTTTTACGGCCACGCTCCGAATTCGTCCGTGGAGAGCCGGCCGAACGAGAACGAGAAATTCACCACTCGGGAAATTAGCAAAAAGTTAAAAAAGAAAGTCGGGAAAAATATTTTTCATAAACAAACGCAGAAACAATTTCGTAAGAGAGTTTTCGGCGGATAACCGTGAATTTTCCTGTCGCGTCGCGCGACGTATCGCTTTAAACCGTATACGCGTATATATGTATTTACGCAGTAAAGTATATTGTCGAGAAAATTGCACGCCAGCACTCTCGCGAGATACAAATGACGCGTTACAACGCGGAGGATACCATCCTTTGGCGAACGAGGAGAAAATAGTCTTTCGCGACTCGCTATACTCTGCGCGAACTTCTCGACTTAATATTAATATAGTTTCCGGCAGAGGGAAGAAGTGGAGGGGGAGAGAGGAGGGGCTGAGACATCTCGCGCCTTGAGCCACTTTTGAGAAGCGAGTTTTGCCTGGGTGACCCTCGAGAATCGTACTCGAAGCCCTTTCGTATTTTCCAACGATCCTGCGCGCTTGGCCTTTTTCCTTTGATGTTTCACCGAATACGCCATTCTATTTGAATACATTGCGTACACACGAACCGTTCGGTTTGCGCTCCCGTGTCGAGATACCGCACACGGCCACTCTTTTACGTTTGTACCTCGCGACAGTACCCGGCTTTACACTCCAAATCCCACTTACGTTCCCGTGAGCGCGCCCACAGACACACACACACGCACATCCTTTTTTCCTTTTCCTCTCCGCGAACTCATTTTTCTCCGCCCGACAAACATAAATTCCAAATCGAGCTCTCGATGCATCGATTCGAGCCGGAATTTCCTGGAGATCGGTACTTTGGCAAATTTTTAAGTCCTCTCTCGCGAAATCGCGATTTCGCACTCCATGCATCTAACATTGTTTCGTTCCTCTCTCTCTACCCTCGCAGAAATTCTTCTCTTTCGGCGGCTCTCGTAAATTCGTCGCTGCATATAACAGCGCGTAAAAAATATCGATTCGCGGGGAGAATGTTCGCGTACGCGTAGCGCTTCTCCACTCGCGCTTACCGGAAATCACCGATACCATCTCCCATTGTTCGGCCCCTTTGTCGAATTTTATGATCTTGTACGTGCAAAAAAACCGTGATAAATTTTCTACCAAACGAACGCTCTCGTCCCTAAACGCTGTTCGGCTAGAAAAATTCTACCTGTTAAAGGACCTAATTGAGTAACCGCCGTAGGGTCCTGGTGAGCAATGTAATGGAGAACATATATATCAGGACCTAATTACAGTTCCCTGATAGGGACATAAGGAGGCTTTCCCAATGCCGCTCAGAGAAAGTTAGAAACCCGATTCTAGTATTTCCTAGTCGGGTCGCTCTTCTTTAATTTTTCTCCTTTCATTTCGTCCTCCTAATACGATCACCTCGGCGAGGGTCGCGTTACCGCGAACCAAACGAACCCGAACCCCGAACGAGAACCATAAATATGGGAATTAAGTCGGGCGAGTGTCCAGAGGACGGAATGATGGATGACCCCGTTATACCGAGAATATGTACGGGGTACATAAATTTTTCATGAGATTTCTTCAGGCTCGCGTTACAGGTGTCAAGGTTACGTAACAGGAACGACGCTGATGTCGCGAAAACAAGCGACGAGCGAGCATCGTTAGAGGCTCGCGAGTGTCAGCGTAACTTCCCAGTCACAATTTTTATCGGCAACACGTAATGTTCATATTCCAAGTTGGTCAAAAGTTTTCCTGGCGCGCTGCGAATACCACTCTCGTGGCAGCTATGAAGAGGGATCGCGCGAAAGTTTATCACGTTTCGCCGGTCACGAAGCTTCTGTTCCCTCGTTTCGTAATTTCCATCTCGTCTCGTAGACTGTCCATTTTTTTGAATACACACCGAGGTGAATTTTAATTACTACCGAATAAGAGTTTCCTTGTTACATTAACGCGAATACAGCTCGACAATAAAACTTTTACCTAGTTGTAAAAGGTTAAGGTTGAGGTTTTTTTTGCTATCAGTCGCGTGATCTCTCTTTGTATATTTTTTTTCATCTGTCCTTTTTAAAGTAATAAGGGTCACATTACCGCGTACAAAGGATATGAAATTACTTCAAAGTGAGTGTGTAACACGAGTTTCGTATTTATACGAAGGAAAATGGTTCGTCTATGCCGATTCGCTTTCTAATCATTGCGCAAGAGCACTGTAGGCATAATTATGACGATTATCTGTCATTGGTTTGTAGTTGCGCAAAAATATCGAGTTCGGTTCCAATCTGTTACTGTATTTATATGTATATCAATTACCGCAGCGATTGTAATTATAAAACGCACAAAAACCAATACCAATACCAATACCAATTGCACAGGAATAATCGACTCGTAATCCGACAAAAGCCTACGTTCGGCGTAACGAGCATCGCGATTAAAAATTTTTGTAAATCTAGTAACGAAAAAAATTTCAGTCTTTATACTTTCACTCCCTGATTACAGCTGTCTCCCAATCGACGATCTTTCGCTTCATTTAACTGGCCTCTCTCTTTTCCGATGTAGAATCCCGGTCGCATTTCGGGTAATGCGAAAATCGACGAGATTGGAAAAAACTTAGGAGGCAATCGCGGTAAAAGGTTGGATCGTTCATAGCGCGGAGTATCGACGGAAAGATTTCCACGTTACGAGTTTCAGCCAAGTTTTAAACGAAGTTTCTCTCGCGGAGGAGAACGAGGAAGGATGCACGGGTGGAGATTTTCGTGGCGCGTTGCTTGTATAATTAGTCGGCAATTTATCAAGTCCGAGAATACGCGTCTTCATCCGCTCAATGATAAAGCTATTTTACATCTTGCGAGATTTCCGCTCGACTTCAAGCTCCACCGTCCCTTTCGCAGTTTTGGCAAATCGAGATTTTCGCCGGCGTATCGACTACAAGCGCCACGGGTAACTCGCACAAGCGCTTATAACCCTTTCCGAACCATTCAACGGTTTAATGCGCGCGTATTCATTGAACGTTAATCAACTGATATATAAAGAAATTAACGGCGCAGTACCGATATTGCGTGTTTAATCAAATTATCGGTACAATCGAATTATACGATATTTCGTGAAATATTAATTACAGGATTTTGTAAGTCACCCGTGGACGGGTATTTAATATCGAACGCGCAAATAGACTTCCGTGTGTGTCAAAGGGGGCAATAAATTCAATCGTGAAACGAGGGGAGAACTTGTTTTCGGCTAGCGTAACAAATTTATGGAAAAATTTCGTTAAAAGTCGCTCGAACGGAGTGGCGATTTTTAAAGCTCGAGGAATCGGGTTCGCGTGCATAATGTAGTCGGTTCTTCTAAAACGAATGCAAAAGTCTTGGGAAGTTCCTGTAACGCATCCCAGACCCTCTTCCCCAGGGGCTCTTTATTTGTTTCAACCTGCACTCCGCTCGGCAGGCCGCGTCGCCGTCGGTGTACTTCCACGCCAGTTGCCTGCCACCGATGGACAAAGGGGTTCGACGACCCTTTGTCATGAGTCACACGGGCGAATGAGTGCGGCGTATACACACGCCTGGAACCCTACCTTCCGACCACCGGAAAATGTCATCAAGTGCATTATATTACCATACGGCCATCTGCGAATCTCGTACACACGCAATATCATAAAACTTATTATGCGTAGCTCCAGATTGAAAAAAATGGAGGAAGTTGCCTGGTCCCTCCTTCCTGTTTATTTATTTACCTGCTTATCATCTATTTTATCGATTGCATTTTTTGTACTGATTTTTGATCAAATGAATACTCTTACGATATTTAGTATACGTATGTTACAGTTATATATTTTTATATTTAACAAAAGAAAATAAAAGAAAATATAGAATATTTTTCTAATAATAATCACTTAGTGACAGCTTTAACCCTTAAACAGCTGGTAATTTTCAATTCGAAATTTATAACACCAAATCTGAATAAAAATAAACAACTAAAGGTGTTGATGAAAATGAAAAATATAACGAAGAACGAATGGAAACTAAAAGTACTTAAAAAATTGAGATAATCAATTATGTCGACTGTCTGAGGGTTAATTTTTAAAATATTCATATAGGTCGGCGATAGGAATGAGTAACTTGTTAAAATCTCTTCTGTTGAAAAGAGCAAGACGAAAATGTACGAATTCGTAAGAGCGACACGGTAAATGCGTCGGTCGACCTTTTATTACGCAAATACGTTCTTGCAAGTAGGCCAGATATGAAGGGCTCGGATGATGCGCTTGGACGCATAAGGAGGGTAAGTGCACTTAAGCAGTTCCCGTGCGCAACCCGTGCACTCTTGATAGTGGATGAGTAGGGATTCTAGGAATCAGTTTGTTCTAAATGAATATTTCCTATATATTGATCAAATAGGGGAGATAATCAATGGTCATTGCTGGAAGCTAGAACACGCTATGGGTAACGAGCCAAGTGAGCATCATACATAGATTATTTCGAATATATACAACGAGTCGACTCGAATTGTACCGAAATTAAATTTCCTTACGTAAACCGTTGAAAACATTAACGAGTGTAGCAGTTAGTAACCACTAGGTTGTAATGGGTATGAAATAAATGATACAGCATTTGGATTATTTGAAATCGTGCTCCATGATATTAGCTTTCGCTTAGTTTGCAAATTGTACGTGTACCTATCGTCATTGTATATGCACCATCGTGCCCTTCCTAGTTACCAGCGAGGACCCTGTTTGGGCGCAACCCGCATTTGCTAGACAGTCGCCACGAGTAATTTGCATTGGTAAATCTACGTGGCAAGCTAACAAGGTGCTTTTCACATAACCAGATGTTCGCATTAAAATGGATATAGGCTCGTGCCGGATATCAAAAGCAATTAGAGTTCGAATTTCGCATAGGTATCTCGTGAAACGGATTACTTCATATATACATTTCTACCTAAATATATATACTATATATATCTATATTTATAATACGTATGTATACGACTTGATGAGTTTAATTTCTAAAGAGATAGCACAACTCATGGATATAGGAGTTTTTTTGTCATACCTGTTCTAAACTCGAGGGTACTTTTGCAATAAATCTCTCTAGGTGCAATTAAGCTGACTTTAACCACGAAACGTCGGATAGGATGGTCTTGAAGTTCCCAAACGCATTTGCAATTTTGCGGCGCATAAAAGTTAGCGCCCGACAAAATTTAATGTCGTCGAGTGCAAGCTCAACGGAGCAGAGATTTCGCAGCCTCTGGCTATAAAAGAAAAGATTCTCGTGACGACCTGGTTTACGTGGTCGGTCAGATGTACGAATTCTTCCTTCGGTTCGCAACGAAACCACGTGAATTTTTACATAAATCTTCAAGATTGATTTCAGTATTGACGATAATATATACGTTATTGAAATAATTTATGGTATCTATTACAGGAAAAGCATATCGATAATCAATTATAAAAAATTTATTTATTTATATAGGATTAAATTAAAAAAACAGTATTCGTTTCGATATAAAATTTGAAAACTCAAAATTTTTGTCTTACATGTAAATGTGTGTCTTGTTAATGTTAATCATTTCTTACGAAATTCGTAGTTTCCTATATAGTGGTGAAAGTAACTGAAATGGTAAATGAATGATTTAAAAAATATGTATCCACAGAAGAAAGTTCAACTACTTTGAGATAATTTGTCAACTCACGTCGTGTTCGTGTTCCAAATATGCTTCCATAATACAGTATTTCATCGTCTCTATTTCCAAAGATGGATTGTTTATTTGATCATACATACATTTCAAAATGCACCACATCGCTTTAATATCGATAGGATTCTTCCGTAATTTTTTTTGAGTGAAAATAGGAATTATAAGTTGTTTATTGAGTTCTCGTTTGAAATCATAATTCATCACGCATGCTTTACATTTACACCAGAATTGCTTAGATAAGTGTAAAAATTCTCTTCTGTTTTTTTGAAATATAATTCCTTGACCCAAGTAATTACCAAATACCTAATACAAAATATTTGTAAGGAAAGGTAAATTCATTTTGTACTATGAATTAAATGTAACATACCTGTTCTCCTGGCTTTATATCTTTCACTGCTCTTAATACTCTCTGACGACTTATTGTATTGTACCATATAGTATTTGGAACACACGAATGATTCATTAAATTGAAAGCTGGATATAAAGCTACTGCTAGGGGGTCGGATAAATTTTTGTCCCTTAACTGGAATAAATTAATTAATGTAGATGGCAATACTAATACAACTAAAAATTTTGTACCTACATAAACTTCGTTAACTCTCATTATCGTGCAGAGTCTCAATACAAGTTGCCCTACTTCTTTATAATTACGGTTTCTTATAAAGTCGGTATGCAATCTTAATAAATTAGTTAATAACGACGAGTTGACAATCAACTCTGTTACCACTCCGTGATCTATACTACAGTTGATGCTCAAAATGGCTTCTACGCTATTGCTGATAAATTGACTTCCTACAAATCCTTTCGTTCTTGGATCTATAAAAAGGTATATATAAAAATAAAATATCTAAAAAATATTTTATAATACAAAATTATTTATTCATGTGGAATTACTGTTTTATTCTATTTTTTTAGTTGCTTACCCTGTGAATTCTCAATTTCTTTTCTCAATTTCAATACACGATCCAAATCTCTTCCTTGTTTTGTAACAATCATGAAGAATTTCAGTAAAGGTCGAACAGTTTCTAAGCAATCCGATAATAAACATTCCATTTCATGATACTCTTCAAAAGCCTTTTTCATGCAAATTTCTGTGCAATACAAAGCTGTAGTGCATTTAGCGCAAGGTAATAAAGCTATTGTTTCTTTCATACAATAATGACAATGGTTCATTTCTTTCACCGGTTCAAGGAAAAAGAAATATGGTTTATCTATCAACAATATATCGCCGCTCTTAATCAATTTACTAGCTCTATAATGACGACCATATTCAGGATTGTAACAAAGTTTCATATTACTGTGGCAACTTGGAATTTCACTATTATTATTTAATAAGAATGGGTCAAATTCATTCATTACTATTGATAAATTTCCTACACGCTCCTTTTCGCATATATGTGGATCAAGATTACGAATGATCTGCATCAAACTTTTAATTTTCGCTCGATCATTTTCAGATTTCAAGATTTTCATGGCACGTTCGTAATCCAACAATGCTTGACTGTATAATTTTAATTTCTGTAACGCCATCCCTCTGCATTTGAGCGACATACCAAATGTTTGAGATTGAGGAATTGCCATACATAACGCTCGAGTATAACATTTAGTAGCAAATTGATAATCAATTCGGTTTAAAAATGCATCACCTAATTCAAAAGATAACGATAAATAATTTTAATGTATGAAAATTAATAGTATTCAAAATGAACCTTCTTTAATAAATTCCTTAGCCATTTCGTCATTTTTTTTATGTTTAACGTATATTGGAGGATTATAGAAGCTCATATCGAGTTGCATATTGAGGAGTTCACTGTTTAATGTAGTGTAAGATACACTTGGCGTACTTTTAGAATTCATTTTTATTTTCTAAAAAATAAATATGGTTCAGTTATACGAGTTTTCAATAAAAATTGGAAATACATACTCAAAATTTTCTGCAACGAAGAGAAATAATTCAACTAGTTATCGCCGATTGTCGTCTTCAAATGACCTCACCTGCGAAGTTCGCAACAATGGCAGCACTGCCGTGTTAAATGTTGGTTTTAATGAGTTAACTTCACATTCATTGGTCAGTTCGTTTACCAAGTGAAGACGTGTAGAGCATTCATCTTGCGTCATCTGCGTTATTTGCAAAGGAAATCAGGAATTGTCTGTCCTCGAATACTTCAAATACGAGAATGTAAGTCTTTTTATTATTCTGCTCCAAATTTTCTTAACTTTTACAACGCGAAATAGCGAAGAAGAGCGATTTATTTGAGAGTCGACAATCGGCGTCACGTCGTTAAAATCAGCCCGCAGATAAACCGAAATTCAAACAACTACGTCGAAAGTTATAATTAAACATCCTACGGATATAATGTTGAAACGAACACTGACCCAGATTTAAATTTCTCGGCTCTCGGTGCGCGTTTAGCTTCATTTGAGTCGCCATTGGAAAGTCGATCGCGAAACGCGTCATCGGTAATTCTAGATACCCCTTTCCGAAGCTTATCTGGCTGTATTTATAAATTCTTCACCGATAACGATATCGGAGTTCCGAGAAGGATCATGAGCGTCTGTATTTTAATTGGCCGAGCTTCTCGGTTATATCCAAAGTAGATGCATCTATCGCAGGTGGTGAATTGTTATCCTCTCGGCGGATGTTTCCGGAGCGAGCGCAAAGAGCGAGATTCGTGACCGTGCTGTTCGCAATCAATCTACGAAATGCGATCAATCCTAGGGATTCCCCGCGTTTCCGACGAAATTAACTGTCGCGGGAGTAACGGAGAACACGGGGCCCTGTGTTTTGACGTAATCCTATGAACCGCGAGCGAATCGATCGAACCAAAGACCCGTTTAATCGGATATTAATCAGGTTAGATTCGCACGCCAGCTTCAGGATAGATAGCACGGCGTGTGTCTCCGGTTGGATTATCGTTAATTGCCCTGCGCTCGAACGCTCGTACTAACATAATTCGCTATTATAGATTTCTCTCTCCGACAATTTCCACTCTCCCTCTCTCCCTCTCTCTTCATTATTCTTTCAAGCGTCAACCGGAACGCTGGGAATATAAGAGCGAAATCCGGCAAGTTCTTAACGAGCGCCATTCCGTTTTTTAATTAGTCGCTTTTATTCACAATGTTACCCGCAATGGCCGCGTTTACCCTCGTCCTTTTCTAATTAAGTTGCCTTTCGCGGATAGAGAAAGAGGGAGTTTCCAGTTTTCCGCCGCTAGTTTATAAAGTTGTTAAACGCGAAAGAAAAAGGACCGAGTGACGTAGTCGAGCGGAAACGGTCGAACAATGCCAACCGCGTGGCGTGTGTATTCCTTCCACTTTTCTCTCTTTCTCTCTCTTCGTTTCGGCTGGGGAATCGTCGCGTGGAATTTTTGCCATTTAAACAGTTAATATTGGAATAAAGAAATCCTTACCGTGATTTCATGTTGATCTCGCTCGAAGCTTTCGTCTCGTTCGGGGAAAACCCGAAGAAAGAAAATATTCCAAGAAATCGCGAAGAATACTCAGACTACTGGCGTTTCGCTCGTATTTCATTCGCTATCTCGTAGCGCGCGAGCCCGCAGCTATTACCCACCTCGCGCCGTTGATATTACGCTCGTGCACCTGCATTGTTGGCTCTTTCTCTCTCTCTCTCTCTCTCTCTCTCTCTCTCTCTCTCTCGGCGTACGTATCGCAAATTCGTCGCGAAATAGATTGTGCGAGAAATTCATTCGTCGCGTAAAAATGGTTCGGGGCGAAAGTGCCAATTTAATGAATAACCGTTTGCACTCGATTCGTCACGAATTGCGCAACCGAGATAGAATCATTACGGAATTCGTGTTTACTTTTTCTATATCGAATAATTTTATATTCTTCATTTTTTTTCATCGCTCGCGTCGAGTCGTCGACGGAATATAACGCCTGGATTCCCCTCACGTTTCGACTTTGAGCGTATCCGAAGCCGGTAAAGCTTTCTCCCTTCTCTTCCCTTTTTCGAATCTCTCTCTTCCTTTTTTTTCTTTGCGCGTTTTGTGTACTCAAGACGCGAAATCGTTTCGCTCTCTACTCGCTTCCCTTTCCTCGCCAGCTACCGGATTTTTCGGTCAAATATTTGATTTCGCGCGACGAGGCTTGTTTGCCAAAAAACGAAATACTAAAATATATATATATATATATATATATATTGAAAGTATGAAAAACGAAAGAGCGAGAAGCCCGTTCTTATCGGTACGTGACTGGAGGTAAATTAGTTTCCGAGCGTAGCAAAAATTCGAGGGCGAAATCCCAGTTAAGGGATTCGGACGATTTTACACTTCGGCGAGTCGCGCGGCGGTGTACGGGTGCGCGTTTCGCGACGACTCGTGGAATTTTCGCGTTAACGTTGCCGCGGGCGGCCGTGCGAGAGAGCGGCGAGGGCGCGTTTATGCCGACGTAACTGACGTAAGTTGAACAATCGCGGCTGGTGGGAATTTGAGCGACTGTGTAAACGCTTTGACAACTGCCATTATCGCAATTTCGACGGAATTCTTGATGTAGGCGTACGGAATACCGTGCTCGTTATTCATTTCTCCGGTACGGAACTTTCTTTCTCGACTATGAGATGCAAGCTCCTTCGAAAGGCTGTATAGAGATGAAACAGTGGGGGGAAAATTATAATAGCAAAAAATCAAGCGTTTTGAGCATTTTGAGTATTTCATTACGTCACAGCAATTTTAAGCGCTACTATAATCGATAATTGTTTTTTTCGTCAAAGTTTGATTATCGGTTCGAAAAAGAATAAGTCCCTAAACGGGATATCGATCCGGCTTTTATTTTGCAAATTATGAGTCTCTTCCAGCGACGCGCGAAACTTGGACGTGCAATCGCGGGCGTGTGAAACTGGAAATAGCACGACATCGAATCTCGAACCGGATCCCGGAATCCTGCGGGAGAAATCCTGAGACGAATACGGGCTGCAAGGCGGGCGAGGGTTCGGTAGGATAGGAAGAAGGGCTCTCGAGACGGTACGACGAAACTTGGGTTAACTTTGTCCGGCTTGCAGTCGGAATATGTGCGTGTGTAAGTGCAAATTGTACGTGTTTGGCAAGTTCGATTTCCCGAGAACGAGCCACAGATTCGATATAACACTTTAACCGATAATACACCTGCTCCAATAAAGTTACAGAGGGTCGCTATATGTGTTGCAAAGATTTGTAAAATTCGAGAGCGAAATTTTGGATTTCGTGTTACAATGCAAATTTATTATCTATACGTACAAATAAAAATTCAGATTTCTGCCATTTGGAGGTTTAGGAATTTTTGAGTTCGATTTAACTAAACTACTGTACTTGTTCGACTGTCAAAATCGAAAATAGGTGATAAATAACGAGAACGAAAAACCTTGTAAAACAGACAACGTAAGTTTGAAATAAATTGAAATCAGTTGCGACGAAACACGAAAAGAGGACTGTGAAAAAAATTAGCTCGTACGTATACACTTGCGTTAGTTTAGTTTTATTAAACTACTCGATTCACAAAAATATATACGAAAGCAAGTATTTCAGTGGATAGTACGCAAGAGAATTAGTTTCGATAATTCTCGCTAAAGGGTCCAATCGTCAATCACTCGCGTATGTGACGCGAATTCGAGTTTTCGTTGTACGCTCGTTGGAGATAGCGGAACTCGATATGAAGGGCGGAAAATATGCTCACGTGGACAACTCTGGTGTCGTTTTGATAAACCGTACATTCATTGGCCCGTACCGAGGCAATTACAACTTTCGAATCGCTTTATTATACGACTCGTACACATCAGCTGTACACGACTTAGATCGTTTCGCGTTTGGCTCACTCGTCAACAGTTGTAACAGCTAGCGTTACGAGTTATGAATTGGTAATTCCCGTCTTGCGTGTGTGTTCGCCAAAATACGCTGAATATCGCGCAGTTAAGACGCTTCACAAAGGAAGTACCGAGCTGATACGAGCGGTACTCCCACGACGTTTGCATAGTTGAACGCCAGCCATCGTTACTCTCTCGTGCATTTACGTACAGTTTTCCGCTTGACGATCATGCGCGAGTCGTAAAATTAACCTTAAAATTCGCACAATGTTATTGGCCGATCGTAAATTCGCGAAATTCCGTGTTATGTTGGTGTATGACTTTCGACCCCATTTTCGATCCTGCGTACAGCACTCTCTTCCTCTCTCTCTCTCTCTCTCTCTCTTTCTCTCTTTTCTCTCTCAATGAATTCTTCTTAACTACCAGTATTAGAGTCATTGCAATGGTCGCGCACGCGAGGTTTTATCTCGTCGCGTAAAGATTGCACTGCTCGCGTCCGCAATGGCGCTCGCATTAAAGTGGAAAAACGAAATTTACACCGCAGGACGTGTTCGTCGTAAACAAAAATACGCGGGATCGTGAAAGGGACTCTTATCGGATAATGCTCTTTCGCTCGAACGTCAGACTCACACGAAAAGGAAACTCTGATAAATATTGTTGATATTAAAATATTTTAAATCTAGATATAGAATTTAGATACTAAACAACCAAAATTAAAAATAGTTACAATTTTTGGATATCATATAAACTATTTCTAACCTTGCAAAAACATTTATATTATTTATATTATCTAATATTATCATATCATATACTAAATGGAATATCATATTAAAGAATTTAGAGTACACGATAACTAGTGTCAAGCAAAATTCCGTCAATCAAAAATACAACGACATGTAAAATTCACGAATTACACATTTTCTCGTTCCCTCGGCAGTATCGCCATGAAGAATCGCGATACGCGGACAGTGTAGTCTTCGCCCGGTTCATTTAAAAAATATTTAACACCGGGCGAGCTTAACGCTTCAACTGCTCGTATATTTTCTCGTTCATCCCTTTACGGTCTGTATATATACATGTCACGCGTAATTCGTTCGAGCTTACATACGGCATAGTAGTACACACGAGCCGTTCGACTAACGGACCGTAAGCGATAGAACATACGCTGCCGTGAACGTCGGACACCTACCACCTCGTCGATCCTTTACCCGCACGAACGCTCGCGAGAGATTCCCTTCGTTTCGCGAGCGAGAAACGACGCGGAATTTACGGTAGGTCAGAGCCCTGTATTGTTTCATTTGAAAATAATGGTGTGTACGGGGTGTCCCAGTTTGATTCCTCGAAATTCCAAGAAAGACGTATAGTGGCGCTTCAATCTATTTCTATATATGTATATAATAAAATACTCAGGAGTGCTCAGAATACTCAAAATGCTTAAGACATTCCAACTACTCAAAGCGCAAACTGTCATTTCGAAAGTCGTATCAAAGTCGCACAGTGCTTGAAATTTTGTTCTCGAGATTGAATAACTTCTGCGGATTCCGAAAATGAAAATATATATATTTTTAAAAATTTTGTGATCTATTTACTCTGTCGGTCGAACTAGCACACCCTGTATATGGATGTTACGAGGGCCGAGGCTCTCACCCTTGTTCTCATCCCTCCACGCGCGAGTCTCTCTCACCATTATACGACTGTGCTCTGCTGCTTATAGTTGCACGCATGCAGATGCGCCGCAACCCGTCGGCATTAAACTTGCAGCCTCGGGGCGTCGCTGCAACGCGCGGGGGAGACAAACGGATGTGCGAGAGATGCGAGGAGAGATGCGAGCGCGGGGCCGAAAGGGAAGGGAATCGGGTTTTGCGCGAGGGGAAATAGACGGAAAAGCGAGAAGGAGAAGGAGAACGAGATCGACGTTTTTAGATGGGATATCCGCTCGGGCCGAGGCCCAATCAGTACCTCCGGATGAAAACCGGATAAAGGAGAGCGAGATTGAAATTGAAATTCTTCGTCGAAGAAATTTTCCCGTATTTTCGATTCTTTTTTGTTTCTCTTTTTTTTTCATCATACGGAAAGTTAGTTGATAAAATTTGGAAATATTGGAAATTTCAGGAGGTTCGCGGAGAGGGACTGCGCGAGATGGAACGATGGCAAAAAATCGGGAATGGGAGAAAGGAGATATGAGATAATGATTGGGGTCGGAAGTAGAGCGAGAGTAATGGCAGAGGAAGAAAAAGAGGGAGAGTAGGAAAAAAATAAATGGAAGCGTTAGAGGACGCGCTCGAAAAACAGTCGAAACGCACTTACACCTACATTCCCCTCGTTCGGTATAACCTATTCAAATCTATATGTATTTGTTTTCGCTCAATTTGCGAATATCGGGGCTGAGCGAATGATCGCGAAATGGGATCTCTCTGTCGCTAGTATCGGAAATAAAGAAGATGAAAAATGCTCGGCTAGGGCTAGACGGAGAGTCGCGCGCGAGATCCGGGATTTTTACGAGAGCGCGAAAGCACTGCGAAATAAAGATACGGAGATAGGTGAAGGGACGAGAAGAGAGAGAGAAAAATGAAGGAGGTCAAAACGTGACGTCATCTCGAGGTAATTACCGGACCGTGTTTATCGCACTCTAGTTTCACGATGCTCACTTCAAATGGAAATAACCGGTGAACAGACCCGCGAAAGTTTTGACGTTTCAAGTGCACGCACAGGACACGTATGTTCGTTAGCGATTCTACGACTCTTGTGTGACGTATGCATATATAATACGAACTGGAGTATATTTGGGAACCGTGAGCTAGCGGAAAGGCTCTCGACGCTGTTTCATCGTCGCGATTAATCGAGAGAACTAATTGAAAAAGGTCCCCCTGCGAGATGAACACGGGCTAACTCTCGGAATTTTCTTCTGTGCCCGAGCACTTCGTAAACTCGTCCGCGTTGCCCCATCCCCCCTTTTCTCTCCTTTGTACGCACGGCGTAAACTTAATTTACGAATTACCATGTTTGCCGCTTCCTGAAATGCTCTGAGTAAAATTAATCTGGGGAAAATTTTTCGTTACTCTTCTTCGCGCTTCTCAACTTTTTTCATCTTTCCAACGACCAACGTATTGTGTGAACGTACATTGAGAGAAATTTGACAGCTCGGTCTAACTATATCGAACAATAAATCGTAGTGTAGTCGAATTAATTGATTTCCCAATAAATTAAAATGAAACTGCACTAGTTAAAAATAGTATAAAATTAGTACTGTCATGGAGAATAATTCGCTTGTTATTTACTATATTGCTTTATCGGTAAATCAACTAATAGAAATTTCACTATTGAATATAACTTTGGCGAGATTTTTTGAAAAATTCCTACCACTTTTTGCAAGATAAGCTCCAGAATAGCAACATGTGTCTATTAAATGTTGGAAAAACATCACACCGCTTTCATATTTTACATTCTACGAGTAATAGCTGCATAATCCGTTCCTGCTGAATTTTATTTTTATGATGTATGTATAGAGGAAATTTTAATGAGCTCTTCTCTTCAAAAAGAGATTTGTACAATATGAAAAATGTAAAATATTTTCTTCAATTTTCAATCAGTTCGTTTTAGTTTTCTTCAATATTTCCCGAGTACAAGGTGAATTTATCGAATGATAACAAATTCTAATATCGCTGATTAATATACTACAGTATTAAATGATAATCATATGATTAAAAATTAGTCAAAAATTAGTTCTGGGATAACGTGAATTACAATGCTAATGACAATGTGTTATCAAATCGAAAGTGTATATATAGGTATTTTAACAATCTTCGTATATCCATTATCGTGTATTCGCTCTCAAAAGCTTCACGGGTTTTCCTAAAATGACACAATTTCCGCTTTAATTAGTAATTAACCCTGCTCAATGGTTCCATATGATATAATTTCAAGCGAACATACTATTCAATTACAAAACCATTGCGGCAATTTCCGATATTAATGTTTACTATCCTTTTCGTGTCGTATCTGCAGTTCAGTTAACCGGTAACATATTTAATCACAAAAAACAGTGACAAAAGTACATTAGTATATTAATTTTGGGTCAATTCATCCCTCGTAGGCAATTGTGCAATTATAAACGTGTAAATTTGCCCACGCGATACGTGAAATCCTGTAGAAGCTTGGCTCGCGCAGTTTCACAGGAAGTGGCGAAACCCCACTTTGAACCGAGTTATTTTTTCAAACTCCATTTATTATACATCCAACACAATTGAAATCCAACGTTATTCGTATGCACGATCAATACCACAAATATGATAGAAAGGTATACTCGTATCAACGATTTTCTTTCTCTTGTCTCAATTTTTCTACCAATTTTCAGTCCGAACATTTAGCTAACATGGAGGAAAACACTAGGAAAAGTTGTGCTATTTCTCCTTAAGAAAACGTAGTTCCGCTTGTTCTCTCTTACTCCCTCCGGATTTTATACGTAACTTCATAAAAGCTAGTAGATATATATCGGCGGTGTAAAAAGTAGAAGCAAGCGAATTTCCTCGAATTTCTCCGTACGTAACGCGTACTCCCAAGTATAGAGTAATACTCTTCGAGTATTCTCCTCAAAAGCTCCGACTACACATCCTCAGCGACGAATGTTCTTCGAACGATTCGCGAATCTACGGACGAGTAGATTTGATTTTACTTGCGATTATCGGTGGTCGTCTAACGCGGAGTGGCAAAGTCGAGAGGACCCAGAGCGGAACTCTCGGGTACGCAAGGGTGGTAAGATGATACCCCACGGGACTCGAACCGATATATCTCTCTCCGTACACCTCTGCACGCGTATATCTCGCGCTATAGACCCAGTCGTAGTTTCCGCATGAACGTAATCGTATAATAGCCCGAGCGTTTCCGATCGCAGCTAGTAGACAAGCACGAACGTTGTTGCGCGATAACGACATTGTCCTAATGGACGTCCGACATGGGCCGACCTTTGATGTTATACGCCGGCAGCGTATACGGGTTCCATCCACCTCCTCTGACCCGGCTATATGGACTCGGCGAACCTATAGAAATTGCAAATCTGATTTTCCCTGCTAAAGCCGCGCCTTCGATTTTTCTTTCATCCTCTTTTTATCTATTTCGCTTTCGTATTGGCGTTAACGACGAGCGCCGGTGCACTTCAATGTCGATTATCGAATGCGACGGAACGCGGAAATAGTTTCTAACGATTGCTCGTTGACCTCGACGAAACGCTACTGCGCCAGAAGAAAAATGGTAATTTCAAAAATTTTGATAATTCCCAGAGAGTTATGAACGTTCATAAGCTCATCAAGATACGTTAAGACTTGTCGAGACCTATTAAGATATGTCGAGAGTTTTCGAGACAAGAGAAAGCCACTTTTTTGGTTCCTACTTTTTTTCAGTGTGAAAAATTCGTTTTCTTTTCCGAAAAACATCAGTCGAAGTTGACTATTCTGTCTTTTAATTCGTGTTGGAGGGCGCCGGCGAGAAGCGTTAACTCTGAAATAAGTTAGGCCGGATGAAGGGGAGGCATAGTATATAAGCCGGATTCGCGCTCTTTAATACCCTAATTTTATTTCAACTTCCCTTTTCGTTTGTACCGCACTCGGCAGACAGTATTAGAATCGCCGATGTGAAAACGTTGGTAAGAAGCTCTGCTATCGTACCATTTTCAATGTAGTAATTTGCATTCATTAACAATTCGTTTGCGAGCCACTCCACAGAACGGGATGCAAAATTTTCCTAACTTACCCCAGCAGTTTCCGTTTCTATTATATATGCTATATATATAAGGTATCGCCGGACCATTATTCCCGCGTTCCTTCGGAAATTCCTCCAAAAGAGGGGAAAATAAACGAGTGTATAGTGTCATTAGTGAATATAAAGAATTTTTTCGTCGTTTGAAAAGACTTTATGTGAGTAATTAACCCTTAGGGGGCCGGCATTTTTTTTCTGAAGGTACATATTCACAT
>NCVS01000034.1:0-24190 GCA_003055095.1 Goniozus legneri
AAAATCGATTCAGCTCGTCGAGCTGCATCGAAAAATGTCCTTTCTTGCGATTCTCCAATGATTTCCCCTAACTCCGTTCGCTGACTGGACTACTTCGCTGAAATTGTCGTTAGAAAAACGAGCTTTTGCGACACGTTAATTGTCGAGTCACCGGGAGATTTGGGGATGAGCGGAGGCGAAAAAAGGGAACTGGAGAGTCGCGATTGTAACGAAGCGAATTTCGCAATTCGTTGACCTTTCTTTCCGACGCGATCGTAGGCTAGATCGACGACTCGTTCTTGTAGAGTTTTATTTTTTTCCTAGTTTGGTTTTGTAACAATTGTTGTTTTATTGTAACTTGAGTTTTATTTGCATTGAAAACAAAAATTAGGTGAATGTACGCTATTTGCATTCGTTCAAATAAATATCAGGTAATGTAACAAATATTTGTTCGAATTAGAGATATACTAATTTCTAAACAATATTTCTTAATTTCGAGTAATAATTCATTTTATTCAATTAATTTTTGTCTTCAGTGTTATTATTAACAATATTAATCTCAGTTTTATTAATCTCTCTGTCGTTAATCGTCTTATTAAATTTAAAAGTTCTCTATGGCCTGAAAAAAATAAAATCAGTTGTATCGATGTTTCATAATAACAAAATATTTATTTATATATTTTCCAACAAAATTAGCTTCAACAAGTTTTCGTTTTTAGTGTTAGTATTCACATAATAAAAAATCAAGCTTGGAGTCTTATTAATCTCTGATCGTCTTATCAAATTTGAAAGTTCTCTATGGCCTCAAAAAAATACACAATCGGTTATTCGACTATTCTCTACATCCGATCGTTATCGGTTGTATCGACGAATCGTCGACGGTGACCCGTAAAGTTATACTTTTTTTCCCTGGCTGGGGTTTCGCAACAATGGCACTGTCGTCGTGTACCGCGATGATGTACGCCGATATGTAATGAGCTCTCGTTCGGCTCTTGGACATATCCCGTCTTGTTCGTTTAACATTTTTTTCTTATCTCCCTCCCTTTCTCGTTTCGACCTTCCTTTTGTTAACGCGCGTTGTCGTTAAGCGGAATCTCGCCTACGTTACAAGGGGCATAATTGCAGAGTGGATCGAACGATTACGCGCGAGAACATAGTCGCCGCGTTGGGAAGTAGTTCCGTTGATAGCCGGCTATTTGCCGTTGATACAGTTCCGATTGCCGGTTGTCAGCGCTAGTCATCTTCTCGTTTGTCCTTTTTTATTCTGTGAGGGGAAACGAAGTAATAAGAATTCTGCATGGGTGAAATTTCACAGTTGACATGTGACAGTCGAGACACAATTAAAAAATTTTCGACACGGACTCTACACACTCGAAAAACTCGACTCGTTTACTAGGAATGAAAGACAAAAGTTGTACTATTTGGTGTACCTGTCGATATAACACGAAGTAGTGAAATAAAAGAATCATTCAAGTAACGATTAATTGAGTGATTAAAAATATTATCATATTATTATATTATTATTTGTTGAGTGGAATGAAAATCTTTTTAGTAAAGAATTTATTGGCTGATTCAACAATTTCATCGAAATGTCAAAATATCCTCTTGGCAGTATGAGAATGCATATTTAATTTGTTCAACGACAATTTCTCCCAGTGTAGTTTATATTATACTCGCTTAATTTATGAGTGTACGATTAAGAAGAACGAGAGAGAATACTTTAAAGCGAAGTAGATAGAAACGAGAAAAAGTTCTCGAATCAGTGAAGTCGGCACGATTCCACGAGCGCAAACACAAATCGGTGCTCCGCGGCCGACGTGGCCACGCTCGCACCCCAAACGGCACTTTGAGACGCGGCGAGCCCTCGAATCAAAAACTTTTTGGATAACGAGGAAGCAATTAAGAGAAACTTTTGACGATCGTGACGAACGAGCGTTGTTCCTCTCGTCTCGAGCTTTCTCTAAATCTCTCTCTCTCTCTCTCTCTCTCTCGTCGATTATCGAGCTCGACGCGCATCCTTTTAATTAAAAATGTCTCTTTTAACACGCCGCGTAAAATGGAACGCGTAATGAAATTACGTATCAGTGGATAACACTTCGTAACTGGAGAGTCTTTTTTTTTTCAAGTCTCTCGTACGAAATTCACGGCCGGGTGGAGTCCCGACGGAACCGTAAATAGGAATATCGGTGCGTGTGACGCGCTCGTCATTTCCGATAGGAAATATCGCGCCCGGTCTGCCCGAACGCGAAAAAAATCTTACCCCGCGCAGATTCATTTCCTCGCGTCTCTCCCTCTTCTCTCTCTCGCCTCGCGTTTCACGCGATACACACAGATATTGGAAAACAGAGGGAAAAAAGCGAGGACTCGGAGGAAGGAGCGGTCACGTAACGAGCGCTCAAGTTCTCTGTCACGGGAGAGCGATGGAAGGTGTCGCGTAAAAAAGCTCGAGTCGCGCGTTGACGGACAGCGGCCGATCGATCGCTCGCAGAGAAACCGATAGGAGTTTCACTCCGGAATAAACAAAACGAGTAAAAAATGAAATATCAGCGGGCAACGATATCGTCCATTTTTCCGACTCGCCGTGAGAAATGGGAGAGAGAGAGAGAGAGAGAGAGAGAGAGAGAGAAAAAAAAGGAAGAATTGCAAATTGTGTCGCTCGGTTTCACCTCTCCCGCTCTCGAAACAATTTGAAAATAATTCCGCGAAGAGCTGAGAAAAAATGTTTGATGAAATTTCGAGATTTTTGCGGCCGTTTTGCGGTGCAGTTTTATTAACGAAAGAATGCGCGCCCGCGGTCGTTGGCAAAGGCGGGACAGGAGCGCCCGGTGGCGACTTTTGCGGCCGAGGGGACGCCCGTTGAGTTCCCCGGATTCGGAGGTGCCGAGTTGTGCTCTCCATTCTTTCATGGCTCGGGTGGCAAAGGGGCCGGTGCGCGTCGAGCGAGCGTTAATCCGCGAGGTGTCCAACCTAGAAACCGCCTTCCACGTGAGCCTGTGTTACGAGTCAAAATACGAGGAAGAGGGAGAAATCGAAATGTAATTTTTATAAAATCTAATACATCTCATACGCAGATTGAAAATAAAAAATTTATTTCTCGACTGAAAATGAAAATTTGTTGATTTTAATTACCAAAAAACTCGATAAAGTTTCGTGCTAAATAGAAATGAAAGCATGAATGTGGCATGAACGTCTACCGAGGTACTTGTCGACACCTAATTTTAGAATTTGAATATTTTTGCTGTAGGATGTCGAACAAAAATTTCAAAATAGTCAAAACATTTAAAAAAAATTAAGAATCGAACGGTTCAAACTGAATGCGATCCGTTAAATGAACGAAAACATTAATTTTATAATTTTTCAGGCTGAAAATTTACGATATATTAATACGTGTATACTGAGAAAAATTTATTAGTCGCTTAAATAAATTATTTTGTCAGGCTAAACTGTCAAAATATCCTCTTGGCGGTATATGAATGCATATTTAATTGGTTCAACATTTTTTCTCAGAAATTCTGAAAATTCATTTTCCGAACAAGCAGTTTCAATAAATTTTTATACTTACCGTAATTATTTCGAGTCAAGGTTTCGCGATCCTATTAGGGCCTCTATTCATATGAATGAGTTCTCTCGAGTTCTCCGAAGTGCATTGTTTTGGTTTGCATAGACGCACTACGAGAGGTTTCACTCATTCGCGTGACTTCGCGGAACGCAATAGTGCCATTGACCGTCATGGTCAATTGAGAAAATTGCTCCTGAGCAAGAAAAAAAAGTGGTACGGTTTTACTCATTATGTGAAATGTTTCCGATTTCTGGTTGTGTCCTTGTTTGGTATGAGGCTTCGGTGCAACAATTTTAACTGCCGATGTACATTTTTTAACTGCATTTCCTCGGCTAAAAACGTATACTTAAATCGACAACTCGAACGCTATTGCATATATTTTTTATAATAAATACATAGTTCCAGTAGGCTTCGGTGCGGCATAACTATCGAAGTGCATTTTCGTAACCGCATTTTCTCGAATGTATGTACTTAATTCGACTCGAACGTGTACTTTTTATGATTCTTTGATAAAATTAAACTCCCCTGATTAATTGTATAACGATCGATCAATGCTTTCACGAAGAGCAAGAAAGTGAAATCGGTATTTCACCGAAGCAGAGTTGCGCTCTTCGTTGTTCCTTATTTTAGAAGCTGAATTTTCCGCCTGTGAATATGCACCGTATATCAACGAAATTCGTTAAATATGGTCTACGTGAGTCAGACTTTCTAACTCGAATTATAAATTGAAATTCCTGCACTGGGGCGCCACACGTGAGATAACTCGTTCGAAAAAAAAAGTAGGTAACTTTGCAACATTTTAGATCGGATCGCGTACTTCGTTCGAGTATGAAGCTTCACGGGAAAATCTGTCGGTTGTACTTCTGACTCGAGTTACGAGGATATTACTCGCTAATTATCAGGAGCTAAAATTTTTGTGGAATCTGTGCTGCTTCAAATTTTCAGATAAAATATTCATTTTATACTACTCGAAGAAGTTAACCCATTCCTGTCAAGTCTAAATTATATGAAGTCATTCTCATTGCCATTTAAATTTTGAGTGTTGTCGTTTATAAATTGTTTTTGTAAAAAATTTTATTTGTAGTATTTTTTCAAGTTTTTGACATATTTATATTTATGTTTGTGGCCTCAAAATATTTGCTAATTCAAAAGCCTGCATGTTATAATATGTCTTGGCAATGCGTGACACCCTGCCAAAGACGAGTATACTCGTCCTTGGCAGGGAATAAGTTAATGGGCCATTTTCGAACGACTGTATCTTAAAAAATAATTGTATTGATGGTAATAAACACAAGGTAGGATATAATTTACTAAAAAAAATCCCTGCCTCCTTAATTTATTTCAGTTTATTTTCAAAGTAATCGACAAATTCCTCAGCGCGCCTTGAAACTGCCAGGCCATTCAAGACTCAAATTTGCAAGGTCACGGGATGATTCACGAACGTAGCGTAATTTCTCGCGCGGTTAAAAGGAAACGTATCCCGGTTCGATTTCGAAGTCAATAGCCATGTAAAGACCGACGGATCTCCATCGTCGTTAACGTAGTCGAGCGTGTTTTTCTTTTTGCTCGACGGAGCGCGGCACGCGCGCAGAAGACGCGGACGCTCGCGGAAAGTGAAATCACGATTGCGGAAAGTCCCCTCCGCGCTTTTTCGCGGTTTGCTAATGGGGTGTCTCACTCTGATATTAACGAAAAAAGGAAAGAACGACGCACAGTACGGAAATTTTTCGATGTGTAATTTGCCGGTGCACGCACGTTGAAAAAAAAGGCAACAAAATTGCGAAATAATTACGTAAGCACGGGCGTTTCGCGTTTACTCGGATAAATTTTTATTTCTTTCGTAACATTTTTTGACGCGAATATAGCAAACTCGAGGAACTTCCTGCCGACCGCACACAGAGAAAAATAAATCGACATGGACCACTTTAGAGATAAAGTAGTCATTTTAATGTAGATAATACTTTAAATTAAGCGATCTTTACTCTTTTTTTCTTTTAATTTACCAAATAAATAAGGTTACTGGCTTTCAGTGAACTTACTTTATTTAAAGTAAATTTGTCTTTACATAACGTGAACTTTGCTTTAATCAATGTTAGGACTTACATGAATAGTAAAGATTACTTTAAATTCTAATAATATCTGCCAAATTCTTCAACTTGAATAATAAGGTAATTGTTACTTTAAATTAAGTTTGTCCAAATACGAACCTGAAATTACGATAAAGAAGTACTTTAATGTGGTAAAATTTACCATTTATTTTTCTGCGTGCACGCTAATTAGTTTAGCCCGAAAATCCCGATTCGTTCTGTCGCGGCGCACTCATCTCGCGCAATTTTTGTTGATTTCGCAGCGCAAACCGAAACGGTTTTACGATAATTGAACTACGCGCGTGCTGTTGCATCGTGTTTCGACTGGAGCCTCGCGCTTCGCCCATTAGCCGCGCATTAGCGAGTACTTGATGATACGGTAGAGAGATGGGTTAATGGGAGGCAATTATCGCGAGTAAGAACAAAACTTTTTTCCCCCTCTATTTTCATTTTTATTCGAAAAAAAGAGCCCCGTCATTCGTCTATTTCACTTGGCTCGTCGTCCGGGAGCGATTTAACGACCGTTCGAATTCCGCGCGCGAATTATCGAAGCGAAATTCGATCCCCGACTCGCTTTCGCTTCGATTCGTCGCTCGCTCGTCTCCCAAGTCCGCGTGGCGTTGATTAACGACGAGAGAAAAAAAAGAGCCACGGAGACGAGCGAGGTCGTTATTAGACGAGGATTACGGCACGCTCGTCGTCCGAGCTGTTTGTATCCGAGGAAACAAAGCGGCCCGCTCCGATCGGTTTACACGTAGCCGATCGTTATCGTCGCGCGAAAGGAAAAAGAATATTAACACTCGGCGTGTGCCAGTTAACCGCGAGGAGCGAGATAAAAAGGACACGCTCGGCGGGAGCACGCGTGAATTATTCACGGCTCCTAACAAGTGCAAGGTCACGTTTACTACGCTAACTATTACGGATATAGAGAGGACGACCTTTCCAGCCGGCGAGTCCATAAATAATCGCTTTGGCGTATTTGTCGCCGGAATTCGAGCCGGTGCGCCAGGCTAAATGCAGCGCTTATTAAGAAAACTCTCCGCGGGCTTCCGCGTAATTAGCTGAAACTGATACCGACTCGAAAAAGGCTCGATCGGATCGCTCGAGTTCGACTTTCACTTTTCAGCTTTGTCAACTGTTTTTCATTTTTAGCGCTCGGACGATGCGAGTACGCACTGGGAAGGATTTCATTGAACCCTCAAATAATTGAAGGGACGCTTGTTATTTTCATATAATTAAAATTCGGTTAAAAATGGTTCAATTGAATTTAACAGGTAGTCGTTTTAAAGAGAATGATTCAAGTTTTTAAACAATCATTTGAGGATGTTCAAATAATCAATACAATAATTTTTAATTTTGAAATTTGAGAAAATTATCTGTGTATGATTACTGCCTGAAATTTTGTTCATTTTATTCATCAAAATGTTGAATGTTACACTGATAGAAAAATTATCTTGATGCAAGAGAAATAATCTTGATCTAAGAAAATTATTTTTAAGAAAACTAGTTGTCTTATGTCAAGAATTTCTTGTCTTGATTTAGATTTTCTTAGCGTAAGAGTTTCAACATTTCCAACCAAAAGTATTTTGACTTGATTGGAGAGTGTATTGTCTTCGATCGAGACGATCAAATTCTTCAACCAAAGACATTATCATTATCATTTTTTTATCTTGTTTAGAAACTACAAAATACTTCAATCAAGAGCATAACACTTAAACGAAGAATTTTTTGCTCTTCATCCAAGAGTTATAATTTCTCAGTTTAAGAATTGATTTTTTTGAATCAAGAAAAATGAAGATTTTGAATCAAGAATTCAATTTTGAAGAAAATATTTTTCTTGAATCAAGATAGTTTTTTTATCAGTGTAGTACGAAATCTTCACTTTTCATAAAATTACACTTTTCATCTATACTAGATGTACCATCTACGCAAATAGTAAGTCAAGAGAAGTTTGATTTTATAAAAAGTAAAGATTTCTTACTAAGAATCAACATTTTGATGAATAAAATTCGTATAATAAAATTTCAAGCAGTATAATTGTATTGATTGTATTAATAACTTGTAGCTGAAATGCAGTCATCAAAAAATGACAACAGTCCCTTTAATTATTCTAAGGAGTATTTGGCTCAAAAATTTTGTTCAGTGCCCTGACAATGCAGAGATGCACTTTGCAAAACGCGTTCAGATTCAACGTCAAGTTTTCTTTGCGATTGGATTTTTCGAGGATATTCCCGGTGCTCGCGTATCGCCGAATTAGAATTTTATGGACCCGCGAGTGTCCCAGTGAAACGGGACACGACCCCTCCGGGGAACCTTCCAATTTTCTTTCGCGCTCCTTTTCGCAACACGCAGAGGAAGAAAATTGTCGGCGTTTTGTGGATTACGTAACGATTTTCGTGCGAATCGTGAATCTTCGTGACCGCGCAATTAACGTTTCAAAATTCTTAAATGAGTTGTTTTTCCACAATTTTCATTAGAAATTAAGATGCGATTAGAACGCGATTAGAATGCGAATAAAAGGGATTCCAGGCGAATGATGAAAGGGAATCGATTCGAAAATGAATTTTGATCTCTATCTGTGGAGATGATAGTACGTACGAGGTGCTCGTTTCACAATACACCGCAGGGCAACGTTTGGAATCCTTTCTCGATGGCGCACCTCCTTCGCGTATGAGTCGTTTTAATATATGAATAACAATATTTCCCAGTTACGGTACTCGTCAGACACGGAGATAGAGAGATTTTCATCTTTCGAGTGTTGCCTCGAAGTAATGGGCTCTTATCTGCACGCCGTGGAAGATAAATTTTGAAATATCAATAATTCTATTTAGATAGCAAAAGTATGAATTTAAAATATCTCGCCCTTGAATATTTCATTGTTTTTCTTTCTAATTCTCACGAGATAAGAGCGCGAGAAAAGTTAAAAATAACAAGAGACTCGTATAATTACTCCATTTGTTCAAAAATAAGAGTTCTTACAAAGATACACATTGCACGAGAGCACAGGATTCACCTGTCCGATGAAGTAATTACACGCTCGCACTTGAATAATAAAACGTACGATTATAAATCTCGTTCGGTGCTAGAGACGAACAGTTATCCATTATATCGCGTCGACTGACGTTAATATCATGCACATCGAGACGAGCGAAGGAAATAGCAGCGCTCGATTATTAATTGCGCGAAAGTGTATACTTTTTTTATCACTTAGCGAATTTCGAGTGAGATTTATACGGAGAGAGACGCGAGAAAAAAAAAACAAGAATTTTACCGAACAATGTGGGTCGTTCGCGTCACGGTACAGTTAAGACAAATCCGCGTTGCATTCGGATGCATTATGGAATAAGAATAATGAGCGAGCTCGGCGCGTACGAGCGCGCGCTCGATGCGTTCGACGATGTCGGGTAGAGAGAAAAAAAAAAAATGGTTGCGCGGGTCGCGGCACACTCCCGGTCACGCCGACGCAACGCGTGAAGAAGAAACGCTCGATTACGTAACGAAAATCACTCTCATCTCGCCGCAACGAGCACCGATGAAACGAACTTCGACGCGAGAACTCGGTCGCTCCTTTTTTTTTCTCTCGCGACGTGCGCGTTAACACCGGACTTCTCTTTTTTCACCTGAATTACGCTCGATTAATTTCAACGCTGCTATTAACGTCGGAGATTATTAATTCCCGCGAGTGGGTGAAAGTGATTGGAAAATTTTTTCATCCAGTCGCTCCTCGAAACGCTAATAACAGGCTCGAGGTGTTCGGTATTCTGGAAATGCTGAAAAATGTTGGAGCTGAAAACGCGAGTTGATAGGTGCTAATTAAGTTCTTAAGGAGTACCAGCTGGATGCTGATAACATAAGTCGATAAAGCGTTCGGTATTTTGAAAGAGCTGAGAAAAACTTACGAACTACTTGTACTACTGAAAAAAATTAAAGGGACACTCGTCATTTTCATACAATTATCGACTAATCGAATCGAATTGAGCGAATTCAAATTTTAACCCTTAAATGCATGTTTTTTTTTATTTTTGTTATGTATTTAAGATTAAAATAATCACTTTATCGATTATATTTTATCATTTTTAGCAGAGATACAGTCATTTGAAAATGTCAATTGTCCTAATTTCAGTATGTATCTGAAGTTTCCGTCGTTGGAGTCCAACGATATTTCGAAAAAATTTTTTTTACAGTACACATATCTTTTTAAAATACACTTAAACAAAGGAAAAACACATTTATGAAATAATTTTTGACCATTTGGTCATTTTTGTTTTGATTTTGATTGACAAATTTTCATGTATTTATCTGTTCGTATCATTTTATTGTATTTAATGTAACGAAATTTAATTAAAAATAAATACATGAAAATTTACTTTGGCAATAACGACATTATTATCAACTAATTATATTTCTTATATAATACGACAAATTTAAACTTAGAAAATCGAAAAAATGCAGAGATAAGAAGTCGATATGCCATGTCCATGTTGGCTATCCGTGTTCAACTTGGTCATCCGTGTCCAATCTGGTCAAAAATGGCCAAATGGTCGAAAAATGGTCAAAAATTATTTCATAAATGTGTTTTTCCGTTGTTTAAGAGTATTTTAAAAAGATATGTGAACTTGTTTTGCGAAAAAAAATTTTTTTCGGAATAGCGTTGGATTCAACGATGGAAACTTCAGAAACACATTTCAGTTCCTAAAATAGTTCTCAATTTCGTCCTTAAAAATTCAAATTCTTCATTGAGATTTCGAGGGGATTATTAAACCCTTTGTTCAAGTTCAATCTTCACAAATGAGATGCGCGTACGCGAGCGTAATAAGAGGAGAGCGAAAATGTGTTTCCGCGTCAAGGACGGCACAGGCGGTGTATGTTTATCTGGTAAACTCGATCTCGGGAATATCGCTGAATCGGCCGAACGCGCGCACCTGTCGGGGCTTATGCGCGAATTCTCTCTCTCTCTCTCTCTCGAAAGAGAGAGAAAGAAAGAGAGAGAGAGAGAGAGAGAGAGAGAGAGAGAGACGATCTCGCGTAGACGCCGTCTCGGGACTCGGCGCATACGAAACAATCCGAATCAATTGACTCGCAAATGAATCATACACGTGCGCCAGCGCGTTATGCGCAAGCCGCTTGTCCCGGCCAAATTCGCCGTCTCGGTCCCGCGGGAGCGAAATTGTTGTTCCGTTGTTGTTGTTGACTTTCTTTCTTTTCTCGCTCCTTCGCGCAGAGGCGACGAAAAGCCAGGCAGGAGAGCGAAGACCTATTCAGACGCTGATATTTAATACTTTCACTTGAACTCCTTGACCTCGCGCGCGGTGCAATCACACCGCACGTGCGCCGCGAGCGAGCGATACGCGACACGCCGATTCACGCACAGGAAACGAGAGTGCTGTCGCTGTTCCACACGAAAACTCGATACAGTTAACGGTGAGAGAGACCGGTTTAACAAGAAAAATAAACCTTCTAATATTTTATGAAGATACATCAGTTTATGTATTTCTGTTTTTTCAAATAATTAATCATTTAAGCGTGCGTTGTAAATATATCAGCGTAAATTTTTGGTTGACACTGTATCTTCTAATATTTGATATGCATCAATTTTTCATGTATTTCAGTTTTTTCGAATAATTATTCATTTATACTTGCATATAAGATTAACGTTATATGCACACTAAACCTAATATTTTATGTAGGTACGCCGATTTTTCATGTATTTTTGTTTTTCTTCAAATAATTAATCAGTTATAGTCGCATATAAGCACTCGTTGCTTGTAAATATAACAGCGTAAATTTAAATGTCAGTGGTTGGGATCGTGCTACATCGTGAAATAGAAATTGTTAAAATTTTTAATTCCAGCTAGCCTCGCGACCGATCCGGGTATTGGAATAATAACCCTAACGAGGTCCGTCTTGCTTTGCCCATACTCTAATGTTAAATCGATTTCACGGCGGATCGTAAAGGCAAAAATATCGAGGCCCCTCTTCCCGTCAGCGAGCGTCATTCCCGTTCTCTCGTCCCGCGCGTAATTCCGTGCAAACGATCGTTATTTACCGCGCGAACCGAATCTCCCAATCACCGGTGTTATCTTTCCGCGAACTAAACTAGAACCGCGCGTGCGTGTGCGTGCACACGCTCGCGGGGCCTCGGGAACGGTCGCGCACCGTTAATCCGAAATGGCGAGCCGAGTGCTTTTTGCGTTTCCCTTCTTTTTCCTCTCCCCTTTTTCTTTTCGGTTATCCACGCCGGACCTCCAGGAGAATGACTTTCTTCGCGCGGGAAACGAAACCAGGTTTTCAGAGTTCGATATTCCGGCGGCGTCGTTTTGGTGGAGGGGAATAAGAAAAAAAAAAAAAAATTGGCCAAGGTGGGAGGTGGAAAAAGAGGAGTGGAATTGGATTTACGTTTGCGAACCGTTGAGCGAGAGAACGAAACGGTCTTACCGAGAAAACTCGCGCGCATCTCTACCGGCGGTTAGAAAGTCGAGAGGTTAACGCGCGTGCCAGCGCTGGCAAGGTTGCAACGAGGAAAAAAAAGCACATCGGACGTTCGCCAATTGCATCAGGATTCGTCGACGTAGAATTCCGAGCGTTCAAGGTCGATCTATTCCCAATCAATTTCTATTTTCCAAAATTGGTAGCTTTTGAAGAATTTCAGAATTTCGATCTGCAGAAGTACTCGCTCGTTTTTCTTTCTTGATTCTGGTCATGTTTTTTTATTCTTCATTACTTCAGCACGAAACTAGACTGAAAATAAAAATTTGAATTGACTCAAAATTTATTTGTATATGTTCTAACAAATTTCAAGTTCATTCGACAAAAGTTAAAGATATACTAATTTTATTTTGAACAATATATTTTTTTGTCAAATAAATATTAAGTAGCTTTAACAAAATTTATTTTCGGTGTACGGAGTTTCTTGATTGGAAAAATATGAGAAACCTCACGTTGTTCTGTTCGATACGGCCGAGCCTGCGACACGCATTGTGGGAAAACTGGGAAAAGGCTGTTTCGTCCGTGCTCTAATAAATACGCGGAATCCTCTCGCTTCGCGACGGATTCATCGACGAGATTGTCTCGCGAGCCGAGGAATCGTGGCTTCGCAACGACCAGCCGCGTGCGTACGTCCCGCTGCACCGAGTGCATTAGCAATTACGGCATCCTCGTAAAAAACATAATTCGTAACGAGTCGTTAGTCGCGCTCGGTCCGCGAACTCGCCAGCTATTTTTTACTCTACGTACATTCAAATTTTTATCCTCACCACTCCCGCCAAGAACGAATTCCTTGAACGAAAATAGATTCTTGTACAGTTAAGGTAGTTGTAGCGTTACAATCAATTCCAAAAGTATCCAATTTCGTGTATTATATTCACTCATATGTTTACGGTACACAAACAAAAGAAGCATCAAAACTTTTGATTTGGACTGTACGTCGAGCGCTCACACACAGAGCACTTTTTGAAAACAAATGTGCGACACACAGAAAGTCATAATCAGTGAGTGAATTGTGCATTGTTATTTTCGAAATTTCAGCGCACATCGCAATGTTCAAACCGTCATCAAAATCAAACGGTGCGGTCAATCTTTTTCATATTGCACATACGTGATCTTGAAGTATCATTTTATCATTTAGTAGTTTTTCAAAAAATAATATAGAAACGTTTAGACACATCAACTAGAAACGCGCAACTTTGATATCCCTTGCCTATGTTGCCCATGTAAAAATTTGCGATTTCATATGCAATTATCTTGCAATCTAGACGGTCAAATGTTCTGAAATTTTTTTTACAAATAAATATCGATAAAATGATACTACAGTGAAAATTTGAAAAAAATCTATAGAAATCGACTTTGTGCTACAACTACCTTAAGGGGGTCAGTGCATGTAAAACCCGAAAAAAATGATCTTTTTATTTTAGTTCATTCATGTTTTTGTGTAAAATAAATAACACATTCATTCAATAGGTCATTTAGTACAACATTTAAGCTGTATTTAAAAAAAAAAAATAATCAATAAAAGCGATTATCAGCGAAAAGCGTGTTTTCGCTGAATTTGTCAAATTGTGTACACGATTACACGAAAAATACTCAACCTATCGAGTTCACAAAAATTGCATTTTAAAGAGTATTACATTCTGTTTTATGTAAACCAAAGATACTCACCATTTTAACAGATTTTAACATTTTTTAAGATGAAAATATCGATCAAAAACAGGGAAAAAATCAAATTAAAAGTTCAAATAGTGAAAAAAAAATATATATATGCTGTTTCTATAGATTTTTATTGGTTCATATAGAGTAGTATAGTCTGAAAATTAATAAAATTCAAACATTTTTTGTCAGAGTTAAGAATTACGGACGCCATCGTGTACACAATTTGACAACTTCAGCGAAAACACGCTCCAGTGCACCAAGCATATCTCCGCCATTTTTCAAGATAATTGATTTTTTTTTGTTTTAAAATACAGCTTAAATGTTGTACTAAATGACCTATTAAATGAATATGTTATTTATTTTACACAAAAACATGGATAGACTAAAATAAAAAGATCATTTTTTTCGGGTTTTACATGCACTGACCCCCTTAAGCTGCGTGTTACGATTTTAATCTGTATTACCGTTGGACGTTTCCAATAATGTTCGTGAATTGTTCTTTCGGGAGAGCCGCTGTGGGAAATTTCTGTTGCCGAGATAAGAGAAACTAATAAAGGGAAACAGCTTCTGGTAAATTTACAATTGGCGAGCATTTACTTGAGAAATTGATGTTCTCGGATGCTCATACTCGCAAGGCAGGCAGATAAAACTATCAGAAATTAATAAAATCGATACGGATAATCTTACCATCGTTATTTAATTCATCCAGAGGAGCGCAACTCTGTCTAATCCCATCGAGTTGCAGGAAAATCGATTTGGCTTAATTAATCAAACTTCGTATCGCGCGAAATTTATCGTATCGAGAAAATCGCGTTTCGCGATGGGGAATCTGTTAGACGAAGGTAAAAAAAAAAAGAAAAAAATAAAGAAATCGAATCGGAAGAATTACATTATTCGGACAGAAGGGAGCATATTTATAGGATAATGGCTGTTGAATACTAATCGCATTTAGCAACGACGATACGGAGGCGTCCGTTCGGGACGATAAACCCATTGCGAATATTTTAATAATCGATATTGGCAAGGAGGAGTGAGAGGGAGGACGGAGGGGCCGGGAATGCAAATTTAATCGAGCGCCCTTCGTACACCGCGTGTAGACGCGAAGGACGAATCGATACGATGGGAAGAGAGAGAGAGAGACGGAGATGCTCGTTGCGAATCTCAGGCACGAGGATCGGATCCCGCCAACTTTTTCCATGTTTACGTAATCCCGGGGAATCGAGAGCGAAGCGGGATTAAAAATGTGGACGAAGACGCGCGGTGGGGAAAAAAATGCGATCGTGTGCGTTACATCAAACGACCTGGACAAAGCTGGAGGTTCGTCCCGCGATAGCTCGCGCTTTAAGCGACCACCGCTCCACTCAGCCGGGCCAAAGTGTCTCGTTATTAACGTTCAATTTTGACGCGATGCAATTTAGGGCGAGCGAGCGTATAACGATACGACGTGCATAGCCAATCTCTCGAAAAGGCTCGATAATGGATCGTCCTATTCGCGCTTATATTCGAGATATATGGGGAAGAGGGTGGACGCGTATAGAGCAATTTGCTCGCCGAGCGTCTGTAAGATAACAGAACCTACCCCCCCTCTCCTCTAACGAACTTTGCATTCAGAAATAATCTGTTTTCGGTTCGAGTTTAGTTGGCGATTCGAGGGTACGAATATCGAACTAGAGTGTCTCAGTGTCCTGTTCGTTCCTTAGAATCAAAATAGAAATTTATTGAATGCAATCTTGGTTTTTGATTCAGTAGTTCGAGTCAATATTTTTACTGGAAAAAATAATTTTTTAATCTGTCAAAAAATATTTTATGCAGCACGAGCGTAAGATTTTCGTGTGTAAAACCGTATTTTACGCACTCATGGCAAGAATTCTTGAAAAGACTGGAGAGTTAATCAAAATTTCGTTGAAGATTATCGAGATTGCCTCACTCGAGCGTGCACGTTGAAAAAAAAAATCAAAGGTCTTCCCAATACGCGTGTACAAACGACTCGTATGAGACAATGGTGAACTTTGAGCGATTTGCGAAGATGGATATCTGGGAGAGGCGAGAGGTTGCGCCTTGACGCTCGCGCAAACACTCGAGTATCGCGTGGAATTGGATTTTTGCATTTTATCGTAACCTCGTGAATCGTAAATCTGTTGAATAACGACTATTATATTATCCCTCTTGGAGTATTCATAAGAGAATACACGCGTTTGTGTTTACGAAGGAAGCGAAATGAATGGTTGAAAATGTGTCGACGGTGGATAACTTACGTAGGCGGTGTTGTAACGTTAATACGCCGTTGCACCGAGCCAGACGTACCGAGCATTGTCATTCCGCTCGCGCCCTATCCGACTCCTCGCTTTCCTCGTCGGATAGAAATTTCCGTAGAGTTGAAATTCCTGCTTCCGCGAGATCCCGATAGACGGGAGAAAGTGATTCTGTCATTGTCCAATTGGACGTGTCACACGACACGTAATTAGAGACGTTTCACCGTCGTTACACTTTTTCGCTCCGTTATGGACGGGTTTTCGAGAGCTTCGACGCGGTAAAACGAGTCGCCGGACGGGATGGCCGCGACTAGAGGGGACAGAGGGGAATAATATTTCAGACGATTCCGTGAGAGGGACGGATAAATCGATTAGAGCGTTAATCGCATCGGAGATGGCTACTCGGAAATAATGGAATTAGAAATTGGAGGTTTCCATGGCTATTACCTTTAATGGGGGCTTCCGGATCAAATCCGCAACACTGTCCGTTGCAGCTGCGTGCGTTCGCCAAATTACTTTAGCGGGCTTTCATTGTCTACCGAGTCCGAAAAGTGATAAACACTTATATCGAATATGGACGAGAAAGAGATTTTGATTCTCACAATTTTTTGGGGGGCTCTTCTTACCCGAACTATAAGTTAAAAGTTATTTTATTATATTTGTCGTGTGTCGACACTTTTTTTTGTTATACTTATGAGATCGATTCCGCATCACAATGTCACATCTATCGTTTACACTCTACACTGTACAATTCACAACATACAATATTTGTAAACTACTGCGCGAAGCGCGACAGAATTCAAATTTAAAGAAATTTAGTTTCTTTACATGCTTTTAGTCATTTTTGTGAATGATATTGTTGTTATTACCACAGTAAAAATTGCTGTCCCTATTACTATCACTACAACACACTGAATGATTTGCATACGTTCAAACAAATGTGCAACCAAATATTTGTTTTTGAAAATACTAATTTTATTCTGAGCAATAATTCATCCCATCGATCAGTGTTTATTTTTATATTTTCAAATAAATATTAGTAGCTTCGACAAATTTTTATTTTCAGTGTAGTTACTGCTGTCAATGTTGCCGCTATTGTTCATCGATTTTTTAAAAAAAGCCCGTTCTTTGGAAATTCTTGTACATCGACCGAAGGCGAAAACAAGGATGATCGCTGATTGGCCTTGGCGAGGCGCGAGAGCGTTGCCTCTCACTCGGCGCTGATATTCATCTTCCTTGCCGAACATGACGAGCGAGGAAATATTAAAAGTTATATTCGTACACGTGCGGCACGATATCCGTGCGCGAAATGCAAATGCCTATAGACGTCGAGCGCGCATCGCGTTATTCGCAGCGCTTGTGTTTTCTCCCCATAAAGCGTAATGTTCGATCTTCGCGGAATCGCTGAAACAGCTGTGCAAAGAGAAGATTGGAAAAGTATCACCGGCGACCTTGTCGTAAAGCCGCTCTTCGCATCACCGAGAGATTAATCTGCGCGAGGATTCAATTACCAGTCTTTTTTTTCCCTTTCTTTCTATTTATATTTTAAAAAGATTCTCATTTCGCGCCCGCGGAGAGAGATTCGCCGATAATTTTTTATTCAATACTTCGCGCATTGTAAAAACGCGAGTTGCGGGAGGAATGAAGTTTTTTTTTTCTATCCATCTCCGACTTCGCGGAGTACGAGCCGTTCGTTTTATTATATCGGGTGTAACAAAGGAGATTGTTGTATGCATTTATTATGACTCCTATGTTTACGATCTCGCGACTCATGCCGAAGGAAAACAGTATGTGCTCTTACGATAATAACGGCGGTAGAAAATATAAATAACGAATTTCGTAAAATATCGAAAATGAATAAAAATTGTTTCTGGAAGCGAAGAGGAAATAGCGAGCGATTCGACTGATTCGTTACTATGGGTTACGCTCGATTGGTTCATATTTTTGTGTATCCGATATCGACATTTTTCGTTCTTCATTTTTTACAATTTTTTTGTAAATGGAGCTTCATTGGATAACCTCTGCGGTTAATCGTACAATTTAGAGCGATGGCGAAGGCTCATTAAGGATAAACTGTATTTGAAATAAATTATTAAACACAAATGTATGAAGAGTGGATTATCAATACGTACGATACCGCGGTTACCGATCGAACCGCACGCGACAAAAAGTTGAAGGGTTATCCGCGCGAGGGCGCCTCGGTCGACTCACCGCAAATATTATTTCAACTCGTAAAAACATGTAACCTTTTTCGAGTGTGGTTGTTCGATTTTGCATTTTAACTCGTTCCCGGAGAACTCCATTTTCAAGAACGAACAAAAATATTTATTCTTTTACGCGAAACTGGTTTATTACGTAAACAACCTCGAGAATACGAATTCTCAACTCTCGAATTAATTTTTCAACGGCAGGTTGAAATTGTTAGCCGCCAGGTTCGTTTTAAGAAAAAAAAAAAAAAACAAAACAGTTGTATTTTTAATCGCGAACCGAGCGAGCCGTATGTTCCGTGTTGTTGTTATCAAAAAGGGCGCGCAACGTCGGCCGTAATTGTCGTTGGCGTAATAAGCGAGCTGCATGACACATCGCGGCACGAAACGCGAAAGCCGAAATTCTCGTGTGTAGAGTACACAGAGCGAAGCGGAGTGAGCGAGCGAGGTATATAGGAATAAAGCACAGGGCGCATGAAGCACACGGGACTTGATTTAACGTGGTGTGCCCTACGTTATATGCCAAGTTGAGAAGCGATCCCGCGGGCTCGTATATGCACGGCATCACCGGAATCGATCGAGTCTAATTACATGCTCCGTGTCACGACATTATGGTGTTAATGCGTTTACGTGGATCTCTACACACGTCATATGCACACGGAATAATTCGTACGGTACGCTGGCGCCGAAACGCGCGTATATTTTTTGCCACTGTCATCGGGCCAAACGAACGAATTAACGATTAAACGAGCGAGTTAGCGAATCGGACCAACCTCGGCGCTTCTTTTCGAGCGCTAATTGACTTGTTTGATTCGCTCTCGCGATGTCAGTCGTACAAACAGAGCTTGACTCGGAATTTTCGGTCCTCGTCGCGCTACTCGTACTCTCTTTGACACCGGAATAGTCAAAGGGTGTTTACAGATGTTCACCGGGTTGATTTATGTATCGCGGCGTAGGCCCCCCGTACTCGCGACGAAACCGTCCGACCTGCTCGGCTATTTACGACTTCAACGAAGGCGAAACGCTTTGCCTCTACGCGCTCGCGCTCCCGTTTAAACGTCACTCCACTGTCGAGTTTGGTTCTTTATTCCCTTACCGCGTTTCCTGAATGCGCCTTTCGAAAAACATTTCCCGTTTCTCGTACGTCACGTACTTTCGATGATTCCTCTCTCGTAATTGTCCATTAAGGTAGTGCAGTGGGCAGGGGTGAAATTGATTTCTCGTCAGAAATTTGTTTGGAACTCTGTTAACAACATTGCTAGAACAGTCTCATTTGATATTCTAAATATTTAAATATGAAAAATGAAGAAATTGTGACAATTGTGAATCATCACAATGTGTGAGTTGTCACAATCTGATGAAGTGATGAAATTGTGGCAAACAATTGTGAATTGTGATTATATGGTCAATCGCTAGAATGCTAGATTAATTTAATTCAATATTCTAAATATTTAAATTGTGACAAACAATTGTGAATTGTGATTGTATGGTCAATCGCTAGAACAATTTCATTTAATATTCTAAATATTTAAATATAAAAAAATAAATAAATTGTGATAAACAATTGTGAATTGTGATTTTATGGTCGCTTAACACACACATCATCTCGAAATAATATTTTTGACTTCCTTCACGAACGTGTGACATAAAAATGAAATTACAACCACTTCAACTCTCGATGGCGCTGTTTCAGAGCTCATTCGGGTCTCGCGCGAGGAGAATCGAAGCCGACGTGATTCGGCGAACAAAGGACGATTGGATGATTTATACGAGGAGCGCGGGTAAGTAATAGGAATTTTTCGGCATGCTTATCACGAGCGGCGATAATTCGCGCTGCAAGCCCTCGGTGCCGTTATACGCGTCGGGCTAACACGGGACTCCACTCTTCCGGTTGCGTACGTGATCCGCGAATTGGGTGAGCTTGCGGCTCGCGCGCGTTACTCCTTCGCAGCGACACAGCACGCAATCCTCTGTGTATGCATCGCGCTACGTGAAGGGAATGCGTCCCTCCTCCCTCTCTTTCTCTTTTTACCAGCCACTCTCACACCCGAGAAATTCATTTATTTCAAAACAAATGAAAAATTTCGCCGTAAAACTGGAATTCTATCGAAGAGACTGAAAAGGGGAGTTTATTACGAAGGAGAAAGAGTTTATTTTATTTTTCCCTCTCGCTCTTCCGCCTCGCTTCCTTTCGATGTACGCGCGACATCAGTCCCCAGTTTGTATCGATAATTATTCAAGCGATTTGAAATGCGTCGTGTCACCGGTCGAGTTTCTCGCTTGAGTATCGCACAAAGGTACCGCGTCGCCCCTCTGCAGCAGGTCGGGTGTACCATTCGAGGAAATTACGTAATTTCCGGTCCATCGTGAGCCCTCTCTCTCTCTCCCTCTCCTGCGCGTGATCAGCCGTTTGCTTTCGACGTTTCGAGTCCCACAGAGTCGCGTTATAACGAATTGGCCGGGGGTGGCGTGGGCTTCGCGTCTTGTTTCGCGGTTCGAGGGGTTGATAACGTCGAGAAGGGCCGATCGCGCCAAGACGGAAGGAAGAGACGAGGCCGAGAGTTGGAAAAGTGGTCGGACGAGTCCGGAACTATTCGCTCGGAGGAAATTCCTTTGTCTCTCCCTCCTCGCAGAAACGTCGAACGATTTTAATTCGCGCTCGTCTATAATATTCGTTTCCTCCTCGATTATCGTCTCTCTCTTTTTTTTTTCTTATAACCGACGATCGATATCGGGAGAGTCCTCGGCGGGAAAGAATTCCAATCAGCGGTCACAATACAGATGCCTATCCGTGAAATGAAATTTCGATTCGCGAACAATCGAGTCCGTTCTCATCCCTGAAGGGTATATTAACCGCAAATCGCGAGCGTATATATGTGCGCGTAGGTATACATTATAAACGTGTAGCTTACTCTGCCTTTATCTACGTCTATCTCCGTCTCTCTTCCTCCGCCGAGCGATCCATTTGGAGTGATATCCCGCCGACTCCGAGATATCGCATTATCGTGTCTGTTTAATCTCGGCAAAAGTTACGCACAATATCGAGTATGCTCGGTATAATTTTCGTGCTCTCTCCGCCTCTTCGAGTAGAGATCATCTCGCTTCCTCGCACCCCCACGATTTCGATCGTTCAGTTATCGAACTTCCGGAATTACCCCGAGACGTTACTAGAGATGTACGGAGTTTATAGAGAAACTTGACCCGCTGAGTTCTTTAAATGGGAGCAAAAATAAATTGAACTACACACGAAAAAAAATGTTGTTGAGTCAATTAAATCTGCATTTATGTTCTGCTAAGAGGATATTTTGACAGTTTTATGAAATAAACGTTCAGTCTGACCAAATAATCGTCAAATTAGCTAATAATTCACTCAAATTCATATTTAATGTGTTTAACATTTTTTCTCAGTGTATACTTCATTTAAGGAGGTTGAGGCAGTACAGTTCTAACAAAACTAGAAAATAAAATATGAAACATGATCTAGATATATATATATATATATATATCATTTAGAATTTTGACAAAAAAACTGTTTTTTAACAGCTATTTATTTAGTTTGTTTCAAATCAAAAATGTTTCGGTTTTAATATTTATATGAATAAATGAAATTTAAAAATTCAGCTAGGTATAAAATTATTCGTGAGATTATTTTTAGTTTTAATTTGGTATACGATATGTAGATAATCTCAAACGTTTGAATTGTCAACAATTGGGTTTCAAATCTGACGTCACGATTGTCACTAGATTTGATGTCAACTAATATTCAAGCTTGAAGTTTATTACTTAAAAGTTTCCTAATCAAGTCAGAAAAAGTGCTAAAATATGTATAAAATATTGCTTCGTAACATATCTAATTTTGGCATCGCTGGCATTATTTTTTGACTTGTTATAAATCGAAATGTGTTCTTAGTTTGTCAAAACGACACATTTTACATAGGATTAAATGCAACGCTTTAAGTTAATAAAATTGATGATCTCGTTGTTGTTTCAAATTGAAACGTTCTTTCGAAAGCGCCAAGAGAAATAGGAGAAAAAATCTTTCATTACCGATCAGTATGCCATGTTTTATACGAGAAGCTCGTCGAGCGAGAGAGAGGAAGAGCGAAGCAATAATTGAATCAGTCGAAATCGATTGGAATTTTCTCATCGTATTTTCGAAGGACAAACGGGACTTCGGTCCAGTGAAATTGCAAGAGCGAGCGAGAGAGAGAGAGAGGGCATCATGCAATTTTCACCATGCGCGGTCACCCTCGCGCAGATTGAAAAACGACGACGTCGCCGCGTGATACGGGTATCGAAATGACAAGACGCGCGCGAGTTACGTCCTCTCTCTCTCTTTTATGAAAAATTTCTACTCTCGAAGAAGCCATTTTTCGCGATATCATTTCTCGAACGAAATTCGCCCACGAGGACCGAAACCGCGAAACTTCCCATTACAGACTCGATTCGACCGAAAATGTGAATAAAAGACGCGCCGTATCGTACACGTCGATCCCTAGTAGAAATTAATCAAGTAAAACTTGATTAAGTCTAGAAACTGGCCAGCAATCAAATCTAGTAACTAGGCAGTAAGCATATCCAGTAAAATAATCACAATCACAATTATCACAATTACAATAACACAATCATAATTTTGATAACTTGAAAGCTGCCAGTTTTATTCAAAGTCGTCATGTTTTTGTTGATATCTAGTAAAACTGGCCAGTTACAGACTAAAAACTCGATTTCATTTCTACTAGGAATAGAGCACGCGAAATTGGCAGCGGCCGCCCATTAACCTTGTATTACAACCCTGACCTACGTCTCGATTCGATCCCATCGTTGCCCCACACGATACGTACACACGTTCCCTATTCGGTTACGCGTACGCGCCAAGCCAGCGAAATTTTCGAACCGTATCTCTTTCTCCTCTCCTCCTTCTCTTTTTTGCCAACGAACGCGGAACATTTTTCGTATGATATATCGCGCATAGCCGTGCCGGCAATATAGAGGAGAAACGGCGAGGAAAAAAGTGTGCCATTGTTGAGTATCGAAGAGCGATAGTGTAATAAAAAATACGATGATAAAAATACGAGGAGTAACAGTGGCGGGAGGAATAAAAGAAGAAAAATTTTAGTTGCGGCGGAGCGCTCGTAGAAAATGGGGGGAGTAAGGGAAATTGTAGAGAGCGCGAGACACACACAGGCACACGGACAAGCGATAGAGCGGAACCCGCTCGGCGTAGAGCGCCGTTTGTTCTATATAATTTAGGATTTCTCCAAGCTGAAATATTTTTTTTTCGCTCTCTCTCACTCTTCCCGGCTCTCCAACCGATATAAAGAAGCACCGGAAATGAAAGGACTGTGAGAGGAAAGAGCGATATGTATACGGCGGGATAAATTTTTCGCGGATAATGAAACCACCCCGGTAGAACGAAACGGATGCCTAAAATAGTTCGCTCGGTGGAACCCGAAATAACCGCTTATCGGAAAATCATTAACGAGCGCGGCGATGTAAAAATAAAAAGTCGCGTTGAATAAAACAGTCGATTAGGAAACCCGCGGGCTCTTTGATAAATAGGCGAGGGTAGGATAGCGCGAGAGGGGGTGGGTAGTACGGAGGGGGGTGGTGGTAATGCATACGCGATAGTAAACTCGAGAAGGAAGCTGGGAATGGGATAAGACGAGGGATGATGGAAAGAAGGCCGAGCGATTATTCGGTGACGGTTTGGCGCGACTTGTCGATGAGAGAAAGAGAGGAGAGAGAGAGAGAGAGAGAGAGAGAAGAGACGCGTGATGTACGCCCCGCCCCTCGTTCGGCTTGATTCACCCCCCTCTAGGCGCGCGCGCACCCTCACACGCACGCACACACACACACACGGAGATAGCTAGCGGTGATAGTGGTCGGTGCCGGTGGTGGCAGCAGCGCCGGCGGCCCTTACACACCGTTATACTCCTTGCCTCCCCTAGCCCGTCCCCCCCC
>NCVS01000034.1:31427-45860 GCA_003055095.1 Goniozus legneri
AGAGAAAGAGAATGAGCCGAAGGGTCTTACGGGTTTTCCAAGTTGGTAAGTAATTTTCGGCAAGAAGGGTCTCTCTCGCTGCGAGAGGAGTAGACCGGCATCGCGGATAATACGGCCAGCCGTCGAGCGGTAAATGGGGGTAGGTCGGGGACGCCGGTATAGCACGAGAGAGCTCGTGGGAGAGAGAGAGAGCGAGAGAGAGAAATACCGTGTGTAAAGAGGAGTCTAGGAATGGAGGGCACACCGACGTATATTACCGTAACTCGCCGCTTCATCGATCAGCCGGCCATCGGCACGAACTCGACCCATTCCAACCATCTTACCATCCACTTCTCCCAGGTATTTCTCTTTATTTCATATACACACATTCGGTCTGTCTCGCGTTAGGTCACGTGATTGTCTCAAGGTCGAGGTTAAACGTCGACTCGGAATAACCGAGAATCAATCGTTCCATCCAACGAAAGGAGGCATTTCTTTATTCTAAATGTCTCTCGAGGTCAACGGGGAGGGATGCACGAAACGATTTTCGAGGATCGATGTAATGCGAGGCAAAAATGTCGTCATTTTTTCGCATTACGTATCGAACGAGGAGAGAGTGAGAGCAAAAAATCCATTCATCGTCGGGAGGAGGACTCGGTATAGCGCCGTGACCCAATTGTCGTAGCAATGGAAAAGGGTGGGCGTATAGGTCGTCCAGAGTGAAAGAGAAAGAGCGTCCCTTGGCTAAATGTTTTCTCTCCTCGCGCGTCTATTGTGGGGAAGCAATCGGAAAGTATAGGGGGAGGTGAAACTGCGCGAAGATCCAGCTTCGGGTTCCTTTGGGAGTCGGGAACACGTCACCGTGTGCTACACGGTAGACTCTCTCTTTAGAGAGAGGAGCGAGGGAGTGAGAGAAAATGGCCAGAACAAAATGCGATAGGTCAAATAGTTTCGCGATAAAACTTCGGCTGCCGTTCCTTCCTATTGTACGGTATAAGTTCGCTTCTAAATTACTCGGAGCCCGACTCGGCAAAGAGAATTCCCTCTCTCGAATTTCGAATGAGAAAAAATAGCGAGCTGTGTTCGTCACATCGAAAGAGTCGAGATTCGATATCGAGAATTTACGTAAATCTCTTTCATTCGTATTCTCGCTTTATCTATTTCGTACTCTCTGTGATTTTTAAATTTCTGTAAAAACGACAGCCGAGTCGAAAAAAAAAGAGCGGAATGAAAATTCCGTTTAACAAAACGCGAATGGTTGAAAGTGGAACGAGCGCGCGTCGTTTCCGTATGTATACGTAGATTCGGATGCGCATGTCATATACGCGCTCCTCTGTGCGCGTCGTACGAGTTCTCAACGATGCCAACGCCGGGTCACAGCGATGCTTTCTTCTCCCGCGTTTGCCTATTTGCTCCCTTTTTCGCTCGCCCAGAGGCCTTTTTCTTCACTGTTCTGCGCCCCCCCCCCCTCTCGCTTCCTCACGGAATGCATCGCCGAGCCCTCTTTTATTTATACAAAATACTTTCCGGGAATCTGGTTCTATTAGAGCGAGAGGGGGAAAAAAATTCCCGCCAGTTTTTGTACACATTGAAATAAATGTAGGCATTTGAATTCCAGATGCGAGACGCGAAGAGCGGAGAGAAAGAAGTGAATTCGAGCGTACCTACCCACTCGTGTTATACACGAGGCGACACCTGCTCGCGAACCAAGCCCTTTCGGTTATCGACCGGTACGGCTTATCGCGGGTTATCAATCCGAACGGGCGCACCATCCGTTAACGTTTCGTCGTGACCCGTGTCCTTCGGGTGTATACGATCGACGGTATTACCTCCGGGTTTCGTGTGTTCCTGTAACATCGATATCTTTCCATCTCACTTTCTCTCCGCTCCTCTTTTCAGCCGCGTCGATTCTTGTCGCGCGCCTGACGTCATGCCCTCTCAGTTTTATGTTTTTAATAAAAAAATGTCCTTCCTCGAGGTACGCGCAGGGTTTCCTAGAACTATCCTTTGTTCTAGAAGAACAGTTTGTAAAATGAACTGAAATATTTTTTTCTATCTCGGTAGTAAAAAGTGTAAGACACCCTGTATAACGAGAGGTCGGTTAGCGTGCTGGGGATAATCGAAGACAGGAGTATATCCTGTCCAGCGCGGAGCGAAAGAAAGAGATAGAAGAGAGCGAGAGGGCCAAGAATAATAAAGTATTATCTGACAGATCCCGTAAGACCCGTGGCACCGGACCGGGATTAGGGGTTTTCGGTGACGTCCCGCGGGAAGTACGAGAAATCGACGAGTTTCGTTGCGCAGCGGAGCCTAGAAACTTTGGTGCTTTTTTTTTCAGAGAGCGAGAGAGAAAGAGGAAGAGAAAGGAAGAGTGACAGAGAGGAAGCTGTCCGGTTATACGGGATATAAACCTGGAACCTCATGACCGGCTCCATAGACGCTGGGTATTGCCGGCTGGCTGGCTGGCTCGCCTGGCGTGCCATTTGTTAAATAAAGCCGTGACCTTCTGCAGTCCTCTTCAAACATTCAGGACGCTCTTCAACCTTATATAGCGCACCCCCGAGTTCCGTTCGAGTATCATTTTTATCTCCAGGTCCGGGGATTGTAGAGTTTGCGCACACACGGGGCACGTGTAACACGCTCGAAATTGCACTCTGCCTTTTCTCTTTGCTCGCTCTCGCCTCTCTCTCTCTCTCTCTCTCTCTCTCTCTCTCTCTTTTGTCCAGCGTGTAATTATACAGAAGCAAGATTTAATTTCCATGGAGTTTCTCTTTATCTTGATATTTTTCCCACAACGAGGGCTTACGTGTGTAGAGGCTTGGTTACGTCAGATTGCGTTATAAGATTATGTGGCTTCAACCTTAATAGCGTAATACCTCATTGGGAAATAATTACGCTCGTCTGTGCTTTTGATATTTCATTCGAGAATCGATCGTGAAATTGTGCTTTTCATCGTAAATAAAGGGGCACGATATTATTTTATTTGTACGAGTTATTCAATTTACCGAGGCAGTAATATCGTCTCCCTTTTGAGGCTGATTGGCCATGAATGGACTGTCTATTAACGGATCCGATACTGATTCGGTTTTATTCTATAATCTATTTTCATCGGCGAAAATTCGCGTAGGAGAAGAACGCTTCCTCTGTATTCGCGGCAAGTCGCGGGACAGCCTCGCTCGCCGGTATTTCATTATAGCGCCACTTTATCGCGGTATATATAACGTATTTACGGTACGGGAGAAACTTAGCGGCGGGAGTTTTGCTTTAAGCTTGGATTACGTATTTGCACTCACAAAGGGATTGCCCGGTCGCTTACATTTGGCTTTATTAACCGTATCTCGCCTTCGGTATAACGATTTTCGTTCGCAATTCCACGAATGTTTTATGAAACGAAAAAAATCCAATTTTCCATCGGCCGTTTAAATATTCACGAAAAATGTTACAGCGAGAGGAGCGTGAAAAAATAATTCGCGGTACGATTTTTCCTCTCCGCGTCGACCACGAAAAGCACTCTGCGCTCGCGAGTCGATAATTCGTTAAGGGATGAAAAGAGAGAGAGAGAGAGAGAGAGAGAGAGAATGAAACGATACTCTCGAAAAAATTCCCAACGGGCGGATTAACAGCGCTGTCGTCCGTTGAGTGCCTGTTGGAAGCGACCCACGTCATAAGCTGGCTGGTATTACCCGCGATTTTGAATCCCATTATGAGATAATTTGCGTCGGGCGCGTGCGAAGGAGGGCGATATGAGGAAAAAAAATTTAAGATCGCGTCCTCGGTATGCCAGATCGTTACTTCCGCAGGTGGCCCGGCACGCGAGAACGTCGCGTTTCGGTGATGTAAGAGTCCTACGAATACGAGAGCGGAAGCTCGTTTCGCGCGGCGATTCCTCATCCCGTAATAATTTTCATAGAAACGGGGAAGAATTTATTTGTCGTGTGTACGCGATGGGAATGGAGAAAAGAACGGAGAGATAGGGGTAACCGTTCGGGCAGATTTATGAAGTCACTTTCGTCCGGATAGATTGTTTTAATTCTATAAAGCCCGAGTTACGTAACGTTGCGCGCGCCACCGGCCGCCCGCGTTCTTGGGACGAGAGAGAAAAAAAAGAAGAAAAAAGGGGGAAAAATAGAAAAACTTTTTTGCGAGGACAAACAAATAACGGAATTAGTTATCGTTATCCTATATCACGAGCGGTTGGGGGGTGAGCCGGTGGAAAAAGTGTGTCACAAACATGAGTAAAAACTTTCCGTTAGCCTTAGCGCCCGCGGGGGTAGGCAACGCGAGACCGTCCGATATATTTCTTAGGCGTTAAGCCACTTTAAAAGTTTCCGTCCTCTCGCGCGACCCGAATAAATCATGGAACCGGCGTATAACTCGCGGGGAGAAAAATGATGCACGACGGAGGTGTGGTCGAGACATTTTCGCGGTTGCAATTGACACTATTTTCGTCCTACATATTTTTTTTTTCACCCTCGCTTACCTCGTTCTTTTCCCGCTCGGCCCGTCTTTCTCGAACGCCAGGTGGTTGAACATATACGCGTTTGTCCTTGGGTGATCTCGACGCGGCACGTATTCTTTAAAGCGGAACCTCCGCGAGTGTTTCAGCAACGCGAGAACACCCATTGCTCTCTTGTGGGGAGAATTTGGGTGGCAACATGTCGACATGTCGCTAATATTGTCTGAACATGTTTTATTCGTAATCATAAATAGAACACCCTCGATTAGATAGTTTAAACTTTCACTCTGACCTCTCAAGGGTGTTCTTGTGGGGAGAATTTGGCTCGCGACATGTCGACATGTCGCTAATATTATTCCAACAATTTTTATTCGTAATCAAAGATAGAGTACCCTTGATTTCATAATTTAAACTCTCATCCCGAGCTCTCAAGGGTGTTCTTGTTGGAAGAACTCAGCTCGCAACATGTCGACATGTCACTAATATTGTTCGACCAATTTTTATTTGTAATAAAAGATAGAGCACCCTCGATTCAATAATTTAAACTCTCACTCCGAGTTCTCAAGGATGTTGGTCAAAAATGACCAACTTGGTCAAAAATGAAAAAAAAAAAAAATTTTGTCGAATTTTCGATGGACTCCAACGATGCAAACTTCAGATACTCTCACCCCGAGAACTGAATTTTCATATTTTGATACGACGTAACGAAAATACTCTACTCGAAAATCGTAAATCTCCCATTAGCATAATTTTCGGTTCGATGAGCTACTTCTCTCTTTAACTCCCGTTTACTCGCTTTCCTGGAATACAACCGCAATGAAAATATTCCGGAAGCGATCTCCGCGTCGGCTGGCGGAAAATTAAGCGAGCCGAGAGTTGCGTGTATATTACGAGCTCGCGGGGGCCGTTGTGCAACACACTGTCGGATATATTTCAGTGGTAACGTCGTACGGATGAGTAAATCTCGGCGTCTCGGGGTCCCCCCATAACCGTGGATGCGCTCAGTGTGTGTGTGTGTGTGTGTGTGTGTGTGTGTGTGCGCGCACGCGTCAGTCTGTGTGCCTTGGCGTTACGGTAGTGCTGAACCTTGGCCCGCCCGCTTACCGCCCACACGCGCGAGATTCATGCGGCCGTACTCGTAGTCGACCGGGTTGTCACTGCATAATGCACCCCCTCCGCCAAACTCGGCGCTAGCGGAACCTTTGCGGGGCTTTCGAGCGTGAAGCTCCTCTCGCTCATACACGAGCCACCACCCCCGCCCAGCCACCCACTTTTCAGCAGCACACGCTAATTTCCCATCCTCGTTCTCGAAAGCCACCTCGATACTCGCTGAACGAGAACGTCATCCCCCCCTCCGCCCATTCGTCTTGGGTTTCACCTGAGAGATTCAATTATTTACAGTTTTCGTAATGCCCCATCCGGGATAGCGTGTTTCGGGTATTCGAGCTCGCGCAGTTCAGACTCGACAAAGGAAATATTTTGTTAATTCGCGAGAGTACCGAGAATTCCCGACACCTATTCATCTTTGGACGATCCAGCTAAGAATTTAATTTCGAATTTTCGCGATGTCTAATACGAGACAGCACGAGTATGGTTTATACTCGACAATGGGATCGTTTGGTTAATTTCTGAAAGTTCTGAGAATTCCCGACACGTACATCTTTCGATGATTCATCTACGAGATTTAATTTCAAATTTTCGAGTGTAGATTAGACTCGATTAGAAAATTTTGTTATAATTTACGCGAGTACCGAGTAATCTTGATATCCGAGGTTAATTTTATCTCGAGTACTAAAACATATGATTCGGTTTGAAAAATGTCGATGTAGGAACATCCTGTTAATTCGCGAGAGCCCCGAGAATCAAGAGAAAAAGATTGACTCTCGAAGGCGTGGGTAGAGCGAAGCGTAGCGAGGACGTTGCATAATGCACCGAAACTCGGGTGAAAACCTTTGGCGATGCTTTCGTCTGTAAAGACCCATTCCGTTTTCTTCTATCTTCCTCCTGCTCTTCTTTTACCCTCCTCGGCTATATCACCGTGTATTTTCCATCCCTATCGCTTCGTCGGATGACGACGTCGCTCGGTCCGGATAACGCGAGCACCACGGGCCCTCTCTCTCTCTCTCTCCCGCGTCGAGATACGCGCAAGAAAACCCAGCGTGTATATTTTATCATTTTTCCTCTCTTCCCTCTTTTTTCTCGCGTGTGTTTTTTTCTCGCGTCTCTCTCTGGTCTTCCTCCACGACTCTCGCTTTTTGTTTAGTCAGCAACCATCACGTCGCCGAATAATCGCCCTCGACGTCGACCGGAAGCCGAGAGCTTTATTGCTTTTCCCCCGCACCGAAGACGATGGACGTTTTCTTTTTAGGGCTTTCCGCCCATCGCGTACGGATTATCTTTACGTATCCGAGTAGCCCCGACGTCCTACGTGCTTCGTGAGAGAAAAAAAAAAACTGTCCCGGAGAGCCGAATTTTGGTTCGATATTGCGACGTCGCGGCGTTCAAACTGGAAAATTCGAATTTGACTGTGTAATAAGTTTCGCGACGTGCCCGGCCGCTTTTGACTGCCGGAACTGGCTTGTTGTTCGGAAGTAGTTGCAGAATATTGAATCACTTCGTTATCCGGTTCTGTTGGGATTTAATTCCGATTAAGGGGCTTCTATGGTTTGATCATTTTTGGGGATTTTTTGTGAGAACCACAATGAGGAAATAGAACTTAGAAATTTGGATCATTCGTTTATGAGAATTTCAAGGGAATACATATAAATTTACAGCTAAAAATATTCATTTCAATCACGTGTATGTACTCCCGTCACGAAATCAGCTGATTGGTTTACCTGAAATTTAAAAAAACGGCTTAATCTATAAGCTTAAATGCACAGAATAAAATATTATGAAAAGAAAATTTTGAAACTCGATTTTTTACAGACTTTAAAACAAAAAATTACAATTTCATGTATTATTTTTTAACTTTTTGTTTAAAGAATTGAAATATTTTGAATTTTGAGGTGATAATAGTCCATTACGTGCATCCATGTGTTTAGTCGACTCTATAAATTTGAAGTGAATGAATTTTCGAATCCATCGAACTAGTAAAATTCGGTGCGACTCCTTAATCGTTCTCATCTAGCCGCGCTTGATGAAAAAGAAGAAATTCCGTTTACCGCGACTGAAACAATAGCGATGTCGTTCGAAAATACACGCTATACATATAAATTACAATTTACCGCGAGCGGGGGCTTAGCGTAGCGAGCACAATACCTGTCGCTTTTATATAAAAATATGACAATGACTCATTATTCCCCCGGATTCTCGGTTAGGATAAAACTGGGGAGGGGCGGGGATTAGAGAGAAAACGAATGAATGAAAAATAAGCAGCGTGAATGAAGCAATGCCGGTCAATTATCTCGTGCGAAGTGGTCGGGTATAAATGAAGTGGTAGGCATTTACCGATTGCCAGTGCGCGTGCACTCCCCGCGGGATGCGCGGAAGGAAACGAACGCGTTAGAATGAAAAGCGAGCCGTCTCGGGAGGTCGTCGAGGCTCCACGAGAGTGAAAGAGAGAGAGAGAGAGAGAGGGGGGGGGGGGAAGAACGAGATCTTCATTATCCTTATTTTTCAGCTAATAAATCTCCGTCTTGACGATCGCGATATAAGAGGTAGCTCTGGGGGGAGATGGATATCGTTCCGGACCGGTTACCCGTTCGCAGTTCTCCATCCTTCCCCCTCCGAACGACACTTCGACCCCGTACAAAGAATTTTTTTACGTCCGATAAGTATTCCGCCTCCGCGATCAAAGGGCGCCCTAAAGTAGCACACCCGGGGTAAGATTTTGTCCTGTCAAAGGCAACGAAATTATCACCCAACTTTCCTCGCCTTAACGACGTATCCCCCACCACTACCACCACTCGGTCCTCAGCTCGGCCATAAACTTCGTCGAGGCAATTTCCTCCGACGATGAGAGGACAAAATCGCGATCTTCATTTCCCATTGCGCCTTTGTCCGATTCGTTTAAACACCGCGCTCGCTGTCGCGGTAATGCTCGTCCTTCGGGTGGTTTCGTGTTCCCAAACGACTATCTCGGCCGTTTTCTAATTTTACGAGCGGCGGACGTGTGCCCGCCGATCCGCGTCGCCATCTTCTCGCTAGCGATGAGCAGTGATTTATATTGTCGTTTTCTTCCTTCCTTCTTCTTTTTTTGTTGCCTCTCCTCACGTGGGTCGTTACGGGGAGGCTTATGAGGATGTTTCACGCAACCAGTCTGTACCTCCTCGTCCTTCGGATCACGTAATCGTTGCATTTACGTGGGGAAGACTGCCGGGAAGATTCCTCGACGAAGTAGCGCGGTATCCAATCTCGCGGCACGTTTTTATCGAGATTTCTTGTTTTATTTATCTCGGCTTGTCTAACGTTCGGGTACATGCTAATGTAGCCACAATAATTTGAATTCTTTTGCGAGATGGCATAAATTGTTACTTGGAATAAAAAAATAATGCTTGGAATGAAATTAGTATTCTCAAAAACAAATATTTCGTTGTACATGACGTGTGGAAATAAATATCAAGTGGGTTTTAATTACACGATAGTAAATTAAATCAGTGAATTTTATTCTGAATATTTTCAAAAATTCGAGGTTCTCAGAAATGCTCGTAATCTAAAAGTGTAGCGAAATGACACCCTGAAAATTGACATAGCTGCGAGAACGTTCTTGTTAACGTTATCTGGCCCAACGATTTTTGCATCGTTTGCATTTTTCGCTTCGTTTAACGCTGCAATTTTCACGCGTTTTACATCCCCTAACATTTTTTTTCACCCTTTACGTGTATAGTTGGCTTCTTTATTACAAGGGAAACGCACCGCGATATCCAAGCTCGGAATGAAGTGCCTTGGACGTGCATTTCAATACGCGCCGTTTGAGTTTACGCTCGCAAATTCATATTTTCCCTCGTTTGCGTCCCCTCCGCCTCCTTTTTTCACGTAATCGTATCTCCTTCGTAACGTTTTCGAGTGCTCGAATGGTCTTTTTTCTCCCTCTCTCTCTCTCTCTCTCTTTCTCGAGTTTTATAACGCTACCGGAATATATATACACGCAAATTGAAACGAGTCAGCGCGTCCTACAGTCGGAGCTTTCCGGCGGTTTTCGCTATTCGCGGGGTCCGCAACACACCGTCCTCGGGGGGATTCCATCTCGTTTCCAGCGTACGCGCGGAGGGTCTGGTTTACCGGGGAAAATTTGACCGTCTACGATTCATTCAGTTTTTCTTTTCCTCTCGATAAACCGGAATTGCGAAAATCACACTTTCGAAAATACTCGAAGGCTTTCGCGAAAGGAGGACAGAGTTCATAAAAATTTTTCCCTACGAGCTCGCTCGCGGCTTTGGACGATCTCGTTTCGTGTTTTGGAACGCAATTTATTTAACGCAATTTCCCGCGACTAATTAAGCTTCCGCTCTTCCGTGTCATATCCATTCGTACGAAGAAGCTTAGAACCTGACAGTTTATAACTTTGGCAAACGCATTTAGGGCCCATTAAGGGATGCGAGGTCGGAAACTAATATGCAGCGAATTTACTAGACAAGAGCAGCAGTGCCAATCAGGTGTACCTCTAATGTGATAAACTGTGAAATTACACATACGTCCGAGAAACTAGATAAAATTCATAAAAATATAATTATACAGCACACACTGCAAAGAAAATTTTGTAAAATATTCAATTTTCCAGATAAAATAATTGTCTCAATTGCAGTTATCAATCATATCATTGAGTCATTTCGAACAACAATTCATTTTATTGAATTAAATGTTCATTTGAACATGTGCAAATAAATATTTAGTACACTCTACAAAATTATTTTACAATGTGTGTATGAATTTTCATTGTACGAGCTTCTTGGCTGTAAACGACGGCGAAAAAAGGGAACAAATCGCTGCGACGATCGATCGGATTGTACGAGTTCGACAGAGCGAGCAGAAGCCCGATAAATTGCGTAGCCCAGCGTGGAACGCCATAAGTGAAAAATTGATCGGAGATTTGACGGTATCGGGTGACGCTCCCGCGGGACTCCGGAGTGCACGGGAAGAAGGAAAAGGGGACGATACGTTGGGAGGAAAAAATGAATTTTCACGAATCCAAACCGATCGCGTTTATCCTTCTCAATGTCGGAGTTTGGAGAACTGGAGAATAAACTCGTTTGGGAAAAAGAAATAAAGAAGTATTAAAAAGTTTGGAAAATTTTTCGCGAAAAACCGTAAATTGTTTTTAATGCCTCGGAAATAAACAAGACGGGGAAACTCGAAATTTTTAACCGCCGTCGAACTTTCGCCCACATAGCGCGTTTTGCCGCTCGCTCGTTTCTGGTTTCGGGTACAGTCATCGTAGACAAACCCCCGGGCTACGATGGATCCAGCGAAAAGCGCTCGCCGCCTCGTGCAACTCCCCCGCAAACTCGCGCGGGTTATTCGGCGGAAATTAAAATAGTTTATTAACTTTTTTAATAGGTCCATGGTATTCGTCAGAGTTGTTTTTCACTGTAACGCCGGAGCTTCTCTCGCGGTGAAAAGCGATTCGAGAATCCTCTTCTCTCGATTCACTCGCCTTTTCGTTTTTTTGTCCGCAACTCTAGAAACATTGACTTTTATAGCAACGCTGTTAAAAAAAATACGTCATTTTTTATTCCGATTTCACCCTCCTCTCGTTTTATTTTTCGAAAATATCGAAAAAGTACTTTTTAATCAGTTAATTGAAAGAGGAAGCCATTCAATAACCGACTCGTTCACCAGATATGTCACCTGGATTTTTATTAATTATTCCTTCGTAATACAGTCAAGATTAAAAGTTATTTGAAAAAATGAATTTGACCTTGAACACTGTACAGTTTTTTTTTTCGAGATACGAGGAATTCTGTTATTCGAGCATCTTTCAAAAATGTATAGGTACGATGAGTTTTATGCAACAGTGCTCGTGGTTTAATCGAAAATTTATCCTCGTTCAAATATTATGGGAAATAGATACGACGAAGGTGCGTGCGGAGAAATGCGGGAATCGAGAGCGAGTCGCTGTTTGGTGTCGATTTCGTGCGTCGCGACGACACGACGATAGAGGATGAGCGCGTAGACGCAATAGATTGTGTATACCTACTCGTGTAGACGCTGTAGTACATACACATATGTATATATGTATCATAAGAGCGTGAGAACAAGCCAGCGATGGGAGAAATGTCACGATAGGAGAAAAAAGAAATAAATGGTTTCCTCTCTTTTATGATATTGAATTTGATTAATCTTTGCACACGATGACGTGCACAATAAAACTGACCTCAAATTAGAAATAACTCGAATATTAATACTGGAATTTTTTGAATGCTACAAAAATGCACTGAAAATAAAAGTTTGTAGGATTCAATATTTATTTGCATACGTTCAAACAAATATTTGTTTTTATTAAAAATACCAATTTTATTCTAAGCATTCTTCTTTCATTCTAAATCATTTATTCCATCGAACAATTTATTTCTATATTTTCAAATAAATATAAGTAGCTCATACATATATTTCTGAAAAAATTAAAATTTGTCCATCATATGATGTCTGCCTGTTGCTCATCCTCTTTATTTCACTGTCTCACTTCACACGGTGAGCCACCTATACCGTCAATCGATGCTAGTGTACTTTGGGAAAAATACGTTCTACACGTACAATCAGGTGATTCGTAATTCTCTCTCTTTCTCTCTCCTCTGTCCGAACAAACGCTAAAGCGTACAGAGGCGAACGGGGTTAACGCGAAGCAATCCTAGGAGAACGGCCTATGACAGCTTTTGTTCGACGAGCTTTCGGTCTCTACCCACCCACTCGTCCACCCACTCCCTCCCTCCCTCCCTTTCACGTGTACGTCCTTTTACAACCGTCCGTTTCTCCTATCAGTCCCCGGACTACCCGCACTCGCATCGCGCTCTGCCAGTGTGCTCTTAGAGATTGAAATCCTCTCTCTCTCTCTCTCTTCCTCCCTCTGTAGAGCAAACGATAGAGGCCGAGTTTAATGCGTTCCCATTCGCTTGGTCTGGTACAGGAAGTTTCAAAAGCTCGATTCTCTACTTGCTTCGTTCATCTGACGGGAGTAACGAGAATTTCAACATGATACGTTTTGCGAAAGTAATCGAGTCACAGAGATCTTCCAAACTTGTCCCTAATTTATCGCAATTTCGATCAATTTTTTTAGAAGTTATATGATCCTCAACAAAATTAAGGGGCAGTTATTTTTAAATAGCTGTATCTCAGCTAAAGATAAAATTTAATCGATATTTTCTAATCGAATTATAACCTTCTAAACAGAGATCTTTTAAATTAGTCCCCAATTTATTACAATTTCGATTAATTTTGTTTAGAAGCAATATAATTCTCAACAAAATTAAAAGACAGTTACCATTTTCAAATAGCTGTATCTCAGCTAAATATAAAATTCAATCGATATTTTCCAGTCGACTTCTAATTGTTTAAAAAGTGACAAGTGTCCCTTTAATTTTTTTCAACACTATACTAACTCAAATATCGGTTACCAGTCACATTCATATTACTGGGCATATTACACCGCGCCCGAAATGAAAAATTCAATACGCTCGTAGTGTATCAACACCATAACGGTATACTCACCGGAGCCATTATTTGCAACATTGTTGAACCGTGAAAGTCGCTCGCTGCACCGAACGCGTATACACATACCCACACCGCTCGGTCTCTCTCTCTAATCAAATTAATGCCGCTGGGGCGAAGTTACCGCAAACGGCAAATTTATCTATTCCATTCCGCGTTTCGGTGTGTACCGGCGTCTGGCGCTGTACGCACACACATAGAGATTGCCGGGCAGGGTTGAGTCGACGGCGCGACAACTTCGTTATCTGCCATCCGTCCGTCCTGCGCTACCCCGGTCCGTCTGTCCGACGAGCGTCAAACGCTTCCGTTGTTTTGTGCGTGTGCCCGCGTGTGTACACGCGCCACTCGAGAGTCCGGCGAACGCTCGCGCGTCGTCAACGACGGCGTATATGGCGCCGTCTCTCGACGGCTTATCCGTTTAATTAAGGGGACAATGCGTCGGGCGAGATGGAGACGCTGCGCCAGCACGCCGAATGCGCCTATTGCGTGCGCCAATCGGTCGAGAGAACAGAACGCTCGGACAATAACGATATTGTTTCCTTGGCCGAATCTATCGGACGACTGCCGCCGGGCTGAGCCAGCGATGAATGTGCTAAGAATTTACATCGCTATCCTGATTGCGTACCGAGATAAAAATTCGCTCAACACGAATTCTGCATCGTTTGAATGAATTCCAGTACTGAATAGTCTCGACCATTTATTTGATTTTCGAACAAATATTTTGTTTGTAAAAATACTCATGGTTATGAATTTTTTGTAACGCTAGTTAATTAAAAAATATTCATTAAATTGAAAACACTGTTTGAGCGAAATTTTTTTTTCAAATTACGCTCGTTTATTAAGGCAAATTGTAATTTAGTTGTATTTAGCAACAATTTTATTCGCTAAAGAATATTTATTTGACGTAAACAAATATCAATCAAATAAATGTTATTTATGATTTAAACAAAACTTTTTCTCTGTATGCAGCAGCAGGATAAAAGGATGAGAAGGGCTCAAAAAAAAGACAGATTTTCATTATATTCACAATTCTCAATCACTTTTTATATGATTAAATTAATTATCAATAGTAGGTACAACTAGCCCCAAAATATTGCGAAGATTCAAAATTTCAAGAAAATCCATCAAAAAGCTCCACACGGGACTATCTTAATAAACCATGCAGTTGATATTTTACAAATTGCCCACTACAAATGGCTTGGAATATCGTATAATACGCGAACGGGGCGTAGAGGCCTGTCAGGTGCAAATCGCGATGATGTATCGCGTCCACGAGCCCCCTCCTCCCCCTCGCTTCTCTATCCACCTCTCGCGATTCGAAATTCATCGACGCGTGGCGTGTACGAGTGGGC